>ML805988.1:124028-162803 GCA_009831015.1 Picea engelmannii | reverse complement strand
AAAAAAAAAAACATTTACTGTATTTTTATTTTATAAAGAAAATAATGTTAAAAAAAATCACGATTACAACTAATTTTTTAATTAAAACAAATTAAAGAAATATTTATAAATTTTATGTTATTAAATTATTATTTTAATTTATAAATATTTATTTGCAATTTTTATTTAAAATATAATGATGATGATTAACATCCACTGGGATCAATTGGTTTATCAAACTTTAAGAATGTAAGAGATTTATATATATATGTATGTATGTATGTATGTATGTATTTATGTATGTATACACATATAATAAAACAAAATGTAATTAATAAAAAATAAAACAACCAAATGACATTAAAAAAATGTGTCTTTGTGGGTAGGAGGAGATTCCTAGAATCCTTGTGGTGTAGAGTAGTTGGTGAGGGAGTGCACTATTAAGGCACTCTGTAAGTGAAGTCACCAGTTCAAAACCTCCGGAGACACCTCAAATCCATCCATGTTAAGGGCTGGTGCAGTCCAGGCTAGGTGCGATCCTCGAGTGTTTTAGACAGCTTAGATGCCCTTGGGTCATGGCATCTCAGCCATAGGCCAATCCCGCAAGTCAGGGATATTTATCTAACAAAAAACAATGTTATCTCCCCATGCCCTCCCAACACCCCCACGCCCCTCCCTATGATTCTAATATATATATTTTTTTTTAATTTTAAAGTTTTTTCTAATAATTTCCTTTTTAATAATTTTAAAAATATTTATTATATGTAAGTGTTTCAAATATTTTTAAATGTTTAATTTTATTTTTTTTTGTAAATAAAAAAGTTTTATTTCCTCATAAAACAATTGTGATTGTACATATCAAATCATGTTCGAGGGCTTGCCATCTGTTCCGCCAAACTAGTGGAAACCAAAATAAAAGGCACCCTTTTATTCTGGTTGGAAAAAAAGAAAAAGCCCCCACCTATTCCACCAAACATTTGGAAATCGGAACATGTGGCATAATAGTATTGAGACAGAGTTGTCTGAACATGAAATGATAATTCTGCACAGAACATGACCATAAAATCTAGACATAGCACAAAATAAGAAATTTGAATAGGAATACAAGAATTCCCTGTGTTTTTGCAAAGGAAATGCAAAGATCCTAAGGGATTTAATCATTAAAAGAGCCATTAACACCTTCTATCTAGAGTGCCACCATGAGGAGTGAAGGCATAAGGTTGTGCATAGGTTGGGCAACACTACTAGCTTTGCGAGCTCGAGAGCGCATCAAATGGGATGTCAAGTCTACTGCTGAGAAGAGTGTGCCTATGGAGCTGCTCCATCATGTCCCTCCACATCTCGAAGATGAGCTCCAGATGTTCTGGCACCAGGAATCAAAGAGAGTGTGAATCTTGGGCCATGGCTGAGGTGGGTAGTGGAGGCTCAACCAGGCAGTTAGCCAAAGGAATTTCTTCCTAGATTATACAAGTCACCCCCTCCATGGCACTCGCTGTAGCAGTAGCAGGGAGACTGGTGCTAGGCCGGTCTTGGGGGTTTGGGACTATGTAGAGGAGGGAATTTGGCGGCACTGTAATTGGTTCTTTTGGAATTTCCTCCTTGACATAGGCCATTGGAGGCAAATTTGGCTCCTTATTCCACTGAATCAGTGAAATCAAAGAAGCCTAGGAAAGCTTGCAAAGGCGCCTCTTCCTAGTTGCATAAATATACTAAGAAGGACCTCTCTTCTAGGCTTTCCACACTCTCGAGGCATGGCTATTAAGGAAAACCAGACTGAACTTAGCTGAAGAAAGCGCAGAGATGGGAGAGTGAACAGAGCGAAGCACAAATGCAAAAACTGAGTCGAGTGGAATGAGCCATAACAAAGCCAGAGGAAATGGAGGAGTGCCAGGGGAGCTGAGGTGACCTTGCACATGCCTCCCATACCCATCTTCATCCATCTTCCAAGGTGCATTCAGAGTTCCAAAAAATCTACGCAAGGGAACTGTCCAGTCTGTGCAGAAGCGCGTTGAATGCTTCCCTCCACCCGAGATTTGAAGGCGAGGGTGGTGGCAGGCCTCATAAATGGCTTGGGATGCATGCTATCTACGCGGCACCCCATCCGGGGTAAATGTTTAGTTTTTTAAAATAAGGGTTTTTTATAATTATTTTTGTGTTTTTAATTTTTTATTGTGTTTTTAGTTATTAAAAAAATTATATTTAATTTTTTAACTTTTATATTTTCCTTTTTAAATAAGTTTTAAGTTTTGTTTTTTGTTTTAATATTTTTTAAAATAGTTTTCATTCTTATTTTTCAATTTAAAAGTTTTATTTTCATTTTTTATCTTTTATCTTTTATATATTTTTTTATATTTTATTTTTATTTTTTCTTAGTTTTGAAATTTTAAGCCTAAAAAAAAAAGGTGTTGTGGGTAGCACCACATATTGATTCAAGTTTCAATTTTGAATTTTTGAATTAGACTGTCAACACATGTCAACGCTACTATTTCAAATAGATTGTAATTTTAATCATGAAATAAAAAGCAGGTGTTATTAGAAACACTACTTTTTGATTCAGAGATCAATTTTAAGATTGATGTTTGCAATGGTACTAGTTTTCAAGGACACAATTTCAAAAGGGTTGTAATTTTAACCTTAAAGAAAAGGGGGGTGTTACTGGTAGCACCCCTCTTCATTTTGGGGGTTGATTTTAAGATTTGTTTTGCAACATTATAGATCATAGTTGCAAAAAAATGTAATTTTAACCTTGAAAAAAATGGGTGCTACCAGTAGCACCACCTTTTGAAACAAGGGTAAAAACAACCACCGAATATAACCTCTAAAAAATGAGAACTCTTAAGAGTAATTTGGTAACTATGTTTAATATACAAGACAACTAGGAGTTAATAATTCCAACATTCCCCCTTAACAAGTACTTGTCTTTATCTCTGACAGGTTAGATCTTCATCATCATCTATTCCTTTGCAACACATGCTCCACCATGAATTAAAGAACCTCATGATCAAAACAGTCTATATCTGGTCCAACCTGACCCTTGCATCTTGTGCCTCGATCATGTATACATCATCAAACTATCAATGTCCATATAAATGAACAACCATCCACCATAATACATGGGTACCTAATTTCTTCAATTGTCTATCTCGTAGGATGTCCTTTAGGTACATAATTCATTCAACTTCTCGATGAACTCCCCCTGAATGTACAAAATACTTCCAGTTTCTAGACCTACCACACCTCCTAGAGTCCACAACCAACATGGTCCACCCATATAGCATTTCATTAACACATGACCCACTCCTTTAAGTGCTAACAACTCTATAAAAAAGTTTTTTCACTATACTAAACAAGTTATCCAAAGCATCAGGGACACATGGTAAAGGGATATGCATGCCTATGAAGGGCTTACAACCATGTGCCCTTTACATGTTACATAGATAGATACCAGTATATACCATTAACATGCTCCATCTCATGGAGGCATGAGGTACAAGCTTTATAAATATCACTATGTACCAAACAATACTTCTCCCAAGTACAAACTCTAGGCAAGATATAAGGTCAAAATTTTCAAGGACCAATACATAGGATATACACATCAAATACTTGTTTCAAATATAAGGTGTGATTAACATTTTCATATGGTAATTATTTTTTATTAAACACAACATGAAAAATTTACCTTGTTTTTCCATCACCACCTGATCTCCACTACTACCAGAAGCACTGTCACTAGAATCCATTGGACCAAACTCCAAAAATAACTCTTTGTTGCATCTAGAATAACATCATTGTCTTCCCTACTACAATATCATCATTCCAACTCATAATTATCTCTACTATTATCACTTGGCTTTTCTAGCAAGAATAATGCAACTTTATTCACCCAAAAAAATCACTTCCATCTCCAAATCAAGGTATCCATGCTCCTCCATTCACTTATAGGGTTGTCATCTCAAACAACTTACTAGATGGGAACCAACTATGCCTTTAGGCCAAACATTGGTACCACATAGTTAGAATAGGAACATGTTGTACTCTAGAGCCTAACATCAACTTGACTATAAGGATTGAACAATTGGCCATCCTATGGACATATTTCCATCTACCAAGACACCTAGGTACCCAACCATGATGCTCACTAGTTCTCTAAGGAAATAGTCTAGATATAGGATATATATGAGTCAATCTTACGCCCTATATAGGATATATCTGAGTCAATCTTACACCCTATGCACCTACCAATCTGAGGAATTATGGAACCAAATTCATGAGATAGTGTTTCATCAAGGAACAAATGAAGGAAACAAAACATGTACCTATATTTCCCTTTGAGCTACAACATACCTCATCAAGAAAACTTCGGAATGATTTTTACATCAGATAGTTTTTTCATGAAGGACAACAAAACATCAACAAGAAATAATGATACATATGATCAAATGTGATATTTTCATCTTCAACATCCTTGTCCAATATTCTTCTTGGAGCTTCCATGCTTCACCTTCCAATTGTTAGAATAGTCAATTATAACAAACATTCCACTCACATATTAAGTTGACTAGGCTCAATATGTTTCTTTTACAAACCCCCAAAAATTTCAAGGACACATTTCACTGTACCATGACCTATTTTTCTTGATGATAAGAAGGAATAACCATCAAAATTGTGTACTCCCCTACTACACCAACATTTGGTTGAAGAGATAATGAGTCAAACCTAGTAATGTCACAAAGAGGATCTCCCAAATATTTGAACATTTCTTGATAGCCAACAACTTGATCTTGAGGTGTCAAAGGGTGAATATCCTCAACAGTCACGGTTCCCATCATATTCATTCCAACTATAAGCATTCTTTCTCAACCATGAACACACTATGCAATATTTTTCAATGCTTTTTCACCATGATATATTTCATAAATAGTAGACATGTTTGCTAGCAAGGCTTGTGTCGTGTAGATGTTTCTAGTGGCATTATATCGTCAAATATGTTTCTCATGAGTCTACATCACCATCTGAGGATCCTGCTTACCATTTGAATCCACACTCACTCTTATAATCCTCTTGGGTATGATTGTCTTATATTCTAGCAAAGTATTCAAAAAATATACACGAGGCCCTCCATATCCCATTGAAACCTCAAACCTATGTGCCTATCCGGTGACCATATCTACTCTGAACTCCTTTGAAGGTTTCAACATCATCAAATCCAGTATATATGTCATAATCAAAACCTTAATACCATTGACATGCACATTTTTGATGAAATCAGAGTAATCCAAGACCTCCCCATTGGTTCCAAGATATTGCACCAAAATATTCACCATTATGTTGATCTTTGATCTTTGATGCCTCCACAGTTTTCCAAATGTCACAACCAACCTATTGACTCCAAACTTGTAACATCCCCATTTTTAATCTCATTTTAGCAATATATAACGTAAATACAATGTATGGCTATGAGCATGACTATGTAATATGTAAGCATTGTATATCATAATAATAAAATAAATGTAACACTGACTGCAGATGGACACAAACATAGTAATGGGGGGATAAGTTTCCACAAGAGAGGGGAAGGTCTAATAAGGGGTCCAAGGGGGAATTATTCATGTGTATTAATCCCAACCCACTTTCAAAAATTCTTATTGTGTATGAACCTTCTAATTTCCTTTTGAGTGTATCAAATCCCCAATCATTAAATACATGTAAGAGAGTTGGTGTGAAAGGTTACATCCCATAGTAATTGAGAGCATGGGGCCAAATACAATCAACATTGGGGAGTTTGAGAGTCAACATGCATGAGAAAAAAGGGAAATTTGAATGGGTAGTGTAGATAGTTTTTTACATGTAGAGTTTTGGGACAACAAGAGAGTTCCAACTATTGAAGCTCGAAGGTAGCCATAGTGGGTGTCGTGGACAACTTGTTGGAGTTGTAAATGCTTGAAGAATCAGTCTGTTAAGAATGTAGAAGAGATATTTGTGTGAGAAATTACCCTCAAGCAATGATTTTTTTGTTGTGAGTTTCCTATTGCAGCTATAAGTCCTTGAAGTCCCCAACAAGAGAGATTCCTAGACAACCTACACTGGAGCCCTAAAGGGAAGTGGGAAGTGTTATAGCAAGATTTGCCTCACCATTGCTATCTTGCATAGAGGGCCTTTTTCCATTTCCCTATGCAGACTTATCATCCATTTTTGATGAATCCAGAGCTAAAAATATACATTTTTCCACATATACGCTCCCTATCAGTTATACAAGATGCGTATATGCTTGTTTCTCCACTACAACTCGCTTATATCTGATCCTTGACCTTCTATATACTAGAAACGTTCTGAATCGGCCCTTCAGTTGCATTCTAAAGGCTATAAGAGCACAATTTCAAGCTATGGAAAAGAGGAGAAAGCATTCAACTTTGAGAGCAAAGTTACTCTAGAGAAATTACTTCATATTGAGTCTGCATCCCTTTGTCCCTCAAGTTTGAACATAGTGTTCAGCCCCCAAGCTCTTTCCCTATTGTTGAGAGGACCTCATTGCCTCTTTCCTATGAGCTTGCCTTTGGTGGAGGATTGAAGTGGCGGAGACCCAGTTGGAAGGAACTTGGTTTCTTGGTTTCAAACCGTGCTAACACAGAAGCCTGTAATGTTGTCACTTCTTCTCATCAATTATTAATATAAATACTCCTTTCCCATCCTATTGGTATCTTGCAAATATATGATTATTATCCATAGGCGTGTTTGTAATGTTTATTAATGGATTATGATATCTGATGTGCTAACCCTTGTTATATCATCACTATGTACTTTCTCTGCTTGTTTGTTGAGAACTTCTTACAGGTATAAATCTTTGGGTCAAAGTGCTCAACGATGGAACATCATCAAACATTGGATCGAGGTAGGCCTCTTTATTATATTTCACATTAGTTTATATAGCATATGTTGGAATTGAGTTGATTTCTGCAGTCATACCTATCTATTGTGGTTTACCCTTGGCCGTAGAGATTTTTTCCCTTGTAACAAAAATGGAGACTCCACTGGGGAGAGATCTCCCTTCTAAGGGTTGAAGTACTTTTTCTTCTTACATTTCTCTTTTTCCTTTGTATTTCTTGTCGTATCACTGCTTGACAGATTTTGTTCACTCTGAGTTTGAGTTTTCATCCTTTTTCCCTTGCCTGGCCTTGTTTTAAAGAATATACACCCTTTTTTCCTTGACAGTCATGTATACACGCTTGTTGTCTCACTGCAAGAAGCGTATATACACTCTGTTCTCCTGAAAAGTCACGTATACCACTTCCCCTTTCTTCTCTGCTTGGTTTAGTGACTATTGGGTGGGATTTGAAGATTTTGAGCCTTCTTAGGTCTCTTTAGTTCATGTTGATATTATCTGGGATGACAGGAAACCTGTTTGGAGTTCAATTTTTGGGCGGAGTCTTTCTCTTTGTTTTCTATTTTTGATTTTTCCTTATTATCTGGGCTGTTTGCTTGGCTACTTGGTATTTTGCTCGAGTTATTTCTTTTATACACAGTAGAATTTATATATCAGGTTGTTCATCAGTCCATGCATTTTCTTTTTAATATAGTGAAAATACAAAAAAATAGGCATTTTGCATTGGTTGGCATTTTTATCTTTGAATCTTTATCATTAGCTTAGCACATTTAGTGAAAGATTGCATTTTACTTCTGAATTGCAGAGTTGAAATTGAAGACTGCACTGTTTTTATTAGCATATCATTCATTGAAAAGTTAAAGATAAACTTTGCATTATATCCATATTTATTTTCTTGGAGAGTCATAACACCATGAGTTTCACTTCCATACCTTTTTGAGTAACTACGACCAATAAAATTTACGCTTTAAACTAAAATAGATTAGTCATGATTTTTCTTTAGGGTGCACAAACTAGCCTAGGATTTAGTGCCTTGGAATATGATTTTGTGAGTAAACTTCTCCAAGGCAATTGAATCAACATATGTGTCTGAGACAGGGAGATGAGAAGTCCATTATATAATCGGTAAGATAAGGAGGCTCCACTCACACTGGATTTAATCACGAGGTCACACGAAATTAGTTGAAGGGATAACCCCTGGATACTCACCTAGCGTCAGAGATATTTTTGTGGATTTATTCATATTGGGGGATCTTGCTAGTACCCATACCTCTATGAGAGGCGGTGCTTTCAAGGTTTCAGGATTTCCTACCCTGCCCATACGGTGATCCAAACTTACGACTGCTAGCCTGTGCATCAGTTATAGAATGGTTTATTAGTTGCTTAACTTAGGTATCTCATAGGTTACTTGCAGGGGTTATTCTACTTGTACCCTTAGTCAGATAAGTGTTGGACAACACACAGCCTTTATGGAGGATTACCTATCTGGGGGGATCTGACTGACTGGTAGTTAAGCCTACGAGGGCCCTTATAACTAATTATGTTACCTCCAAACTTTAGTGGGGAATCTCAGGTCCCTCTTGGATGAGACATACCTTCTTTAGCGAGGGAGGCCACTCAACCACTTTAGCCTATTTGCATGCATATTGGCCGTTTGAATTTTTGGTATGCTCTTTGAATACTAATTGGCCCTAGGAGTCTGCTTTTGGTTTTATTGTCATGGATAGTGGAGTTCCTTTCACTCCTCCATTTACCGCTATCCACCCCATGATGCCTTCTCATTTCATGGGGATGGAACCTTCCATTTTTTACAATGGTATGCACAATTACAACGCTCAGTCCGTGCCTTGGGTCTCTAGTTATATTTATGTTGATATTCCTTCCCATGTACAACCCCCTCCTTGGTCCACGTATATGAATCCTAGCGTTGGATCTGGGGGCACTATCGCTCCCATGCCCACTTCTTCGTTTGATATGATTCATGTTCCCATGGGAGGATGGAACCTTCCCCCTTATGGATCCAATACTAGCTATGCTCTTTCAGGAGTCAGTGCTCAGATGGGTGCTTATTCCACTTATTACACCCCACCAATGTATCTTTCATCTGCCATGTTGGTCCCTTTAAACACTTTTTCCATGACAGGTTCTCAAGTACCTCCAGGTATTTCGTATGGGGATAATCAATTTTACGGTATGGTCTACCCTCTTTATGGAACCCCTTCACAAGGTGGCAACATATATCCTCACTCGAATAATTCTTATCTTGCTTTGATCTCTCCGCAAACCTCAGTGATGATGCCCATCCAAACCTCTTCGAACCACTTTTGCACAAACCACCACGTTTCTGGGCAAGGACAAGGAGTACACCAGGATCCTTTCTGGCCTGCAATGTTTCAGAATCAATCTTTCCCCGTACCTTGGAATCAAATACCGCAATCTATTGCTAGCCTAGCCACTATTAGTCATACTAGTGCTCCATCGCCAATCTCTGCCAGTGATGTCGGCGATGGGTTGACATTTTCTACAAATTATGTTGACAACTCACTCCCAACCTCTGCCAATTATGTTGGGGACACCATTATTTTCACCCTGAATCATAGCCGTGTCACGTCTCCAGCTTCTATTCATCATACATAAGATGAATCTCTTTCCCCGACTATCCACATTGAGAAGCCTAGACGTCTCAGATGTAATCCTAAATTCCTTTGCAGGACTTGTGAAGGAAGTCACCTTACTCATTCGTGTCCAGCAATTGTCGGGATACCAGAGGTGTGGGGCTCACCCAAAAGCCCTTCGGATTTAGAGACACCCACAATTTCTCCTTACAGCACTTCTCCTTTGACGGTCTTGGTGGTTCCACCACTGCGACCTTCCCCTGACCTCACCCCCGTTGTCGAGGGTGAAATGTCTCTTTCCCCCATTACTATGCATCCTCTTCAACCTATACTTGAAGAAGTGACCACACCAATGCAATCTCTGGTCAAACCGACTCTCCTTGAAGAGAGTGATGCACCTTCCAGTCATGTCATCAACATTCCAAATCCTCCCCCTTCTGAACGAGAGAGATTTATTCTTCCCTCGAATTCTCTCCCTCCAAGTCTTGACGAAGTACCCTTCGATTGGGATGACCTGATGGGGCATCCCATGCCCCTGCCTATGTATTTTCCACTAAGAGACATTATTCGAACCATAACAGAGACTATGTACTCCATTAGCACTTTCTCCTCCTCAACTTGGAGAGCTTTGGGCTTTCTCAAGATTTTGTCAGCTATCTACAAGGTACTGACTTTCGATAGAAGACTGGGATGGGAGCCTTGGCCTTCCCCTTTACATGTTGATTAGAACATCAAAAACGAGTCTCAGTTAAGCTCTTTTCCGACTCGTCTAAAAACTGAAAAGATCGCTGAGTGATTTGTCCCTTTCACACTCGTTAAAGTTGGACTTGAAAGGTCATGAGTCTTAGTTAATTTCTTTTCCGACGCGCTATCAAAAATAGAAAAGATTGCCGAGTGAACTTGTCTTTTTCACACTCATAAATTGGATTTGAAAAGATGTCTATTTGGCACAAGTTTACCCCTTTTAAACACAAATTAGACTAAAAGATATAAAAAAGTTGTGATTGCATCTCATGCCCTCGCTTGCAGTATTGAGCCTTTAGCCGATTCTCGCTTTGCATTAATAACCGTTGCCTAGGCAGTTTGCATCCTCAACCAAGTAGAGCCTTGTTTGTATCCTTCGCAATTTGACACCCTATACCCTGGAGGGAACATCACCCTAAGTGTCCATCTCCCACATGCATTTCCTTGCATTAAGCATAGGTACGTTCCACTGCTAGAACTAGTTTTTCTTACTTGCAACACTCGTTCCCTCCTCTGTATCATAGCATTCATTTGTTATGAAAAAACAAAAAAATACGGGCGGGAAGGGAGTACTATATTGTAATTGGCAGTAGTCATGTTACCTTTGAGAAGAGGACAAAGTTATTGAGTCCTTGTGTCATCATAATTTTGGGTTTAGCATGGCCTTAGGAAGATGATCTCGCTACATAGTTTTCTCTACCGACTGGTTACTCTTCCAGTCCCTATAGAGAATGTTATTGATGCCTCCTACATCTAATTGTCACATCATTGAGTCTATGCTGCCGGAGTCCAGCATATGTCTCATGATCTTATTCAAAGGAAGTCTATCAACCTGTGTCGGCCACTCCTCAGAAATATTGACTTTTCATGTCGGCCATACCCTCAGTTTGTCTCAGAATCACATGATACTTTGGTCTTATCATGCACCCTAACCCTACTTTCATCATTGGTAGGTCACCTTGAACCCAACAATAGACATTTCATCATTGGTCGTTGACTGGGTGGTTTCCCTTGCGTTTGACGATATGACATCTATTCACACTTTGGGATTTGTGCAATGTCTTGGATACCATTATCCTTATTGGTGGTTTCCTCGCCTTTGTCAGTCGTTTTTCACCATTGGCTGCTATTTAGAGGGTATTTTTCATGTACTGCTTGCATTTGGCACACACGAAAGATGCACAGGGTCGTTGGTTCGTGAACATGTTCTTCGTTCGATCTCCACCAAATCATGAAGCTTCTGCTTTGTTCCTCGTGCTGACAGATGAGAGATGCCTCAATTCTCTCCTTTCAACTGGTCTCTTTCCATAGACTTCATCTCATTTATTCTGGATATGGGACCTAGAGTTTTATGAGTACCTTGAGGCTTACAGTCATTAGTGGCAAGCTCTCTCGCCATTGACAGATGGGAATACATCAATGTCTCCTGATCAATGGATTTCTCAAGTGTTCGACATCGACTCCTTTTTCACACTTGTAGGAATGTACTCGGTGCCTTGATACCTACTTCATTATTGGTAGGTTGTCTTGCATTTGTTAACAGTATACCTCAATGACCGATAATAAAATGATGTCTCATCGTGTTTGACCTCAACTCCTTTATTCACATGATGTAGACTTGCACCTTTGGCAGATAGTGTAGAAGACTTGGAGACACCATTATGTGGCCACAACTTTCCTAAGACGTTGCGTCCATTTCATTGGACCAATACCTATTTGACTTCAGTGATCATGGGAAATCATATTGTACTTCGTGGTATACATATATCTTCAAATTGATTTTGAGACTGGTTTCACTGGGCGTTGTTCATGACTATGCCAACTTTTGGCATGTAACCGCATTTATACTTGCCTATTCTGTTATAGCAATATTTTCCTCACCATTGCTATCTTGCGCCTTTTTCCATTTCCCTATGTATACTTATCATCCATTTTTGATGAATCCAGAGCTAAAAATATACATTTTTCCACATATACTCTCCCTATCAGTTATACAAGATGCGTATACGCTTGTTGCTCCACTACAACTCGCGTATATCGGGATTTGTGCCAAAAAATAAAAAATGAGTTCAGGTTTCCATGTCACGACAGAAGATCTCTGATCCTTGGCCTTCCATATACTAGAAACGTTCTGACTCGGCCCTTCATTTGCATTCTGAAGGCTATAAGAGCACAATTTCTAGCTAAAAGATGAGAAAGCATTCAACTTTGAGAGCAAAGTTACTTTGGAGAAATTAATTCATATTGAGTCTGCATCCCTTTGTCCCTCAAGTCTGAACACAGTGTTCAGCCCCCAAGCTCTTTCCTTGTTGTTGAGAGGACCTCATTGCCTCTTTCCTATGATCTTGAATTTGGTGGAGGATTGAAGTGGTGGAGACCCAGTTGGAAAGAACTTAGTTTCTTGGTTTCAAACCGTGCCGACACAGAAGTCTGTAATGTTATCACTTTTTCTCATCAATTATTAATAGAAATACTCCTTTCCCGTCCTATTGGTATCTTGCAAATATATCATTATTATCCATGGGCATGTTTGTAATGTTTATTAATGGATTATGCTATCTGATGTGCTAACCCCTATTATATCACCACTATGCACTTTCTCTACTTGCTTTTTGAGAACTTGTTAGTGACATTTCTTGTCTTGGGCCTAAGAGTGTTCATATCTACAAGAGGCGCGAAAAACGCTCGAGTGCAGCACATAGAAGAAGTCCTTTTCGGACGTAAAATCAAGTGAGCGGGCATTTCATTCTTCAGCGGAAAGGATCCAGCGATAGAGCAGAACAACGGTTGATGGGAAATCCCATATTAACCGAGTTGCGCCAAGTATAGCGCAAAAATGTTTTCAAGGGGCGTCAATCGTGATCAGTATAAGTGCAGCAGTTGTTTCTCGAACTCGGAGTTTGTGAGTTCGAAGGGCGGACCATGTCTTTTGGTTGCGCGAGATTGCGAGTTAGGAAAAGTGCCCGGAGGGGGTCAACCTGCACTGACCATCGCGTCTCGGGACTTCGCGAGGGGAGGATGCCAAAGTTCGATACTCCAACTCGTGAAGCCACGAGTTGTGAGAGGCATTAGTACTTGGGCCCTAGCCGACGGTTACATGTAAAGGGCGTTGACCAGGAAGGCGCCTAGTTCGTATCGCTATCTCGGGAAGCGAGAGTTTAGAAAGGGGAGCCGAGGGTCTTCGACCCATGAACTCGTGAATCACGAAGTAAAAAGAGCTTTTAATGATGGGCCCACGGTATCGCCGAGAAGGTTTCGGGCCGTCCGATCAAAAGAAGGATATGTGATGCGCGATTAGGTTCTATCGCCCCTTCGCGCATCACAATTTCGAAACGCAAGGAACAACTCCATCGTTCCCCGATGCGCGAAGTGATGGGACCTGGGGCCCACAGAATTGTCGGGAGAATTCAGAACCGTTGGATCCAGAGGGGCGTGTGGCACCAGATTAAGCTGTGTCGGCGTTTCTTTCATCGTGATTACAAGAAGCAAGGATTAACTCCTTCCATTCACGAACGTCGAAAGCGCTTTGGGAATAAGCATGGGGTCACAACCCATAGTCACTTGGGAAAGAAAGGAACTGCGCTGAAAGGGTCCAAAGGCACCGAGTCCAGTCGCCGAAAGGATCTTCTCGATCTCCAGGTACCATCTGATATGATCCCACTCTCGGCCTTCGCTTGGAGTAAATAAAAGAGAGAAGGGGTGGGTGAAACCTCTTCTCATGCATTAAGTGTAAGGTATGGAAGGTCTGGCAAGCGGTCTGCTCGAAGAGGGTCCTGTGTACCCAGTTCTTCAAAGAAGACATGCTGAGTCCTCAACTAGCCAGAAGAGGTTTGCACACGCTAAATTAACATTTACTAGCTCAGCTACTTCCCCTTGCAGGAGCCATTGCGCAGTTAAGGAGGCGTCTGACAGAGAAAGCCCGTCTGATTTTGGCTGAAGGGACACCAAGCTTTAGATGACCGCACGCACCTCTGTGAGAAAATTTCCTCTGAGTATATAAAATCAGTCTTTGTAATTCGTAAGGCATCGATGGTTGAGCAGAGCTCCCGGTTGTAAAGCTTTAATGAAGCACTAATACTCTGGTTATGTATGAACTCTTGAGACTTCTTTCCTTATGAATGCCAGTTTATTTTACATCTTTGTTATACTGTGTTAGAACAGTTCAGAATTGGAGGATCCAGTCGAGTTGCAGCTGTTATAGGATGATGTTGTAATGGATCAATGTAATAGTTGCGTTGTTTCTAATTGGTTCTTGTGAATTTCACAATGCTGAGTGACTTGGAATTGGAGGATCCAGTCAAGTCCTCTCTCAGTTTCTTGAGACCCTGAACCAAGTTGATCTTGCATTCAGAGTCTTTCTTCTGCAAACTGCTGAAATCCTATTGCCCAAAGTTGTTTTTCCACCTTTTCTTATCAAGTCTTCCACCTGACCATCTTTTAATCAACCCACTAGTTGAAGTTAGATCAAGACCTCCTTTGTCCTTTACATGCGAGACCCAGTCCCCGAGTTAGAGTGATATCTCCCCAAGTTTCTATCCATCTGATCATCCATTAAAAACTATCGTGACATAAAATTGATGGGTGTCGGGCTCTGCTCCTGCAAGGAATCCAGGAGTGACTTTCGATGCTAACATTTCTGGCACCGTTGTTGGGGACAAAATTGAATATTTTCCTCGGGATTGAACGACAACGATCAACTGATTCTGAAGGTGCATCATATATTAGAGTTATCAAGATTTCTACTGTGCACCTGGCGACTCCATTGTGACGACTCCGCTAGGGAGAATGTGCTCTATTAATTGTGGCTTTCAAAGGAAGACACACGCGGTCTCATCCACAACTCCCTCTAGCTACACCTGAAGCCGACCCGGAGGTGGTTCTCAGAAAAGGAAAGAGCTATGTAGAAGAAGTTTCCATCGCCGAAACAGGTAATCCGCCACCTCCTTCTGTGAGAAATCCTTTTTCTCCTCCTCAGTTTTTTAATATACCTCCTTCAGAGGTTTCCCGTTTCTTGAATTTTGGGAGTGTTCCTGCTGAGTTTTCCCCTCCTGATCTGGGATTGGAGGAAGAAATCCTTGTCACTCCCCTCTCCTCTGAAGTTGTTCCTTGGTGTAGACCCGAGACTACAAAATATTTCCCCACTCCTGCACAAAGAGGAGCTCCTGCCGACTTGAGCTTGTTAGCCTTCTCCTTGAATCCTCTCTTGTTCCCCACTCCACTTCGAGACTCATCCCCGGTAGCCCCTTCACGAACTCCTTCTCCTGCAAGTTCTCCTCTACCTAATATTCCTATGGCTGGTGCTAATCCCCCTCCAAATAGAATGGACGCCATAGTCACTGCTAGATATGCTCCCTTAATCCTGACCCATCCTATGAATCCTCTCCCAGCTGGAGATTACTTGAAATACATGCCCAAGTTCATCGAGGAAGGGGACGTAACTGCGGAAGAGCACCTAGCTGCTTTCTACAGTTATGCAGACAACCTAAACATTGAAAATGAAGATGTCTGGATGAGAGTCTTCGTCCAGAGCCTGGATGGCGAGGTGAGGAAATGGTTTAGAGGATTGGCCCCCGAATCTATTGCTGAAATTGAAGCCCTGGATAGTGTTTTCCTGAGGCAGTGGGAAGATAGGAAGGATTTCATGTATTACATGACAAAGTTTGGGTCTCTGAAGAAAGAAGAAGGAGAATCTGTCTCTGAATTCTCCAAAAGATTCAATAAGATGTATAATAAGATTCCTTCCGAAATAAAGCCTTCAGAAGCCTCAGCCAAGATTTCTTATGCTGGTGCGTTTGACCCCGATTTCTATCTGTTACTAAGAGAAAGAAGAGCCACCTCCTTAGCTCAAATGCAATATGCGGCCATAGAAGTGGAATCCAATGTATTACCAGTTGATAGACTGAGGAACAAGGCCGACGCAGACAGAAGAAAGGGAAGATCCGAAGTCTCAACTTCTGGCCCATCAGTGCCTCACCCGCAAGTGGACGAACTGACCAGGATGGTGAAGTCTCTATCCACAGAGATGGAAAGAATGAAAGTGGAAGGGAGGAAAGCATACAAGGGCCCTCAGAACACCGAAAACAAAGGAGATTTCAGGAATCCAAACAATTTTACTCCCCCGACTATGCAGAGAGAAAGGGGAAGAGACAGAGACGACCAAACAATTTAGGCCCCTTTTCAAAACAGTTTCGTAACCGAGGAAGAACAAGAAGGAGCAGAGGAACTTGATCCTAAAATCCATTGCTTCAGAGATACTCCTCCTTTTCCTCATCTCACTCAATCAGCATACGAGGTGTCTCTCATGGACAGTCAGCTAAATGAATTGAGCAAGGGAGACAAGCCTAGTGGCAGCCAAGGTAGATATGATCTGAGGTCTAAGAAAAGGACAACAGTGCCTGATATTCCTGAGCAGTCCACTAGAACAGAGAAACCTACTAATGAAGTAGAAAATGCTCATAGAGGTAAGAAGGCTCAACCCCTCTCTCCCACTGTCCACAGTCATGTTCCCGAAATAAGAGAAATTCCAAAGCTTACTTCTTCTTTTAATTTTGAGCATGAAATTCAAAAGATCAGAATCCCTGTGCCCCTCACCGAGCTAATTAAACATAGAGAATTTAAAAAACGCTTCTCTGAGCTTCTACAGTCTGAAGCCTCATGCCTTCCCACAGACTCCATAAACCTCCAAGATGAAAAGCCAATAGTTGTCTTAGGTCCCATGGTAGAATATAGAGATGATTCATCCCCTCCCTTCTACACATCCCTGAACATACATGATAAAGTGCTGCACAACTGCTTGATGGATTCAGGGGCTTCTCACAACCTCATGCCCAAAACCGTCATGGAAGAACTGGGGCTAGAAGTCACTCGATCCTATCATGACCTCTATTCTTTTGAATCTAGGAGATTTCAGTGTCTTGGAGTTATTAAGGACCTAGTTGTGACCTTGTTTCAGCTACCCATGAAAAGTGTGGTCATGGATATTGTAGTGGCCGATGTTCCCCCCAAGTTTGGTATGTTGTTATCAAGATCTTGGATAAAAATACTAGGGGGAACCTTGCAGATGGACCTCACATATGCTACCATCCCAGTGTTCAGAGGAGAGCATAGAAGATTATACAGGGAAGCCCAACTAGCCTACATAATCAGTGATGAAGCCAACCCTACCAATCATCCTATCTTTGCCTTGGACACTGATTTAGGCTCCAGTTTACTACAGCTCACCCATGCCCCCGAGCCTCCTCTGAAACTCAGAAAGAAACCCACTATTTCCCCTGAAGTTCCTCCCTCCGTCACCCCAATCTGGAAAATGTTTTTCAATGGAGCCTGTTCTTGAGAAGGCACTGGAGCTGGGGTGGTTTTAGTGTCACCTGCTTAGGAGACCATATCCCTGTCATATAAGCTGGAATTTGAAACCACCAACAATGTGGCCAAGTATGAAGCTCTTATCCTAGGATTAAGAGCTGCAAGGGAAATGGGAATTCAAGAGGTAGCAGTGTTCGGAGATGCCGAGCTGGTAGTCCAGCAGATCAGAAGCACTTATCAGGCCAAGCATCCTTGACTCAGGAATTACAGAAATGAGGTATGGGACCTAATTGACAGTTTCTTCTCAGCATTTAATATTTCTTTCATCCCAAGAGAAGAGAATACATTGGCAGATTCCTTGGCTACATCAGCAAGCATTTTCAAAGTACCCTCGCCGCCCAAACTGAGGTATGATGTAGAAGTAAAATACAGGCTCTCCATACCTGACAATGTCAAACATTGGAAGGTGTTTGAGGATGACCTTGAGATCAAGAAGTTCTTGGAGACTATTGAAGAATTTTCAGAAATGCATATCGACCAAGATTCTGTCTCTGAGGAAAGGTTTGATGGGGGTGAGTTTCTGAGTAAAATAGAAAAGCATGACATTATTCAGTTTCCTAGCAATCACATTCCGAGGGGACTGGTCCCATTAGAGAGATTGTTTGATGGAAATGATGTGGCAATAAAGGGGAGAGTTTTGGGTGATGATGCTGACATAGCTGAGTGCAACATTGGCACACCAGAGGAGCCCAAGTTTGTCAAGCTATCAAGGAGTTTGACCAAGGAGCAGAGGGTTGAATATACCAAGTTGCTGAGAGAGTTTGCTGATGTGTTTGCATGGACCTACGAATACCTCAAGACGTATGACACATCGGTCATTGAGCACAAGATCCCACTGAAAGAAGAGGCTAAGCCATTCAAGCAGAAGCCGAGGCAGATAAATCCCATGTTTCTACCTATCATGGAAAAAGAAGTGAAGAAGCTGCTAGATGCCCAAATCATTGTCCCCTTGAGATATTCCGATTGGGTGGCCAATTTGGTCCCGGTAAGGAAGAAAAGTGGGGCAATCAGACTCTGTGTTGAATTCAGGAACCTGAATAGGAGCTCAAGGAAAGACAATTATCCCTTGCCCAACATGGAGCACATATTGCAGAAGGTCACTGGTGCATCTAGAATATCCATGATTGATGGCTTCTCTGGTTACAATCAGATATCAGTCATGCCTGAGGACAGGGAAAAAACTGCCTTCACCACTCCTTGGGGCACATTCATGTATGCCAAAATGCCTTTCGGAATGATGAATGTAGGAGCAACATTTCAGCAAGCCATGGACATAGCCTTCATCGGGGAAAAAGACTAGTTCGTGGTAATATATCTAGATGACATCACGGTCTTCTCCAGGACATACAAGGAGCACTGCTGCCACTTGAAGAGGGTTTTCCTGAAGTGTCGAAGATTTGGCCTATCTTTAAACCCCAAGAAATATTTTTTCACTATGAAGGAAGGGAAGCTATTAGGCCATATAGTGTCAGCAAAGGGAGTAAGGATTGACCCTAGTAGGGTATAAGTGCTTCAGACCCTATCACTTCCCAGATCTAAGAAGGAAGTTCAGGCCTTTTTGGGGAAGATAAATTTTCTGAGGAGATTTGTCTCAAATTTTGCTGAGTTGGTGAAACACATCACAACCATGCTCAGGAAGGGAAATGAAGTGAAATGGAGTATTGAACCCAGAGAATCTTTTGTCCAAATAAAGAGGGCGTTGATTGAGGCACCTGTGCTAATCAGTCCTGATTATTCTAAAGATTTCCTGATTTTTTCTTTTGCTTCTTGTGATACAGTAGCAACAGTCTTGTTGCAAAAAAATGAGCAAGGGCGAGAGCAACCTATTGCCTTCTTTAGCAAGGCATTGAGAGATGCAAAACTCCGGTACAAGATCATGGATAAGCAGGCTTATGCCTTGGTGAAAGCCCTCAAATATTTCAGAGTATATGTCTTGCACTCAAAGATTACCGCATACGTTCCTTCTGCCTTTGTGAAGGACATCCTCGTACAACTTGACATAGACGGGAGAAGAGGTAAATGGATTTCCAAGATCCTGGAGTTTGATTTGGAGGTTAAGCCCACCAAATTGATAAAGGGTCAGGGTTTAGCTAAGCTGATGGCTGAATCCAACTACAAAGCTTTGGGGATTAACTTCGTCAATGAACAGGCCGAGTCATCGAACAAGAGTTCCCAAGGCGCTTTATCGCTAGCAGCATGCCCCTGTTACAAGGATATCTTGTACTTTCTGCAAGAATTGAGGCCTCCTGATGGCATGGAGAGAAACAAGGCAAGAGATCTAAAGCTCAGGGCAGTCAGATATTGCCTCATTGACCAAACCTTGTACTGGAAAGATCCTTTAGGGGTATTTTTAAGGTGCCTGGACCCACAAGAAGCCCAGCAGGTTACATTTGATTTCCATAGTGGCCTTTGTGGGGGTCATCATTTCTAGGACCACAGCCCATAAGATCCTCCGAGATGGGTATTACTGGCCCTCTTTATTCCCTGATGTCTGCAAAAAAAACAGAGCTTGCATCAAATGCCAGAAGTTCTCAGGAAAGCAGCAGCTCAAATCTCTGCCATTAAAGCCTGTAGTAGTTTCAACACCCTTTCAGCAGTGGGGATTGGACTTCATTGGAGAGATTCATCCTCCCTCAAGTGGCCAACACAGATGGATCCTGACTGCGACATACTATTTCACCAAATGGATGGAAGTTGTCCCCACCAGAAGCACCTCCCACAAAGTAATTATCAACCTCCTGGAGGATATCATAGCCAGATTTGGCTGCCCTAGCAGAATTGTCACTGATAACACCGCCCCCTTCAGGTATGAGCCTCTGGTCAAGTTCTGTGAATAGTTTGAGATCTCACTAGTTCACTCTACTCCCTATTATCCTCAAGGAAATGGACTGGCGGAATCTTCCAACAAAACTCTGATCAATCTCATTAAGAAATTAGTGGAAGACAATAAAAGGGCCTGGGAATCAAAGCTCAAATTTTCTCTATGGGCTGACCGAGTGACAACGAAGAAGTCCCTAGGCATCTCACCTTTCCAACTTGTTTACGGAGTAGAGGCCATTTTCCCTACTCAGCTCGCCTTATTTGTGGCGAAACTCCTCCAGGACCTTGAAGGAGAACCTGACAATATGGTCAGAAGGATTCATCAGATAGTGGAAGTGCAACAGATCAGGGAACAAGTGAGGGATGCAGCTTATAGTCATCAGCAAAAGATCAAGCAAGCTTTTAACAGGAAGGTCAGGAAGAAAGAGTTCGAGATCGGGGATTTGGTACTTAAGTGGGATACCCCCAAGCAGGATAAAGGAAAACACGACAAGTTTGACGCCCTTTGGACCGGCCCTTTCAAAATCTTTGAGGTTTTCTCAAATAATACATACGGGTTGCAAGGTCTGGAGGGCGAAGAAGCTTTCAACAACCCAGTGAATAGGCATTTTCTGAAGAAATGTTTCTTTTGAGCCTTTGATGGCTCCTTTTGTTTGTAAATATTGTCCTTTACTTCTTTGTTTATTTTCTTTTTGCATGTTTTTGGCTTAATAAGTGACTCCATAGCCCAATAGCAAGGCACTGAAGCTGCAGAAGGAGTTCTTAGAGCATCACAGGGACAACTCTATCCCCCGTGGAGCCTAATGTTAGCGAAATTTCTTGTCTCAGGCCTAAGAGTGTTCAGATCTACAAGCGGCGTGAAAAACGCTTGAGCGTAACACACAGAAGAAGTCCTTTTCGGACTTAAAATCAAGCGAGCGAGAATTTCATTCTTCAGCGGAAAGGATCCAGCGACAGAGTAGAACATCGGTTGACGGGAAATCGCAGATTAACCGAGTCGTGCCAAGTATAGCGCAAAAATGTTTTCAAGGGGCATCAATCGCGATCAGTATAAGCACAACAGTTGTTTCTTGAACTCAGGGTTCGTGAGTTCGAAGGGCGGACCATGTCTTTTGGTTGCACGAGATTGCGAGTTACGAAAAGTGCCCGGAGGGGGTCAACCTGAGCTAACCATCGCGTCTCGAGACTTCGCGAGGGGAGGATGCCAAAGTTTGATACTTCAACTCGTGAAGCCATTAGTTGCGAGAGGCGTTAGTACTTGGGCCCTAGCCGACAGTTACATGTAAAGAGCGCTGACCAGGAAGGCGCCCAGTTTGTATCGCTATCTCGGGAAGCGAGAGTTTAGAAAGGGGAACTGAGGGTCTTCGACCTGTGAACTCGCGAATCGTGAAGTAAAAAGAGATTTTAATGATGGGCCCATGGTATCATCGAGAAGGTTTCGGGCCGTCCGATCAAAAGAAGGATACGTGATGCGTGATTAGGTTCTATCGCCCCTTCGCGCATCGCGATTTTGAAATGCAAGGAACAGCTCCATCGTTCCCTGATGCGCGAAGTGACGAGAGCGTCCAGGACCTGGGGCCCACAGCATTGTCGGTAGAATTCAGAATCGTCGGATCCAGAGGGGAACGTGGCGCCAGATTAATTCGTCTCACCATTTCGCTCATCGCGATTACAAGAAGCAAAGATTAACTCCTTCCATTCGCGAACTCCAAAAGCGCTTTGGGAATAATCACGGGGTCACAACCCATAGTCACTTGGGAAAGAAAGGAACTGCGCTGAAAGGGTCCAAAGGCGTCGAGTCCAGTCGTCGAAAGGATCTTCTCGATCTCTAGGTACCATCTGATACGATCCCGCTCTCGGCCTTCGCTTGGAGTAAATAAAGGAGAGAAGGGGTGGGTGAAACCTCTTCTCATGCATTAAGTGTAAGGTATGGAAGGTCTGGCAAGCGGTCTGCTCGAAGAGGGTCCTGTGTACCCAGTTATTCAAAGAAGCCATGCCGAGTCCTCTACTAGCCAGAAGAGGTCTGCACATGCTAAATCAACATTTACTAGCTCAGCTACTTCCCCCTGCAGGAACCATTGTGCAGTTAAGGAGGCGTCTGATATAGAAAGCGCATCCGATTTTGGCTGAAGGGACACCAAGCTTCAGATGACCGCACACGCCTCTGTGAGGAAATTTCCTCTGAGTATATAAACTCAGTCTTTGTAATTCGTAAGGCATCTATGGTTGAGCAGAGCTCCCGGTTGTAAAGCTTTAATGAAGCACTGATACTTCGGTTATGTATGAACTCTTGAGACTTCTTGCCTTATGAATTCCAGTTTATTTTACATCTTTCTTATACTGTGTTAGAACAACTCGGAATTGGAGGATCCAGTCGAGCTGCAGCTGTTATAGGATGATGTTGTAATGGATCACTGTAATAGTTGCATTGTTTCTAATCAGTCCTTGTGACTTTCCCAACGCTGAGTGACTTGGAATTGGAGGATCTAGTCAAGTCCCCTCTCAGTTTCTTGAGACCCTGAACCAAGCTGATATTGCATTCAGAGTCTTTCTTCTGTAAACTACCGAAAGCTTGTTGCCCAAAGTTGTTTGTCCACCTTTTCTTATCAAGTCTTCCACCTGACCATCTTTTAATCAACCCACTGGCTGAAGTTATATCAAGACCTCCTTTTTCCTTTACATGCGAGACCCAGTGCCCGAGTTAGAGTGATATCTCCCCAAGTCTCTATCCATCTGATCATCCATTAAAATCTATCGTGACATAAAACTGATGAGTGTCGGGCTCTGCTCCTGCAAGTAATCCAGGAGTGACTTCCGATGCTAACAGAACTTATTTCATGTATAAAGCTTTGGGTCAAAGTGCTCAACGGTGGAACATCATCAAATGTTGGATTGAGGTAGGCCTCTTTCTTATATTTCACATTAGTTTATATAGAATATGTTGGAATTGAGTTGATTTCTGCAGTCATACCTTTCTGTTGTGGTTTACCCTTGGCCATAGAGAGTTGGTAGATTGAGATAGTTATAGTAAAATTAACTTGTTGTGGGTTGTATTGGGCTGTGAGTGGACAAAAGAGAGACACCTTTTTCTTTTGGATTTGTATCCCTAGCTCGGGGGTGATTTGTTACTAATATTTGGAGTAGCAAATATATGGTTGGGTGGAACGTCCATGCTCTATGGATGATTGCATATTTGGTTTAAAAGATAAGTGTTTGTCTCCATTACATTGTTCTTATTTATGAGTTTCATTTGTTATGCATATACTCTATTATTGAGTGAATTATATGTTGTTGTGTATAATTTGTATAATTGACTACATTATTAATGATTCTAAATGCATGCTAAATCCTCAATGCATTTCATTTAATTGTGGGATTTATTTGTTGTGTGTTTACTTTGAGTTTGAGCATTTACAAGATGTTGTGTGCATGTTTATTAGACTGCATTCATGCTTTTAAATAATTATATTAGATGCATGGACACTTTTATATTGCTACACATTTAACTTAATGGGTATGATAAGTTTTTTCTGTTGGGTTTAGTAGTAGGGGGAACTATTGAATGGTATCAGATCCAGGTTCAACACCAGACCCGTATGGGCCAAAGAAAAACAAAAATTTGGAAAATTTGTTGTTGTGGAGTTTTGATCTATGATGGATTTGTGGAAATTTTTGAAACTCAACTGAAATCCCCAACTTTCTAAGAAAATACATGTTGAATTTGCACTCAGAACGGTTGAGGAGTTGATCAATGACATCGATTTGCAAGTTGTAGAGTTAAATTTGGATTGGAAGGTCGAATTTTGTGTTTTCATGGTGACTGAGGAGTTAGTAAAATCAACAGCCCAGATCACATTCAACTCCACGATCAATGACCGAGATTCATTTTGGATTAGTTAAAATTTCCAAGTTCACTAAAGACAACTTTGGAAAAGTTAAAATTTTTTAAAATTATAATTTTGGGGGAATTTTGAAATTTTTTGTATAGATGATGACATGGACCACACCCGTGACATGGAATGACATGGTCCACATTGGTAGTGCCATGTTCAAGTAAGGAAGGTTTCATGGCATAGAGTTTGATGAATCAACAACTGAGATTGCATTCGAGTTTGAGATCGATGACCCATAGTCATCCTAGATTTGTTCAAAAACTTCAAAGTTTTAAAGTTCGGTGAAATTCTATGAAGTATAGAATTTTTATCGATCGTTGATGAAGGAAAACGATCGATTGTTGATGGACTAATTGGATTTTTGCGAAATTCTATGAAGTATGGAATTTTTCATAGATCATCAATAAAGGAAACTGTCGATTGCCTTTAGAGTGATCGGGGTTCAGCGAAATTCCATGAACTATGGAATTTTTTGTAGATCATTAATGAAGGAAATCATTGATCACCGATGGAGCAATCATAATTCTATGAAGTATATAATTTTTCATAGATCGTCGGTGAAAGAAAACAAGTGATTATTGATGGATTTTTTGGGGTTTGACGAGATTCTACGATGAAGTGACATTTTCACCAATCGTCAATGCAAAGGAAATCATCGATCATCGATGCAGAGGAAATCGTTGATCACCTATGAAGGGTTTTAGTGATCCTTAAATAAGGGGAAAATGAAATAAAATAGAGAGAATAAAAGAAGAGAAAGAGGAAAGGGAAGGAGAAAATAGACAATCTACTAGAAATTTTTTTTTTGGAGCCAAAAACATTTTTTGTCCATAACAAGATAATTTCAACTTAGATTTAGATGAAATATAAGGGATATGTCCATAGTGATGAGGGATATAAGAGTGCCAGTGAGGGAAACTGGCTATTTTTTCTTCCATTCTCTAAAAAACACAAATTAGTGACTTTTGAAGATATGGATCGTGCTCAGTAACTGGGTCCAAAATAAAGGTCAAATTTTTATGGATAGCTCAAAAATTAGGAATGAAGACACACAGTTGGGAATATGGAAAAATTCAAAAGAGTTTGGACTCGATATGCTGAAACTAGGAAAAATCCAACATTCCTAGGTACGTTTTATGGATTTTTGAAATCTTTAGAGGAAAAGGGACCCCATATCACTAATATAGAAAAATTCATTTAGTCAAAATTTTATCTCCTCAAGAATATAAACAACTTTGTCTTGAGGGATTTTTCCTAGATTTGACTAAAATATCTATGTTTGGAGAAAATGTAAAAGTGTAAAGTTGACAATTCCGGATTGATACAAAATCTTATTGGAGATATTTTTTCGAATACAAAAATTATTGTGTGTTCAAAATAAAAAATACTCTCTGCACTTGATACACAATTGTTTTTATTCCTGATTGATTTTCTTCTATAGTTGGCAGAAAATGGTCTCTTAGATAAACAACATCAGTAAAAGAAAGTCACAAATGAGTATAAATTGCAAACCTCAGAATGTTGTAATTTTTATCTTAGAATTCATAATGAGGCATGAGTATAGTCATCAAAAATATGATTCAGAGGAGAATTTTTGGCATAGGGGTAGACCCAGGGTTCAACGCTTCAACAATGCACCAAAAAAACCCTAACTATCGGTCCTTTAGGCAACACCTGAGGTAGAGGCAGGGGGGTTGCAGGACTCAAGTGTCTACAACCTAGCTGGGATACATATATGTGATCACAATGATTAACAAAGCACTTTGAAATTAACATTCATTAGTCTTGATCCTTATTCACATCACAGGTAAAAACCTTAATTACAGAACAACACAGTATTCAACAAGATCTAATACATCCAAGCACTTAACACAGAAAAATAGATCAGATCTAGCATTCATTCATATCACTAAGCACTAAACATTCATCCAGAATAATGAACTAAGCAAATAAACACATAAGCACATGAACAACATAGCACAAAGCACCATAACACAAGATACATGTGGTTCACCCCCAGCATGGGGCTACACCCACCAACTCTTCATCTTCTTTATTGTCTTCTTTCAATATTCTTACATGCACAGAGCCACAAAACCAACTCTGCATAGGACATGAGATCTATGCGCAAATCGCCAGATCCTCCTTCCCCGAGTATATCTAAGCATAGAGCCTTCTTAGAATCACTTTCACTTAGCTTTGCAAGTTCTCAACACACAGCGTGCACAAAGCATTCACAACTATTTTCACTTAGCACACTAGCTTACAACCGAATCCTTCTTACATCGCCTAGCTACTTATTTATACATTACAAAAGAGGCCTAAACATGGGTAAAACCATGGGCCGACATCCCATACCCGTTACATAAACCCTAAACCCAAACATCCCACAAAAGGGGTTTGAGATCCCGCGATCTCCGCTTCGCCCGGTGCTTCATCTTCGACCAACCTGTCGAAGTCCCAAAAATGGTCAAACATGACCATGGTTCTCCAAAACTTGGTTGAGGGCCAACAAACCCCCAACACTCACCTGTGACATGTCCTGAGTCACTCTGATCTAGGCAAATATGCTTCGAAGTCCTCGAGCTTCGCTCGAGTTGCCTTGACCTGCTGTTTCGCTAGAGCCTCCTGCTAAGTGAACTCCTGAATGACCTTCTCAGTGACAGGTCCTTCCAATCTCTATTCCATTGAGGTGACCACTTGTTCCAGCTATGCACCTTGTCCCTCGATCTCCTCAAAAAGTGTGCAAGCTTCATCCTGTACTGGATTGAGTCTTTGGGTTACTTCCATGACTTTACTCTGGATGGCATGGATCTACTGCTGAACTGCGCATTGTTCTTGTGACCTTTTCATATTCTCGACTACTGACAGTACCTTCAACTGTGCTTGCACTGTCCCTTCTTGTTTCTTTGCTTCATGGAGCTGTGACTCTAATGTCCTTAGTTTTGGTTCCTCTGCAAGGTTCTCATAAGTCTGTGCACTTCGATTTCTTAATTTATTGCATTCTAAGGCCAATGCCTTGATTCTTTTGACTGCACTCCAAGTAGTTTCTTCTCTCTGATCTCCAACTTCCTGCAGAGTGCTTAGCACAGCTTGTAGTTCCAGTTCTAATACTCATGCTTGGCTCTCAGTTTTTTCCTCTTCCATATGTGCCAGGCCCGACACAGAGCAAAGTGCTTTAGTGATTTCTTCTTTAACTCCAATCTGCTCTGCCAGCAACTGTTCTTTTTCCTTCTAGATATGCGCTCTATCCTCTGCAAACTTAACCTGGAGGTCATCTTTTTCTTGCTGCGCAACCCAACGTTGCTCTAGGGATTCTTCTTTTGCTTGCTTTAATGCCTATGTGGCCTGCTCATTTTCCTCTTGGACCTAACGAAGGCGAGCCTCTGTGGCATATGCTATTCTGCATAGCTGGGTAGACTCATATCCTATTTATATGTCCCCTGCTGAAAATGGTGTAGTAGATACTACGTGGCTCGAATAAAGAGCATGTTGTACCCCTTTTAGTTCCGTCTCGATCCTTTCAAACATTGTCTCCTGTTTGGCTTCTCTTCACTGCAAAATGTCCTCTAAGGTATCTGATACAACAACGATGATGAGGTCAATATCATCCACCATGAGCATAGTCTGTAATGGAGGTTTATTGGCTTTTGAATTCTTCCACAATGAGGGTTTCTTTGGGGAAACCTTTCTTTTCTTGAATGTTTAGGTCTTTGGAAGGGGATATTTAGGTGGTGTCACTTCACCCTGTTATTGTTTTTCTTCTTCCTCTTCATCCTCTTCTTTGTCTACTTCATCACCCCCTCCTCCTTCATGTGAATCTGGTGTAGTTTCCTTTGATGCGTTGTTCAGTTCTTATACCTCTTCCTTCTTTTTCTTCCTGCTGCTGTTGGGTGCATCATATTCTTCTCAAGTGACTACAGGACTTCCGATGAGGCCAGGGTTGGAGAGTTTTGTATGTTCAACTAGTACAAGGAAGTTTTCAGGCCATTCCTTGGTTATTTCCTCCATATCTTCCTCGGTGATTTTGTAATAGGACTGGAGATCTTCCTTATGTTCGTCTTCACGCGCAGTGATGTAAATGAAATACCTATCTGCGTGAAACTTCATGAATGGCTTGAACCAATGCAGTGTATTCAGTGTCATGCAAGGGAAGGATTCAATGGCCCTCTTCAACTGCAAGTAGTAGGTGTGGATAACTGCATTGGACTTCCATTTCTTTGCCATGTTGCTCGAATATTAGAGGGAAGTGAACTTCGCGACCAGTGGTTTGAATGCCTCGATTTCAAGGAAGGTCACTCCTTCTGGCATCTCCCAAGCTATGAAGGCAATGAGAATAAAAAACCAACTAAAGTGAAACTCGTAGCGTTGGTCTTGTGCTTCATGGAAATATTTCTCTAACTGGTTGACGAGGTAGCTCTCCCAGTTCATTTGCATCCCTTCAATGCATTTTCTTGCGAGTTCAACGACGAACCCCGTGACCTGCATTGGTCTATTCTTCCTGACGAGCTTACCAATGATCAACTGGAAAGATAGGGGCACTGTGCCATTCTGGATGGAGGCTACCTTGTAGCCCCGCTTCCCCTTCTCTACATTGTCATAGGTGTATTTTATTCATTGCGCTAGGGCACGATCTGCAACTTTCCCTAGGTAAAAATCCTGAGGGTCCAGTCCTTGCATACTTAACCCAGTGATCTGGTCGATCAATTCTGGATCTACGATGGTGCGCCTATCCAACCACAGGTAACCGCCATGGTAGAATGACAAGAGGAGTTTAACACACGCGTTAACCTCCTGATGTCTGTCAAAGTGTGGTATCTTCATCAAATTAAGGATCATTGATCTTGCGATGTCCATGGTCCACGGCTGGGGGATTATCTTTGAATTCTTACCTATTGTGTTGGTTAAGTACTTTTGTGGTGTGAGCATTCCATATTTCTTGTAGTCCCCTAAGTTGAAGTCACTGATCTTCAGCGTCAGAATCTGTCCTAACTGTGGTCCAACTGCGCGTATCCCCTTTGGGAGGTACGCAATTATTAGTGTGTAGTCAAAGTCCCTTGGGACACTGTCACGACTAACCACGCCAACCAGAGGCAGGATATAGTCGGGCAAGACCGACGGGATGAGATTCACATTCACCAAGTCATCACGATGCTTGCTTCTCTTCTCTATTACAGTTCGAGATAGCCCATATCGACGTCTAGTCGATGGGGATTCTTTCATTCCTCTCGTCGACAAGGCATGTGCTCCTACGGACATGACCTTCTCAGCCATGAGGTCTATGAGGATTTATTCGACGAATTTCTCTACTTCACTAAGGTCACTGGACATACACGCTTGAGATAAGATATCTCGGGTCGGTGGACAAACACTCAAGGTAAGCAGAACGGGTGGCAAGGTTACAATAAGCACCGCGTGAAAGAAACTAGTTCTCTGTGGGCTCGAATAATCACAATTGGCAAAAGTGTCTCTGTTAAGACATTCACCGAGTTAAATAGATAACATCATAACAGATTCCTCCAACGGGCAGGAATACCTCAATCAATACAATTCCATCCGTTATGGCGCGGTCCCAATGGTCCAATGGTGAATGTTCTAGAAATAAATGTGCTTCTAGCCGTTCTAGAGCATCATTCTAATGGTCAGGATGCCTCCAATGATCATATTTCTTCATCATGGCGAAGTTCCAGTTTGTGTTGTTCTAATATTCTGGCGATGTTCAAGTTCTGCAAGCCTTCCTTCTGTGAAGTCCTCTCTGGAACCTCCTGCAATTTTTCTATTTTTGCTTTCTTCTTACTGAGGTTTCTAACTTTCTTTCCTATGATCCGCGTCTCTGGATTCCTCTTTCCATTCTTGTTTTTATCTTCTCTTAGTATAGTAACTTCGCACTGCAGAGGATATTTCACAAGGTTCGAGGATAATACTTCTTCTCTTACTGTTTCTGGAGTAGGTGCTATACTCTCCTACATGGATAGGTTCTTTAAGCCTTCTTGCGTTCTTTCCACTTCGAAAACTAAGTCTCTGGCCCTCAGTTGCTTTGACTTGTCCTCCTGTTCTTCTATTAAGCGTGCTATTCTCCTAGCCATGAAATCCCTTAATTCTTGTTTTTTCTGTTCTGTAGCTTCCTCTTCTTCTTTCCTTCGGATATGATCTTTCTCAACCCAGGTTTTTCCTAACAAAAGTGAAAAGGGGGCATTGTTCTCAACAAACTTAATGACCTCAAATACTTCTTCCGTCGATGCTCCATGAGCACTCATAGGTACGTGAGTAAGTCTTCCACATAGGGTTATCAACTTTCCTTTAAACAATCCTATTCCTCCCAATGAAGGAACCATAGTAGGCTTTCCTAAAATTTTCCAAGTACTTTCTGGCATAATGTTCACCTATGTTTCTACATCCAATACACAGTCTATGTCGAAATCTCCTATTCTTGTTTCTATGCACTCTTTCTCTTTTAAAATCTATGATAAACTGATGTCTCTGTGATCAGTCAATGTTTCTTTCATCTACAATAATATAGCCTCTGATTATTTTTGGTTTTTTAGCATATTCTTAGTATCTTGACCTTCCTCATGGTCTTCTTGTCTCATGTTCATCTTCTCAACTTTAGCAATCATTCTAGGACAGTCTAAAACTTCATGTCCAATAGCTTTACAACAAAGGAAAATAGGACCTCTACCAGGGCATTCCTTAGCAAGATGTCCATGTCTTCTACAACTATAAAAAATAGTCAATCCTCTCTTTCTCTTAAATGATTCCCAACCTTTCCTGTACTGCACATTGGGATCACAGTGATGGACCTGCAAAAAATTCTTTCTAGGGTCCTGCATCCACTTGTTAGTCCAAAAATTCTTTCTATGCATAGGAATAACATAACTTTCACTATTTCTATCATATCTATTCATATCATATCTTCTTTCTTCAAGTTGTGCCCTAGTTTTCAGACTAGGACAAAATCTATCAAACATACTTAGATCCATTCTTTCGAAACAAAAATTTCCACTTATATTACCTTTATCAGAGCACAAAGCTTTAAGATCTTACCTCTTTTCTTCAGATCAAACTTCTCTTCTTAGCACAGAGCTTCACAAGTCAAGTAGAGTACTGTGTACTAGGGAAACAAATCTATGCACAGAGCTTTCTCCTTTCTTCAGTTCCCAACAATCACAGTTTCAGGTCCCGACAATAGAACATTTATTGGCACAGGGGCTGACCCAGGGTTCAATGTTTCAACAACGATCCAACAAAACCCTAACTACCGATCCTTTCGGCAACACCTGCGAAGAAGATGAAGTCTCACCTGAGGTAGAGGCAGGGGGGGTTGCAGGACTCAAGTGTCTACAACCTAGTTGGGACACAGATCTGTGATCACAATTCTTAACAGAGCACTTAGCAATTAACATTCATTAGTATTGATCCTTATTCACATCGCAGGTAAAAACCCTAATTACAGAACAACACAGTATTCAAAAACATCTAATACATCCAAGCACTTAGCACATAGAAATAGATTAGATCTAGCATTTAGTCATATCACTAAGCACTAAACATCCATCTAGAATAATGCACTAATCAAATAAACACATAAGCACATGAACAACATATCACAAATCACCATAACACATGATATATGTGGTTCACCCCCAGCGTGGGGCTACACCCACCAACTCTTTGTCTTCTTTATTGTCTTCTTTCAATCTTCTTACATGCACAAAGCCACAAAACCAATTCTGCATAGGACAAGATATCTGCGCGCAACTCACCAGATCCTCCTTCCCTGAGTAGATCTAAGCACAGAGCCTTCTTAGAATCACTTGCACTTAGCTCTACAATTTCTCAACACATAGCGTGCACAATGCATTCACAACTATTTTCACTTAGCACACTAGCTTACAACTGACTCCTTCTTACATCGCCTAGCTACTTATTTATACATTACAAAAGGGGCCTAAACATGGGTAAACCCATGGGCCAACATTCCATACCCGTTACATAAACCCTAAACCCAAAAATACCGCAAAAGGGGGGAGAGATCCCGTGATCTCCGCTTCGCCTAACGCTTCATCTTCGACCATCTTGTTGAAGTCCCAAAAATGGTCAAACACGACCAAGGTTCTCCAAAACTTGGTCGAGGGACAACAAAAATGTGTCTAAAGAATCAAAATTTGTATTAGTTCATTTATGTTCTTCATAAATTGAGATGAAGAATGACCTATAACCTAATTAACAAAATATTTTACAATATGCATAATTCTAACAACAATTGTTGCATGCATATTTTTGCAAAATTATAGGTACAAAACAAACATATTTGGTTCCCATATTAGGACTAGATATATGGAGGATTCCCAAGGATCTTACAGTAATGGGTATGAGGTCAAAAGTTTACATATTATCATGGGAAATGCAAAGACTGAGTCCAATGGACATAGAAGCCAAGTGGAATCAATGGAGTTGGCTGAGACTATGAGAATCTTGTAGAAGGAAGTGCAGATATATAGAGAAGGTAATGAAATGATGATGAGATATTAGGAGAAGATCCTATAGAGTCTAAATATTTTGTAGAGACAAGTCAATGAATATTCTAGCACAAAATAAGAATCGAGTGCAAGGAAAGTACCACATGTAGGTCTGATGATAGGAGGGATTATTATCATCAAGGAGTATTATTAGACATCAACATTATCATCATCATAATCATCATCATCATTCGCTAGGACATTCGACTAGTAGATCACATTCATGTTCAAGGTTTGAGAGAAAACCAATTGTGTCCCCTTTAAGAAGGTAGAGGAGGAGGCCCAAGTCAGATATTTTGCAAGGAGAGCTCGGGAAGATCAAGCCACCATATTTTGATGGAGAGAATAGGAGGGGAGAAGATGTTGAATCTTGGTTGTTTGGCATGAGGAAATCTTTCCAATTGCATGATTATTCATCAAATGTAGAAGTTATAATTGCCATAGACCATCTTTAAGGAAAAACATATATCTACTGGGATCAACTCAAGCAAGTTAATCACATTGATGAGAAGATGATCTCATGGAGGAAGTTCAAAGACTATTTTTAGAAGAAATACTTGTCAGAGCAATATTATGAAAATAAAAAGCAAGAGTTCTTTGAAGTCAATCTTGGAAGCATGTCAATGGATGAGTATGATAGGAGATTCCTTGAATCATTGAGGTATGTTGGATTCATAAATGATGATAAAGTAAAAATCCAAAGATTTTTGAGTGGGCTACTGTTGACCAAAATTTGGTCATCTATATTTTTCCGCTCCTGGAATAATAATAAAAAAATCATATTTTGAACTCTTATAAGTTCATTGCATATCCCTCGGTATCATCTTGGCCACACATTTCATGGAATTAGAATTTGAGTTTGTACGACTAAGATATGCATAATTTTGTTTATAAGTCCAACAAAGATATTACAAAAAGAAATATGAAGAATTTTTCTAAGTGCCATGTTCTTCTCTTCTTTCCCTTCACCTCTCTTCATTCTCTCATTCTATGTAAGGTAGCTAGAGAGGTAGTGGGGGGGGCCAGAGGGCCCATAGTAATAATAGTGGAGGTCATTCAATGTAAGGTGGACTAGGTCCACTATATTATTAAATAAGGCCCACTATGGTAGTTAGATATAATAAATGAGTAATTAGATATAATAAATGTAAGATGACTTCTTAGAAGGTTCTACTTCTAAAAGATTCCTTCTCTAGAATGTTCTTAGGTGATGGTAGCACTATATAAAGGGGTTCAAGCAATGTAATGGGACATGAAGAGAAGTATTTTATTTGGAGCGGTAGCTCAATAGGAGGATGCCCCATCGAAGAGGCAAGTGAACATGAGATGATCCCTTCCATAATAGGATTCATTGTATGGTGTTGCCCTACCTCAAGGGTTTGATGGTAATAAAGGAGATTTTGCATATTGTTCTTGTATATCTATTGTGGTGCTTTTGTATTCAGTCTTTGGTTCTTAACAAGAATGTAAGGTAGCTAAAGAGGTAGTGGGGGGGCCCAGAGGGCCCATAGTGATAATAGTAGAGGTCATTCAATGTAAGGTGGACTAGGTCCACTATATTATTAAATAAGGCCCACTATGGTAGTTAGATATAATAAATGGGTAATTAGATATAATAAATGTAAGATGACTTCTTAGAAGGTTCTACTTCTAGAAGATTCCTTCTTTAGAATGTTCTTAGGTGATGATAACACTATATAAAGGGGTTCAAGCAATGTAATGGGACATGAATATAAGTATTTTATTTGGAGCGGTAGCTCAATAGGAGGATACCCCCTCGAAGAGGCAACTGAATAGGAGAGGATACCTTCCATAATAGGATCCATTGTATGGTGTTGCCCTACCTCAAGGGTTTGATGGTAATAAAGGAGATTTTTCATATTGTTTTTGTATATCTATTGTGGTGCTTTTGTATTCAGTCTTTGGTTCTTAACAAGTGGTATTAGAGAACTTTCCTTGGCAGACATTGTGGGCAAATATTTTTTTATTTTTGTAGATTTTCTTTTTCGGAGAAGAAAAAAGAGGGCCGCGACATTATCAAAGTTTTCGGTATATTTATGTGCAAAATTTACCAAAAAATGTTGTATATATGAGTTCCTCTCATAAAAACACCCAATTTCAAACAAACAAATCATCCAAAACGGAGTCCGGGAAGTCAAGATATTGAAGTTTTAAAATCTGCAAATTTTCAGGGTGTTTTCGCGGACGACGACGTGATTTTTTTTTTTTTGTAGCTGTTGGAGGCATAATTTTATCAATAAAGTTACATATATGAGTTCCTCTCACAATTTCACCCAATTTCAAAAAAAAAATCAGCCGAAACGGAGTACGGGAAGTGAAGTTATGAGCATTTTAACTTCAACAGTTTTTTAGGGTTTTTCCAGAAAAAACTGCGATTTTCTGTCGAAACTTATTGGGTCTATTTTTTGGGTTTTTTCTTGACGAATGCAGGACCGAAGAGTTCATAGGGTGATCATATGAGTATTTCCTCTCAAACCCTGAAAGAAATTCTTGAATCATTCAAAGCCCAATTGTTTCACACATTGGATGATAGATTGGATGCATTTGTACATGGCCTCACAGACGGCCTCACAAACAACCTCAATGATAGTTTTCATAGTATTCAAGATTCATTGAATAAAATGCAGGAGATATTTCTTATGGAGGGCCTCAGGGATGAATATAATCAAGAAATATATGCTTGGTATGATTTTGAGGCCGATTGTGATGATTGGTATATGGATAGTTGTCATTTCTGGGATAACAACCACTTTCATATTTTATTTGATGACTCTAATCCACCTTCTGTAGAGAGAATCAATGTGACAAATTGAGAACCAATGATTATTACCAGTGTCGATCCTGCATATTCTACAGTGGTATTATTCCCTTCAGATTCTGCTACGACCCTTTTCCACTATGTGAATGGATCTTCTTATTTGGATCCACATGATAGGTGTCAGTCTTTGGAGCATGATTTGGAGTTGGTTATTGGGTTCCAAAATATTCCACGGGGAGTTCACATAAGCACTTGGATATGGGAATTGGGCTTACAATGGTGGTTGGACTACTTCAGCATGGTGGCTTTCCTTTCTACATGGGACCTTGGTTCTTCAGTCTTCTTCAACATTATGGTCCACAATTATCCATGGGACCCTGGCATATGGTTGTACATTAAGCATTGAAGACAACACTTTCATAAGGGGGATGGAATGTAAGGTAGCTAGAGAGGTAGTGGGGGGGCCCAGAGGGCCCATAGTGATAATAGTGGAGGTCATTCAATGTAAAGTGGACTAGGTCCACTATATTATGAAATAAGGTCCACTATGGTAGTTAGATATAATAAATGTAAGAGGACTTCTTAGAAGGTTCTACTTCTAGAAGATTTCTTCTCTAGAATGTTCTTAGGTGATGGTAGCACTATATAAAGGGGTTCAAGCAATGTAATGGGACATGAAGAGAAGTATTGTATTTGGAGCGGTAGCTCAATAGGAGGATGCCCCCTCGAAGAGGCAAGTGAACAGGAGAGGATCCCTTCCATAATAGGATCCATTGTGTGGTGTTGCCCTACCTCAAGGGTTTGATGGTAATAAAAGAGATTTTTCATATTGTTCTTGTATATCTATTGTGGTGATTTTGTATTTAGTCTTTGGTTCTTAACATTCTATACTCTCCTTTCCCTTCACCTCTCTTCATTCTCTCATTCTATACTTGTGATTTTTTCATTGCCTCATTACTCTCATACATTCCCTCATACTTAACCATTTTCTCTCTTTCACTCAACTCTCTTACTACATTTTCCACACTTAGCCATTTTTCCCTCCTTCATTCCTTATTCTCCTTTCATTACTTAGCCGTTTCAACGTTCACATTAATTTTCCTTTTTATTTTATTTTCCATTTTCTTTTTTTCCTTTTTTGATTTTTATTTTCATTTTCATTTCCTTTTTTTTTTTTTTCCCCTCTTCCTTTTTCTTTTCCTATATTTCATATTTTATTTCATTTTTCTTTTCCATATTTTCCATATTTCACATATTTCTATTACATACTTCTCAACACTTAGTTATATTTCTTATTATTTGCCTCATCTCCGCTACCCTCACAATGCACCTTTGCACCTTTAACTTTCGCCACCCCGCCACCCTCACTTAGTTGTATTTCTCATTATGCATGTATACTTAGAATTTTCACAACTCTTTTACTACCTTTTACTATGTAACTCTTCCAACACTTACTCAATTTCATGAGTTACTTTCTAAGAATCTCACCCACCATATTATTTTAATAATTTTTCTCTTATCCTAAGTTCTATGGGAACATCTCAAAGTGACACATGGAAGACACATGGCATTTAAGAATTAGTGACACATGGCATCAAGTGAAATCATGACATATGGAAAAAAATCAGGTGGTGACATGTGGCAGCTCATGGTGACCTATCACACAGGTACACATGGCAATGATGTGGATGTTGACTCATGCTGACTAAGAAATTACGAGGACGACACTAGGCATTGACTGGGCATGAGGTGGATGATGAATGATGGAATTGATTGGGCATGAGGTGGATGATGAATGATTGGTTAAAATAATAATTAATTAATTAATTTTCTAAGGGCTCAAATATTCAAATCTCTATAGTCTTCTCTCATTTGTTTCTTATTAAGTGTATGTTACATTTTTCAATATATACACTAAAAATTCCAAAATATCATGCATGTGGGATAATTTTTTGAAGGAAAAGTTGAAATTTTAACAAAGGAGGTTGAAATTCAATCAAAGGGCCAAGATTGTCCCATCAAACTTGATCTACGGTTGCTGAGTCACAATTTTGCAGAGGGCATAACTTGAGCTCTAGGTGACGAAATTGTGAAAATTGTATACCATTGGAAATATATTGCGATGAAGAAGATGATGGTAAAGTTTTGAAGGATTAAAAGTGGCTACAAGTTTTTAAAAAATTGAAATATCAGTCAACGTTTCTTTTGATTGATCCGCTTAACAACTAAACTTCATAAGGTCATATCTTGAGATCCGAAAGTTAGATTTGGATAAAATTTGTATCATTGGAAATATAAGACAATGAAAATTACATATAAATTGGTTTCCATGGATGAAAATTTGAATATCATATCGATAAAATGAAATTACAGATCTCCTTTTAAAAGGGTAATTAATTAAAATCTGAAAATAAAAGTTTATTTAAAAACGTTTATTAAAAAAGGAAAGGGACCCATTTGAAAGATGTAGATATTAATCTACGGTTTTGAACGGGAATAATATTTCTCCGTGGTTTTGAAGGGGAATACTACTTCTCTGCAGTTTTGAAATTAATATTTCTCCGCGGTTTGGAACGAGCATAGTAGATCTCTGCAGTTTTGAAATTATATCTCTGCGGTTTTGAACGGGAATAATACTTCTGTTTTTTTTTTGTTTTTTTTTTAAGATTATATATCTAGGGTTTTCAATGCAAATAATATTTTGATTTATAAGATTATATATCTAGGGTTTTGAACGGGAATAATCTTTGTAGTTTTTACCTTTTTTACCCAGAATAATCTCTGTAGTTTCTCTGGACTTCTCTGTCATCTTCAGAAATTATTTTTTGGCTTCTTCAAAGGGTTGAGCATATGGACATCTGAAATGAGGTGAGTCACTTTTTACTTTTATTCAATTTTAATTTTACGTAAAGAGATTTAAATATATTTTATTTTTTTTTTTATTTTTTATTTCGGAAGTAAAAGTTGATTTGAGAGATAAAGTCAATCCTTAATAATAATTGTTACATCTTTTTTCTCTTCTTTTCAATATGAGCACTCCACCACCTTTTCCAAAAACTCACCCTAACAAGGGGAGGCCCCCCAAAATCACCCTAGAGATCTTTTATGATTATATGGAATCAGTAGAAAAAAAGAAGAGAAGAGAGAGATGCCAAAATCCAAATAGAGTTAGAAACATTAG
>ML805988.1:59452-116465 GCA_009831015.1 Picea engelmannii | reverse complement strand
AAAGAAATATGAAGAATAAGTGTCATGGTCTCCTCTCCTCTCCTTTCCCTTCACTACTCTTCATTCTCTCATTCTATACTTAGTCATTTTTCCATTGCCTCACTACTCTCATGTATTCCCTCATACTTAACCATTTTCTCTCTTCCAACCATTTTTCCCTCCTTCATTCCTTATTCTCCTTTCATTACTTAGCCATTTCCACACTCACATTAATTTTCCCTTTTCTTTTATTTCCCATTTTCTTTTTTTCATTTTCTTTTATTTCCTTTTTCCAATTTCATTTCCATTATATCATTTTCCATTTCCTTTTTATTATTTCCCTCTTCCTTCCTATTTTCTCAGATTTCATATTTCATTTCATTTTTATTTTCCATATTTCATGTATTTCTATTACATACTTCCCAACACTTAGTTATATTTCTTATTATTTACATTTAGTTGCATTTCTTAGAATTTGTAACACTTACTACCCCACACCTCTCCATTCACCGCATTCACATAACCCCACAAACCCGCCATATTAGTTTAATATTTTTTCTCTTATCCTAAGTTCTATGGGCACATATACAAGTGAAACATGGAAGACACATGGTAGTTAAGCATTGGTAACACATGGAAACAAGTGAAATCATGACACATGGCAACCAATCAGGTGGTGACATGTGGAAACTCATGGTGACCTATCACACATGTACTCGTGTGATCCGGATTTTATGAGAAGAAATACATATTATTAACAAATTCTTAACACAATAACAGAGATACAGTAAAACTGGTTTTCTATTCAATAACGAAATAAGTTGAAACTGTAAAATGCAGTGGAAACAAGCTTGCTGGAATGGTGGCGGCTTATCTCTGAGAAGAGATGTAACGGCTGCGGGCATTCGCAAGAAGAAGATTACAATGAGGCTCTGAAGGCATTTTTACAATAAAAAAGAATGCCCAAAACCCTAGACATCCAAAAACCTAACCCTAGGAGATGAAGTGCCAAAATTCATCTGGGCCCCGTTTGGGTAAGTTAGTACATCAACTTCTCGGGGTCGTAACTTTTGCATATGATATTCGTTTTAGGCGTGTGATAGCCCGTTGGAAAGGTATCATCGAGGAGATTAATTTTGGGGGCTCAATCATGAATTTAGATATCATTGAGGAGATTGATCCCGAAAAAACTTCATTTAGGCCCTTAAAATGGCCCCGGAAGGTAAAACTACTAAAAATAGTAAATTGCCAAAATTGCCAGAAAATTGTTTTGAGCCAGTTGGAAAAGGTGGGTGGCCACCAATATCCATATGGATCACTGTGGTGATGATGTGGATGTTGAATTATGTTAACTTGGATATTACAAGGATGCCACTAGGCATTGACTGGGAATGAGGTGGATGATGAATGATTGGTCAAAATATTAATTAATTAATTAATTTTCTAAGGGCTAGAAAATTCAAATCATGATATTATTCTATCATTTGTTTCTTATTAAGTGTATGTTACATTGTTCAATATATACACTAACAATTCCAAAATGTCATGCATGTGGGGTAAATTTTTGAAGGAAAAGTTGAAATTTTAACAAAGTAGGTCGAAATTCAATCCAAGGGTCAAGATTGCCCCATCAAACTTCATCTACAGTTGTTGAGTCAAGATATTGCAGAAGGCATAACTTGAGCTCCAGATGATGAAATCATGCAAATTTGATACTGTAGGGAAGATATTTTGACGAATAAGATGATGATACAGGTTTCAAGGACTGAAAGTGGCTAGAATGTTCTAAAAAATTGAAATATCAATTAACTTTTGTTTTTATGGATCCACTTGACAACTCAACTTCATGAGGTCATATCGTGCGATCTAGGGGTTGGATTTTGATAAAATTTGTATCATTGGAAATATAAGAATATTAAGAAAAAATATAAATTAGTTTCCATGGATGAAAAGATGAATATAATATCTAGAAAAATAAACTACAATCTTCCTTTTAAAAGGGTAATTAATTAAAATTTGAAAATAAAAAATTATTTAAAATCTTTTATTAAAAAAGGAAAGGGACCCATTTGAAAGATGTGGATATTAATGATGTAATTTCATTAATGAGGTGTTATTTAAAGTATATTTTTCAAGAAAAGAATTGTACGGGAAATTCAAGAAAGGAAAAGCTCTAACTACTCATGTAGTTAGAAAAATTAATTTTTAAAGAGAAGAAAGGCTTCATCAAGGGTTCCAGAATCGAATAATCACAAGGGTAGAAGACCATTAGAAGAAAGTACATACACCATATGCAACAAATCTTTTGATCAACGAAGAGAAATATTTATCTTCTCCACTCTTTTTCTTCTTCTACACAGATTTCTCATGGCTTCATTTTTGTATTTCTGAGCCAATCATGTGGTTGAGTCTTCAGTGTTCTTCTTGTATTATTCAAAAGACTTTTATTATATGATCATGGAGTATTTACAACCATATATATGACTGCCAGATATTTTGTAATGAATAACACCTTTCATGAATAAAAATCCACAGAGAATTACTTTGATGTTGATTTCGATTGTATCTTGTAAGTTTGAGTCTTGAGTATGAAATATTTGAAATTGACCTATCAAATTCTCTTATGTTATAACTGTTACACTCTTTTAAAAGTCTTTGAGATGAGAAAAAAATTTCTCTCCTATTTCCTGTGAGAAGATATGGATATATTTACTATTTGTATGTAATCAAGAAGGTTGTATATTTGATGTTGAGCACAAATAAATTATTATGTTGAAGCCCTCCTTCAATATTTTCTATTGTTAAAATACTCTTGATGCACATACAGATCATATTAGGTTATTGAAGAACCATTTTTTTGAATAAATCCAAGCAATAAATATCTATGGTTTGTTGCCTTAGCATTCTCCTAATCCAAGATATCAAAGATATATATTTAAGACAAAGAGGACTACCACCTCTATAAAAATGCAGGGGGATTCATATCCTCATGAGGTTTTCATTTCAGTCCTAATGGATTCAAACGTCAACAACTACCTTATTTTTACAGTGATAAAATTAATTTTAATAAGCCTGATACTTTGGAAGAATCCATAAGAAAATATAAGTATCTTTATGACCAGATAAAAATAAGACCAGTTTTTCAAAAGGCTTGGGATGATAAGAAAAGAGACAACATGGATCAAAGGAAGAAAGGATTCAAGCCACCTTTTTCCATAAACAACTCTAAAGCATATATTCAAGGAAAACCAACACAAGGTGAGCATAAAATTATAGATCCATTGAGAAACATGCCAAGGAAAAATATCATAAAGTGTTGGGGATGTGAAGAAGACCACTTGTATAAATATTGTCCTAATTAAGGAGATAGAATGAGGACTATGATTAACATTCAAGAAGCGGATAAAGTGGATGACATGGTCAAGATCATGTCAAGGATTTATGTAGCCTTGGACAATATAAAACCAGACTACTAATCCCACATGTTTGAGGTAGAATGTAAGATCAATAATCAACCCATAACTATTTTGATTGATTCTAGAGGTATTCATAGTTATATAGATCCAAAAATAGTTGAAAGGTTTAAATTGAAGAGATGTAAGCATGAAATTTCTTGGTTTGTCCAACTAGCCACTAGAACTAAGAGAAAAATCAATGAAATTTTCAAGGATTTCCCAGTAAGCATGAATGTAGTTGGCACTAAGGAAAATTTGAGCATCATACCACTTGGGTCATATGATTACTTAATTGGTATGGATTGATTGGACAAGCATCATGTTATCCTAGATTTCTACAACGATGATTTCACATGCCTTGATGAGGAAGGGAATTCAAGGATAGTGAAAGGTATTCCAAGACCTATATCCATTAGATATATTTCAACATTACAAATGAAAAGAAGTTTTAGAAAAGGGTGCCAGATATATGCATCCCATATGGAAGAGATGACAAAGGATAAGGAGCCAAGTCTTGAAGACTATCCAGTTTTGAGGGAGTATGATGATGTGTTTGGGTAGTTATCTATTGACTTAATTTATGGAGATACCCCCATGTCCAAAACACCGTACATAATGAGCACACTAGAGCTGAAGGAGTTGTAGATGCAGCTAGGAGAATTGTTGAAGAAGGGGTACATACATCCAAGTGTCTCACCTTGATGTTCTTTGGTGCTTCTTTTGAAGAAAAAGGATGGAACTTTGAGGTTGTGTATTGACTTCAGACAACTTAATAAGGTTACCATAAATAACTAATACCCTCTTCTGTGGATCGATGATATTTTTGATCAACTAAAAGGAAGGAAGATGTTTTGCAAGTTTGTAAGTTTGACTTAATATCAGGTTATCATCAAGTAAGAATGAGAGAAGAAGACACCAACAAGATAACATTTTGGACAATATATGTCCATTATGAGTTTATGGTGGTTCCATTTGGCTTGATGAATGAACTAGCTACTTTTATGTGTCTAATGAATGGAGTGTTCAGGGATTACCTAGAAAAAATTGTCATTGTATTCTTTGAGGAGCATGAGAAACATTTGAAAATGCTTCTTCAAGTGTTGAGGGAGCAATAATTATATGCCAAGTTAAACAAATTCACTTTCCATCAAAGGAAAATCCATTATTTGGGCCACATTGTCTCATAGGAGGGCATAGTAGTGGACCCTAAAAAGACTGGAGTGATCAAAAGTTGGTTAGTTTCGAATAATGTTTCAGAAGTGAGATCATTTATGGGATTAGTTGGATACTATAGGATATTCATTGAAGTTTTCTCCAAGGTCATACATCCAATCACTTCACTGTAGAATAAGGGAACAAAGTTTGAATGGACTACCAAGTGTGAGGATGGTTTTCAACACTTCAAGGAATTATTGAATAATTCACCTATTTTAAAGGTTGTAGATCCAGATGAATATTTTGTTGTGTGGATAGATGCATGCAGCGAAGGACTTGGGGCAGTCCTTACATAAAATGGGCATGTCATATTTTATGAGTCAAGGAATATTAAGGAGAATGAAATGAATTATTCTACCCATAAATTAGAGTTGGTAGCCATAGTTCATGCCTTCAAAATGTGGAGGAATTATCTCATGGGAAGAAATTTCAAGATGAAGAAAAATCATAGCTATATGAAACACGTTTTTGAGTGGCCAACACCGAATGCTAGACAAAATATATGGCTGGAATTTCTCAGTGAATATGACTTCAACATCAAGCACATCAAAGGAAAAGAGAATAAAGTGACGAATGCACTCAACAGGAGGGTGCATGAAATTCATGATGCAACCATTAGAATGTATTGTTTATATTTAAAAAGAAAAAAATTGGAACCTGTAGCATTAGATCAACATTATGAACAAGTTATAGAAGGATTACAACAGGAAAATCTACCGCTAAAATTTAAATACCACAAACTAGAAGAGGATGGAATTATCTTGTTTAGGGAAAACATTTATGTCCCTAACACTAGTCAATTGAGAAATATAGTATTAAAAGAGATGCACAATGTACCATATGTTGGACATCTAGGGTACCGGAAGAAAATTGTAGTATTAAGAAGCTAGTATTTATGGCCTGGAATGAAGAAGGACATGGATAATTACATTAAATAGCTAGGTGTATGGAATGTCAGAAGGTGACGACTAAACTCAAGCATCTAGCGCTATTGTTATAGGAATTTCCCATTATTGAATGGAAATGTGAGGTATTTACAATATATTTGATCACCAAGTTACCAAGAAATGCAAGGAAATATTATTCCATCATGGTAGTGGTGGAGAAGCTTACAAATGTTGCACATTTTATACCAGTGAAAACAACTCACAAAGCAACCAATATTGTAGAGTATTACATGAAGGAAATTTCCAAGCTACATGGTGTGCCTAAGGAAATAGTGTCAAAAAATATCCCAAGTTCACTTCTAATATATGGAAGGGGTTGTTTAAGGGATTCGTGACTAATTTGAATTTTAGTATAGCATATCATCCAGATTTAGATGGGAATATAGAGAGAACTAATCCGATAATTGAAGATATGTTGAGAATGTATGTAATGGACAAGCCTTCCAAGTGGGAAGACTACCTTCATCTAGTTGAGTTTTCTTATAATAATGGGTATCATACATTGTTGAAGATGAGCTTGTTTGAAGTTTGTGTGAAAGGAAATGTAACATGCTAGTGAACCAGGATAACCCAACAGGCAGAGAAATTATTGGGCTAGAATTGTTAAAGGATATGGAAGAACAGATGGTAAAGATTAGAAATAATTTAAATGTTCCACATGATAGGTAAAATAGCTATGAAGATAAAAGTAGGACATATAGGTGATTCAAAGTGGGAAACCATGTGTTTTTAAACGTAAATGATAAAAGGAGCTTGCTAAGATTGGGAGGTTGACCAAAGTTGGCAACGAGATACTATGGGAAGTTTGAAGTTTTAGAGAAGATATGGCAAGTTTCATACATTATTGTATTGAATACATCGATGAGAATTCATAATGTATTGCATGTGTCTTTATTGAAGAAATATGTACTTGATCCTAACCACGTGATTGATTGGACTATGATCCAGGTGTAGCACGAAGGGGAATTTTGGGGTGGAGCCAATGCACATCCTGGATCAGAAATTCAAATTCCTCAAGAACAAATTCATCATCTTAGTAAAGGTCCAGTGGACCTACTATAGTCTTGAAGCTGCCACATGGGAGCACAAGGAGGCCATGCAGGAGGATTACCCATATTTTTTTGTAAATTTTGAAGAAAACTAAATGTACATTTGTATATAAGTGTGAAAGATTCCATTTTGGTAGTTGGAGTTCCTAGAGACACATCTCAGATACTTCCTATATGATCTGTGATAGATCCCTGGAAGGGAAGTGGTACATCGTGAGGGATTGTGGTGCAAATAATGGGCTACACTTCCTTGGGTTGTGAAGATTGTGAGGAATGAGAGATTGATGGCTAGAATCATTACAGGAGTTGTGAACTTGCAAAAGTATCAAGTATCATGTTGTAAAATTCTATATATGTATGATGGTATGGTGTTGTGCACAGAAGAAAATGAAAATTGTAAGGGGATGGGAATGAAACATCCCATTTTTAATCCTTGGTTTAATGATGTATACTGTAAATACGATGTATGGTTGTGAGCCCAACTATGTAATATGTAAACATTATATATCGTAATGATAAAATATATGTAACATTGACTGTAGATGGACATAGACAGAGTAATGGGGGGATAAGTTTTCACAAGAGAGGGGAAGCTCTAAGAGGGGTCACAAGGAGCAATTGTTCATGTGTATTAATCCCAACCCATTTTCTAATTTTTTTACTGTGAATGAACCTTGTAATTTTATTTTGAGTGTATCAAAGCCCCAATCATTGAATACATATAAGAGAGTTTCTATGAAATATCACATCCCATATTTATTTAGAGCATGAGGCTAAGTATAATCAACATTGGGGAATGTGAGAGTCAACAATGCATAGGAAAAAAGGGAAAAATGAATGGGCAGTGTAGGTAGTTTTTACATGCAAATTTTTGGGACAACAAGAGAGTCAAGAATGATAAATATTGAAGGTAGCCATAGGGGGTGTTGTGGGTATCTTGTTGGAGTTGTAAATTCTTGAAGAAGTAGGCAGTTAGGCCTGTAGAAGATATAATATCTATGTGAGAAATTACCCTACAATAATGAGCTTGTTGTTGTGAGTTTTTTGTTGCAGTTGTAAGTCCCTGGAGTCCCCAACAAGAGACATTCCTAGCCAGCATGTTCTAGAGCCCTCGAGGGAAGTGAGAATTCCTAAGGGAATGTGTGCGAAGAAGAGATATCTCATTCCTTAGGTTGTGTAGGTTGAGGGGAAGAGAGCTGGTGGATTGGGATAACTGTAAGAAAATTAACTTCATGTGGTTGTATTGGGATGTGATTGGACAAAAGTGAGACACCCTTTCTTGTGGATTCATAGCCCAACTCAGTGGTGATATTTTTTTGAGAGTTGGAGTATCAAATCTATGGTTGGGTGGAACATCCTTCCTCTACAATTGGTTTCATATTTGGTTAAAAAGATAAGTGTTTATCTATGTTACATTTTTCTTATTTATGAGTTTCATTTTTTATGCATATACTCTTCTCTTGAGTGAATTATATGTTTCGATGTGTATGTATACTTGGATACATTCATAGAGTTCCTAAATGCATGCTAAATCCTCAATGAATTGCATTTAATTGTGGGATGTATTTGTTGTGCGCTTACTATGAGTTTGAGAAATTATAAGAGGTTGTATGTATGTTTATTAGAATGCATTCATGCTTTTAAATAATTATGTTAGATGCATGGACTTTTAAAGTAGTCTACACATATTTAAATTAATGGGTATCATCATTTGTTTTGTTGGGTTTAGTAGTGGGGTGAACTACAAAACATTTGTCTTGTATTCTTGTGTTGCTTCCTTCATGTAGATTTCATGCACCATACGAAAACAATAAATCGACCAAATTGATGTGCTTTCATGTTAAACAAGTTCTTCAAGTTTTCATCTTTTAATGGTTTGGCTAAAATTCTAACACTACTCACTCAAACTAATAGAGAGTTTTAGGTTATTTCTGCCACTTACCCTAGCTGCAATAACACTAATCTAAATTTGGCCATAATAACCGATCTAATAAGCCCAATATGATAGGCCTCTTGTGCAACCACCTCTCACATCAATAGATACAACCACAAGAAAGAATATTTCTCAACAATAATAGGAGGAAAATTGAATCATCAATATATATCACAAACTTGCAGGTCCATGTTGGTCTCAATCAAGAAAACATGCATGCATAGTTTTGCATAATTTTTTTAAACATGTTGACCACCTACAAATACCCAAGGACTTATGCAACAACAAATTTTATCTCTCACACTCTCTTCACTTTGATCAATCACCAACAAATATTACATTAAGGGTTGTGTTTATCTTCTTTAATCCTTCTGGTGGTGGTTAAGACCACAACAATAATAGCTCAATCAGTGCACTGGAAAACAATTACATAGTTACATCCACTACAAGATAAATTTTTCTATTTATCTCGAATTGATTCACTGGATATTAGAATAGATACGATTAGTTTCACCCCATATAAATCAATGGTAGGGATTTTTAAAAAGGAACATTTTTTTGTCTCCTAATAGATCAAATGGATTCATATCTCACGTAGATGGATCATGGCCCATGGGGTCTCGAAGTAGATCAATTTGTTTTCTTAGGAAATTATGAACAACAACATCATCCCCATAAAATTCAAGAAATATTGCAAAGTCACTATTGTCAATCCCCTCTACATACTTAAGATCACCAATATTCGCTTCTTTGACCCAAATACCTTCAAATTGAAAACAATAACAACCAAAACTTTACTAGATATGCCTAAGTCATCTACAAGTCAAACAAAATATATAGAAAAATATTACATGAACTTACAAATCACATAAATATCGCATAGCCTTTATGAATTCACAATCCACCCACTATTTTCATTTGGTCACAATCATCAAATCAATTTGATGAATGATTCTCTCACAACACCATAAACAAACAATGGCTAAACAAACTACCACAAACACACCATAACAATTTCAAAACAATATACCCTCACCTATAGGAATCCAATCCTATAGTGTATGTTCTCTCACAGGCTTTCATTTCTTTGATCCCTCTTGCGAAGGAGTCAAACCTAGTCTCACTCTGATACCACATTAAATGAAAGGGAGAGTAGAAATGGTTACCACGCACACCAAGACTATATTGAGTGATCTATTCAATCAATAATTCTACACATATAAATACATCAAGATTTTCCTTAAGATAAACAAATTACCTTAGTACACTAACAACCTATTTAGAGGATATCTTAACCGCACACCAAAATAGGAGCCAACTAGTTGGAGAAAATCTCTTATATCTAATGAAATATAACAACCCCCTAAAAAATTAGAAGAAAAATATTCATGTAGAGACAAACTCTACATCACAATGACCAATATAATTACAGCCACAACCTTCTCCTATGATAAAGTATTACACATTAATCTATAAGAAAAATAGGAGTTAATAATTCCAACACTTAGTTTTCTATCATTCTATATAAAGAAAATAATGTATAAAAATTGAGTCAAAATATATTATCTTATGTGCATTTTATTTAGGGTATTTCTAGAGCTTATTGATGATGATGGTTACTGTCTACCAAGACAAAATTTGGTCTATTAGACCTTATACCTTAGGAAAGGTAAGGAATTACTTGGTTTGATTTATAATTTTATTTTTGTGCTTGAAAAGATTTAATAAAATCATTCATAAATCACCAAAGTTTTGATGAGTTAAAAGGTTAGGAAGATCGATGTTGGAGGGTTTAGTTGACTTTGTCGACTAGACCCGACATTTGACCAAATTAAGAGAGTAGTTGATTGAGAAAGTATCTGAGTCTGTAATTTGGTCGACCATCCAGTCGGGTTGACCGATCGAGGTCACTAAGCAGTTGAAACTACGTTGTAACTAAAATATGAGTATAAATATGAGCATGTATGTAACAGATTAAAATAATATAGATAGTTGTTGTTGTGGTGATATAATATAAGTGCTTATTTCTAGTCCCCCTACTAATTTTGTTCTCTTCCTTCTCCCTTCTATGTGTGTGTTGTACACTACTATATAATACTTGTATATTGATCTGTGTAAGGACTACTGGGAACACCTACATACAAACCCCTAGATTACAACATTGGTTATGTTGTCGATAGTTCTATTGATATACATGCATTGATCAATTTTAGTACATACATATCCATCTATAGTCTTTTTCTTTTTATTCCTATATTCCTCATATTTTATTTACTTAGTCTTTTTTCTCTTTCAAATAAGGGTTACAGATCAGTTTACAATCAAATCTCTAGGTCTGCAGACTCGCAAGCCTGTGTATATTTACTTAGTTGCATTCTCTTTTCTTGCAATATCAACACTTGAACATTTTTATGCATTGCAGGAGTCCCATTGCAGGAGACCAACCCATTTTTGTCCCACAAATGCTCATGTACTGTGTCCTATAGTCGCACAACACTTAGAATGACCCTTCTACCTCTGCGTCCTCCAAATTCCACCCTTTACATTTTTTATAGTTAGCAGTTTCTTAGAATGTGGATGTGAGACAAATTTCCTCTCCAGTTACTTTTTCCCTCATGTCTTGTGTCCCACAATCCCGTGTTCTACAAAATGACCCATTCAATTTCATGACCCACATAATGTTCTCTTCTCATAATTAGTGCATTTTCTCATTGTGGATGTGAGAGTCATTCCTTCTTACCTTTTTCATTTCTGGTGTATTGTGTCCTACAATCCCGCATTCACCATATTTCACTATCCATTCCTCTTTTTTCACTTTCATATTTAACCATTTTACATCTTCCACAACAACAAATCACCATTTCATGATCGCATTTATTCCCCCCCACCATATCAGCCACCACTTGTGTGAACATAATACTATAATTAAAGTGGCAAAGATTTCATAAAGCTTTGTAATAAATTATAAATCTTACCATGCAAGTTGACAAATTTGAAATAAGAGTTATGGTGGTTAATAATCAAGGAAACACACGGTAAATTTAATAAAGGATTAATATGCCATGTTGTAAAAAGGTTGTATTGACAATAGCGCCACCTATTCGTAAGAATATAAAGAAATGTAAATTATGTCAAGTAGGAGAAAGGATTTGTATTGTGTATATAAACTTAACACTCTTGGATGTGAATACCATGAGTTCCAATGGTCACAAGATTACAAGTGGTACAAGGATCCCCCTTTTGTCGACAAGGAAACAAATAAAGTTTGGAGCTCAAGAATAACATTGGCTAGTTGTGTACTTGAGGTGACGGATTTTAAATAGCTAGTTCTATGGTGCATAAAAAAAATTGATACATAAAGAGGGATAATTCAAGTTCAAGGGAATCCTCTTATCTCCTTGGCCCCCTCAATTTTCATGAGAATTCTTCGAATCCAAAAACCCACCATGTAGTTCAAGAATGAAGATGCAGACACATTTCTTAAAGAACACAGAGGAAGAGTAATCCTCCTCGAGAATTACCTCGCTAACCCGAGACTTGATAGAAATTTTGCTAATATTGAGGTAATTTTCTTGAAATACCCTTACAAAGTATTCTCCTAGATTTTTTCTCATATAGTATGATTGGAGTCCATGGCCTCTATGCCAAAATATATTGTTTATATTCTTCATTTTTTTGTGCATGAGGACACCCTGATTGATTGGGGCTAGATTATTTCAAATGAAATTTCATTTGTAATGGGTGGTTTTAGAAGAACCTGAAAATTTTATATGACTTCTTATTTGGTATTTTCCATAGCCTACTGCCACATTTTCAAAGACTTTCCAAGGGAAAGGAATGTTGGTTTCAATATGGAATCAATCTTTGTCTAGTATCCAACCTTCTGGAGACACAAGGATCAATACAATTTCTACCTAGTCCGCAACACTTTTATTTCTAAATTCAAAAAAATAATCTTTGGTCTAACACATTGAGACTGTCACTTGAGGCTGCCTCCTTTCTCACAGAGAAAGGAGTTTTTGAGATTCCAGAGGATTTCAGTGTTATAAGATTATTCGATTTTCAAGAGAAACCATTTTTTCTCCCCTTCTATGTATCTGATAGACACTTTGTCATCAAATTGTGCAGAGAATACAAGTATTGGGCACACTTCTTCAATGAAAAAAGGAAGAAGCATTTCATTCCATTTCCTTGGAGAGTTGGAGAAGTTGTTGTCAAGAATATTTGTCACTTGGATGAATTTGTAGGTCAATTTGACCAACTTGGTTTAAAAGAAGCTAAATGCATCGAGGGTTTCGACCCTAATGACCTATTTTTTGCACACATGTCCCTGGTAGGATATTCTTCTTATTTGTGTAAATATAAACAATTCAAGGAAAGAAAAGGAGACAAATTAGAATCTCCTCGAGACCTTAGTTGATGAATCCCTGAACGATATCAAAGAGTTAGCTAACACTAATGAGTTTTATAGACAAAAGGGAAGATAAGTAACATATAAAAACCCTAATTCACCCAGTGTTTCATAGAAAATTACTCTTGCTAAAAAAACCCAAGAAGTAGTAGTCTAGAAACAAGAAAACACCTGTTGGAAATTCAGATGATGGCGGTGACAAAGACCCTACAAAGAAAAATATATATAAATACTATGTTGTACACAATTCTGCTAAAATAAAGAGACAGACTCACAAAACAAGATTGGAAATACCTAAAATTTAGGAGCATCCCCGAGCTGTGGATGTAGATGAAGTTATCAAAGAACCCAAATGGTTAGAAAAAATATTGTTGGAAACCCAAGAAATTGTTGAAGCTCTAGTTACCCAATAACCAGAGATATTTGAAGAATAATTCATCACACTGCACCACACGACCTACCATAAAAATTCCAAAAAGTTGTTAATAGAGAAGGTTAACCTAAAAAAATAAGAAAGTGTCTGAAACATGGAAATAAAAAAATGATTTCCATGGGGTCAGACCCTAAAAAATTGTATAGTTTCATGAGGAAACCACGGAAGCACTAAAATAATCCATTTTAGATATTGAGAAAGAAAATTTAATTCTAAAATAAAAAAAATAAAGGAATTAGATAAAGATCTAATTCCAAAACCATTATTTTTTGAGCCATTAACTGCAATTCAACAGACACTTACAATTGAGGACATCCCAAAAAGAAACAATAAGTTGAAAGGTTCCTCCAGTCTGTTGTTAGTTGTGAGAAAATATGTCAGAGATGGAACTCAAAAAAGGATAGATCGAATCCATGAAATATAGGAGCTAGCACTGAGTTCAACCTATTTTTCAACAAGGATTATGCATTTTAGAGAATATCTCCAAAATGATCTAGAGAATGATGAAGGTTTTTAAAAGCATGTCATGGAGGAGTTTGTAGAAAAACTTTCAAGTCTAAGTGACACCCACAAGAGAGAATAGAACATTCCCTCTAGTATCTGAATGAACCAAATCAACTCTTGTTGGTTGAAAATGATTAAAAGTTTAAGAGAAATGTTGTATGAGTTAGATGCTATCAAAATCAAGAGAGGCGACCTTTTTCTAAAACTTGTTGATCTTACAAAGGAACTTGACAAACCCAAATTTATTAATGGATACCATACCTATGTCTAAAGAGAAATTGTTGGATCAAATTAAAGCATTGAAAGTTGCACGTACGAGTGAGTTTATTGATTCAATAGAATTCTCCAAAGATGAGGTGGAAAGGTGGCTAGTCTGAAACATTAATAAGAATAATGGCACTAAGGAAACACTACACCAATTAAGTATTGACTTAAGAGAAATGGAGAATGAACTATTTAAGATAAAAACCAATCACAAAATAACGGTTGCACTGATGAGGGAGTACATAGAAGAATGGTTAAGAAAATACTTGGTTAATATCATCGAGATAGATCAACATGAATCTATTACAACAATTATTCCACTTCCATCACAACAACGATAATCTACAAAAGCAACCTCAAGAAGCAAGTAAAGTGTGAATTTTCTAAAACCCAACAAAATGAACCAATATTTCACTCAGAAATTATTTCCTCTATTTAATTTAAATTTCTGAAATTGTTCTTTTGTGGCTATAACTAGGTTTCTTCATAGAATTATAAATGCACAGTGGAAAAATAAATATGATCAACAATGAAGAATATAACAACAATCAAAACCATCAGAAACACAAATATTTTTGGGTAAATAACCATGGGAAAAACCCATTATGGGAAAACCTGTTCTTTTGTTTGTGGTTTTTTACTATGCAACAAAAAGAATACAGAGATCCCTAAGAGTATAAATCTATTTCTTCAAATGACAGTGAAAAAACCCCGTACAAACCCTCCCAATAAATTGTACAACCCTCTATCAAATTAACAAGCCAAACAATCTCTGTGTTGGCGTGCGCACGGTTGTAAGACCCTAGGTTCGAGTTATCCTGACCAACAAAAACCTTCAGACACTAGCCCTTTCATCATCACCTGCATGCACCTAAAGTCTCACCGAGGTGTCTATTGGGGCTGCAGGAACCAAGTTTCTGTAGTAGTGAAGGAATCAGAGGTGATCACCCTTGTCATTCTTACTTATCTGTTATCTGTGATTTATTCTGTATTTTATTTTATTAGGTTACTTATTGACTTCAGTTATGTATTACCATTACACTTCAGATTACAACATAACTCAAGTACTGTAACATTCATACTATTTCACAATGATCACACATAGAATAATTATAGTTTAACATGCATCAAGAAATTATCCATGATCAATCACATAAAAGACAATTAAACTCAATATTTAACATGGTTCACCCAACTTTGGGCTACGTCCAAAATGGGTGGCTTATTTATTATTCTTTATGCAATTGTCTCAGGATTGTGCACTACGCTTACAAAGATACATCATGCTATATTTACCTCCTTCTAGCCTAGACAGTCTACAGTGCAAGCCTCTCTCTGCATCATCTCCTTAACATTCAAACATCGACTCTTTCCTTCTCAACCTATTTTTTCACTCTCTTTTCGAACAACACAATAGATAACTCAAAGGAACCTATTCTCCCAACCCATTACATATTTATACATAAATTCTAGGGCTTAAAACATTACTTTGTTCATCCCAAAACCCTATTACAATTCATGGTAACTCAAGTTGTCTTGTTTTTCAGGCTACTTTACCTGATTTTCCTCTTGCATGATGCTTTTGTACTCTGACTATTGTTCTTCCTTATTTTGCATGTCCTTCTATATTTATCACATTGGATTGCCATCCTTCCTTTTCTCCTACTTTCTTCTCTTGCTTTATTCCTCTATTTTCTATGTTCTTTCTGCACACTACACTCCTGAATGTGCCTAAGTTGCGCACTCCCGAGTCTACCTTGTTTTACTTCTTCTTCTTCTTCTGTGTACATCTTCCCTACTTAGAATTTTCATGCATATTATTTCCACATTTCCTATAAAATAGGCCCCCAAAACTCATATGTGGCTCGTCCTTAGCCACTTAGGTCTGTTGCATGCTCCAACGTGGTTAATGAATGGTTATATAAATGCATCTTTATTACAAAATCAGTCGTGTGATTTTTTCCTCGTACTGTTAATTGGTCATGATTTCCGATGGATTTTTCCATTTAAGATTATACAATGTATTTATGACATGTCATTACCACTTTGTAGCTATTGTTTCCCTACTTTAATTCCTTTAATGTTCTTGTCAGTGCCATATTTCACAACTACTCTTGTTGCTGCATTTTTTTTTCTTTGTGGTCTTTGATTCTATGTGTTATTGTCTTAATTGGTGCAGTTCCATACTGATAGTGCGAAAACCCTTCCCTCTTCACAATTTATTATTCCTTTGTACTCTATAATATTTTTATTTATTCTATATCTACTTTTTATTTTTTTTCTTCCTTTTTCTATTTTTTATATGGTTTTCGGTGTTTAACCTCCCTATTGTAGTATCGTTACTATGATACATGTGTTCTGGTGTAGCCTAGACTACTATGCAGGCAGACGGTCATCTCTATAGAGATTCAAACAACTCCCATTCACCATTCATGATTCCTCCAAGGAATTCTCCATTCAGGGTTTCCAACTACACGACACCTGCCTCTATTATGTGCTTAGTTGCATATGGCCCTAGCCAGTGCATTCTGAACTTCTCTGGATGTTGCATAAACTTACTATAATAGAGTAATACTAAGTCTCCCATTTGAAAATTTTTCTATCTAATGTGTATGTCATGTCATGCCTTTTCTCTTGCCTTCTGAACTTGTTGATGGAAACCTGTGACAAACTGATCTTCCTCAAGTTGTACCAACTATGACAATCTCTCCTCTATTGTGCCAGAGTCTAAAAGATCAGTGATCACTGCAATGGGAGTGCTAGGTAGAATAAAATCCATTAGCATCATTGCTTCTTTCCCATTGACCAACCTGAAAGGTGTCTTCCCTGCCAACTTATTGCTTGTAGTCATGTAGGCCCATAAAAATACATGAACTCTTTAATAATTCCTAATCATCTCTCCCTATGTTGCAGATATTTATCAAATAATTCTACAGGATTTTATTGAAAGCTTCCACTATCCCATGGGCCTGAGGATGATATGGGGTACTCTTCCAATGATGAATTTGAAACTCCTTAGTCAATGATGCAATTTTTTTATTTAGGAAGTGTGTTCCTTGATCACTGAGTAATATGCGTGAACATCCAAATAGTGTGACTACATTCTCAAATATAAATCACGCAATGGTCTTCGCGGTGCAATCTAGGACTGGTGCTTCTTCTTCCCATCTTGTCAAATACTCTATTGCAGTGATTATATACCTTGCCCATGATCTCCTTGTTTGTGGGTTGATTAGCCCCACAAAGTCTATGGGCCATTTATCAAATTATTGTAACGTAACCTGTGGATTTAAAGGCATTCCATTCCTCCTGGATGGTTTTCCCACTCTTTGACATACATCACATGACTAACAATATTCCTTAACATCTTTGTAAAGTGTAGGCCACCAGATCCCTGCACACAAAATCTTTTGCGTAGTTGATTTTCCTGCATAATGTCCTCCTGCAATCCCTTCGTGCACTTCTGTGAGTATCATAGGCCTCTCATGTTCCAACACACATCGTCTCAAGATTCCATCTGCACCTAAATTATACAGATTTCCTACAATGAGATGATAGTATGTTTCTTTAACTACCAATTGTTTCTTCTGTGCAATTGCCATGTCTGATGGGGCCATTCTTGTCCCAAAAAACTGCATGATGTCCGTGAAGTAATCATCCACCATTTTGACCGAAAATAGCTATGAATATGGTAAAATTTCATCTAAAATTTCTGCATCTTCACCTGATAGTATGCACGATAAATGATTTGGTCCCGCATTCAACTTCCCTGGTTTCACCACAACCTCAAAAATGTATTCTTGAAACAACAGTATCCATCTGCATATTCTCCCCCCTACACTAATTTTTTCACTAAGTATTTTACCACATAATGGTCTGTATACATTTTAAAATGAGACCCCAGTAATTAATGCCTGAACTTTTGTAGTGCATACACCATTTCCAATCCTTCTTGTTCTGTAATGGTGTAATTCTTCCTTGCTATGGACAACCTCCTACTTGTAAAATAAATTGGGTGATCTATGTTTCCCTCCCTTGGTTGATATAGTATCGTTCCCAATGCTATGGGCAATGCATCTACATGAACATGGAACTCCTTGTTTCAATATGGAAAGATCAAAATCAACGCGATCACTAGTTTTTTCTTTAAGATGTTCAAACCCTGTTGATAGTCCTCGTTCAATTGGAAATTCACTTCCTTCTTCAACAAATTTTCCATCCATGTTGTGATCTACGCAAATCCTTTTAAAAACTTCCTATAATATCCTGTGTGACCCAGAGTTTCCCTCAACTTTCTAAATGACGTAGGTGGGTCTAAATCTAGAATCACTACAATCTTGGTTGGATCCACTAGTAATCCTTGGTTTCAAACTACATGGCCCAAGAAAATTCCAAATGGTGCGCAAATAATACACTTATTCAAATTTAGTGAAATATGACACTATATACACCTATCCAACATTATCCCGAGTACTTATATGTGATCCTTCAACAGAATAGACACAGTCCAATCATCTAAGTATACTTTAAGGAACTTATGAATAAATTTCTTAGACGCCGCAACTAAAAAACTTGAAAAAAATGCAGAGGCATTCTTCAATCCAAAGGGCATTAATTTATACTAATAACTTCCCCACTCTATCATGAAAGTATTCTTGTACCGGTCCTCCTATGCAATTTTTTTTTTATGGTACCCCAAGAATCCGTTTGTGAAAGAATAAGTCTCTTTCCCTTCTACATTCTCCAATACCTCATATTTGAATGGTGTTGGGAATGGATCATGTAAGCATGCATCATTCAACTTCCTCAGATCCCTACAAATCTTGATTCCTCTTGTCTTCTTTTATTGCACTACCATTGGACTAATCCACTATGAGTCTACCATAAGTTCAATGATCCCTGCATCCAACATTCTGCCTATTTCTTATTTAACCTTTTCTTTGTACTTTAGATTTAACCTGTAAGGTCTCTGTCACACTGGATTAGCATCAGGTTTCAAAGAAATATTCATCTCGCCTAAGTCCCTAGCTATCCCCTTCATCTCTGAAAATGTAGTTGGGAATAGGTATTGATATTTGCACAACAAGTCTGCAATTTTCTCTACTGTCTCCTTAGTCCATTAATCCCCTATCTGCACAAACTTTGTATTCTCTATCATCCCAATGTTTACCTTACGCGTCTTTATTGGTTGTGTGTATGCGACATATTCAAGATCTGGCCCTTCTACTTCCCGTTATCCTTTTGTTTTAGGTACTTGTACATTCCTGGGATCTTCTTCATCATATTCTTCCTTATCAACATTGTAACACTCCAATAACTCATGAATAGTCATAGCATCTCTTTGCACACTGCAAACTGATACCACCTCCATCAACCCTTCTTTTGAAAATATTTTAGTTTGAATAGCTTGTAGTGTTGCATCCATTAATGGGGATTCATGTTCAAATGTAAATATTACGTTGAACCTCTAAGTAAACTCATTCCAGTTTGTTGTTTCTCTATGCATTTCCAATTCCAGATACTAGTTATTTGAAATTGTGTCCATTGTATGTATAAATATATGCGTCCATTTTGTCTCTAGTACTAAACTCGATAAGGCTCTATAGTACTGCTCAACGTGTCCTGCTAGATCAGTCTGCCCTATATACTTCAGCACAATATTCTCTACCTTGGTACAAAATCTCACTTGCATTAGCATTCTACACCATGAACAGTCTTCCATTCCCTCTTTGTGTGCAACCCACCTTTTCTTTGTGTGCAACCCACGATCTGGCTGGAGTCACTTTTAGGAAAACATCTATTTCCACCAAACTTTGATGTTCGAGTACCTGCAACTCAAATTCCTTTAAAAAAAATCTTATATCAGTCAATCCATCATACTGGATCACATAATTTTGTTCCAATCCAACGTAATGTTGGGGTTATGCGTGCACATCATCTAGTTGAGACTTCATGCATCCTCTGTTGCCAATGCTCCAGACCCTCCTCACAATATGATGCACACGAACTGATACTTATCCAAATTAACACGCCATCTACAGTGGGTTTAACACAATTATGCATCTGCGCAGTCATGTTATACAAATTATCAATGTCCTTTCCTCTTGATGGCTCTATGCATCTCTTTCCTTTTGTTGGGTCCAATGGTACAGTAATCGTCAAATCTCTAACTTCAAATATCATCTCTCTCTTCTTTAGATTATTGATCTCCTAATTATAAAATTCCCATTCGAGTCCTATCGATGATGGATATGGTCTACTATCATCCATGATCTCGATAAATTCAAAGTCTTCCATGCTGCATACCCCATTGATGTTCACATGTACTCCTGTCAATCAACCAATCAACATTATCTTATGGTGATTCGCGAGCCTTAACTGAATAGGATACCAAACCATCTTGGGTTTTCCCATCATATCCCACGTATTCTTTGGTAATACATTCACAGAACACCCCAAGTCCAAGATAACATTATACACATCATATTCCCCAATTTGTGCACTAAATATGAATTCCTCATTGGTCCTCTTTCTGTGTAGTACCCGATTCACCACCCTTTGTGTAATGTGAGTTTACCTTCCTTGCGTGCAATGATCAATCATTTAATATCATGCAGTCAACACAATTTCATCTTCCATTATATATATAGCTTCGTAGGAATTCTCTTAGAGTTCTTACCTTGCTAGTTGGCTTCTCTATCCCAGCATAATCATTAGCTTGCAATACAGATGATGTTGATGCTCCACAATATTATCCAAGTACCTCTTTTTTTTTCCTATGAGATGTCTCCTTTTCTTATTGAGGATCAAAGGTTGGCATAGGTCCTGCTAACTTCCTTACCCATTTCTCAACATTCTTCCCTCCATTTGAAACACCAACCCTTGTTCTAGATCCTTTGCATGTAACAATTGCTATTGTAGATCCTTCGTTGTGTTTTTCGATTGATATCTTCTGCACATTATGATTTGGATTCTGGTTATGATTCCCTCTTGCCTGCCATTTCACAACTATTTGAGGACAATATTCTGTCGCATGGTCCAATGCTCTACAGTATGTGCACATTGTACAAGTATTCAGGAAGTTGTGGGCTAAGTGTCTCAGTTGATTACAATTGTAACGTATTATCAGTCCTCTTCCTCCTCTGCCAAAATTTTCTTTGCCTCAACCTCTACCAAAATTTCCTCTGTTCCATGGATTAAAGCCTCTCTAATTATTATATTGTGTACCACCTCCTTCTCTCATAACATTATCCTCCTAAATCATGTACATATCTATAGTGCATTCCCTCATCAAATTGAATGCGCGAAAATCCTTCTCTTCATGTTTCACTGACTTGCAAACATTGCAAAATAAGTTCCTTGGTGTACTCTGATACTTATGTAGTAATGGACACTCAGTTGGATGATGTCCCCATTTATTACATATCTCTCAATACCCCCCTCTTGGTAATGGATTCAGTCCTCCAATCGCCAAATACTACGTGAATGTTGGGCATTTGTCCTTGTGATGGCCTTCAGTCCTACACTTGGTACACCTGACTTGTTCTTGTTTCTCCTTCCCTTTTGTAATTTATTCCAGTTGAATTATCAATTCATTCAACTACGTCTAAATTTGAGCCATTCCTCCACTATCTCCTACAAGGGATGCCTCCAACTTCATTGCAATCTCCAAAGCTTTAGGCTGTGACTCAACCTTTTGTTGAATCAACAACATGCGAATGTGTGGTAGAAGTACTGCAATAAACCATTATTCATGATATTAATCAGGGATCTAGAAATTCATTCTACCCATCATATCCTTAAAGCATTGGTCATAATCTCAAACTGATTCAGTCTGCACCTGTTTAATTTCCTTCAGCTCTGTAATATATTGTGACTCATACTTTGGCTTCTTGAAATCTTTTAATAATGCTTGTCTTATCTATGAGAAAGTCTTGGCTTGTGCTGTAGGCATGGTACTTTGCATCTTCATCTACCAGACTAACACACAGCCTCTAAATTTTATTTCCAATTACACAATCTTCACAGCCTCATCCTGGATGTTCTTAGTATCCCAAATTGTCTCGCAGACAAATAGATGTTGTTTTGGATCCTCTGACCCAACCCCCTAGAACTCAGGAAGTCTGAGGGTGTTGTCTATATCTGCCATGTTTCTTTGTGTAGTCCCTCTTCTTGGTGATGTTGGTTGACTCTGACTCTTTTCACTACTCCCACTGCTCTGATTTCTATTACTTTGTCCTCCCTTTCTAACTATAAGTTCTTTTGATAAGTCTTCAATTGTTATCTTAGATTGTGGTGATGCACATGGGGTCATGGATTCGACAAAAGATATAGTCTGAGTAGGACTTAACGATTATTCTATTATAGGAATGGACTATAAATCCTCTTCTTCTCCTCTTATGTGTGGTATCTCCAAGATTTGGACTATTGCGCAAGGTCCTCTCCCCTCTAGATCATTACATGGCTCTCCTTTCTCAGCCCCAATCTTCCATCTCTTGTACCTCCTTCCTCTATGTAGTACTCCAAACTTGTATTCTTCCTCTGGTATACCTTCTTTGGTTCTTTTCATCCTCAGTCCCTCCCTTCTTTCCTCATCACTTCCTTCATTCTCTCATGTCCTCAGGTTGTCCTCTTGTCACCCCTCGGTTCCCCTATGTGCACAATCCCCCTAGTAGTTAGACTCCATGGTCATCATGCACTTTTCACACAACAACATATTTATTCATGTACCCAATGATTTCATGAACCTTCCACATGGACCTTTGAAAATTTCCCTTTCTGCAACATTGTATGACTCGGTACAATCTACTACAAATTCTCTAATATATCCTCCTAGTACACTATCTAACCAGAAATAGGTTGTGCAAGAAGTTTGATTACTTACAAAATTTAGTTGTCTTACCAACTCAGGAGTCCAATTTATCGGCACTGCGGTTCGGTACCTTCCTATGTTCTCCATTATACGTTCCAACCACTTAGTCAAAATAATCAGAAATTCACCAAAGAAAATTTCATGCAATTCTATGTACACATACCTTTGCTTCCATTTCTCATTACTCATCTGAGGGTTTCTATTCTCTTTCTGAGAAAAATATTGTACCTTCCCTTCTAACCATTATGATATCTCTTTCTTAGTCGGCCTCCAAAACATTCCCTCAATCACAGATTTTGGGTCCCGACAATGAAACCATATGTTGGAGTGTGCAAGGTTGTAAGACCCTAGGTTCGAGTTATCTTGACCAAAAAAACCCTTCAAACACCGACCATTTCAACATCACCTACATGAAAGTGAAGTCTCATCCAAGGCATTTATTGGGGCTATAGGAACCAACTTTCTGCAGTAGTGAGGGAGTGGGAGGTGATCATCCTTGTCATTCTTAGTTATCTGTTATGTGCGTGTTATTCTATATTTTCTCTTATTAGGTTACTTAGTGACTTCAATTATGTATTACCATTATATTTCTAATTAAAAAAGAATTAAATTATTGTAACATTCATACTATTGCACAATGATCACACAGAGGACAATTCTAGTCTAACATGCATCAAGAAAGTATCCATGACCAATCACATAAAAGACAAATAAACAAATGTGGTTCACCCAACTTTGGGATATGTCCACAACGAATGACTTCTTTATTATTCTTTATGAAATTGTCTCAGGTGATCCAGGAGGATCTCAGTGGCCACCCACCTTGTCTGACTAGCTCAAAACAGTTTTTTGACAACTTACTATATTTAGCAGTTTTTCGGTTCTTGAACTTCCAAGGCCATCTTGAGGGCCTAAACGATGATTTTTCACGAACAGGAACCTAAATTATAATTGAAGGCTATAATTTATGCTCCTAAATGAATATCCTCGTCAATACCTTTCCAACGAGCTATCGTGCGCTCAAAATGGAGATCATATGCAAAAGTTACGACCCCGGGAAGTTGATGTACTAACTTACCTCAACGGGGCCAACGTGACTTTTGGCACTTCATCTCCTAGGGTTAGGCTTTTGGATTTCTAGGGTTTTGGAATTCTTGTTTATTGTAAAAATTCCTTCAGAGCCTCATTGTACTCATATTCTTGCAAATGAGCGTAGTCGTCACATCTCTTCTCAAAGATAAGATGCCACCATTCTAGCAAGCTTGTTTTAGTTTGCATTTTACATTTTTCAGCATATTTCTTATTTAATAGAAGCCAAGTTTTAATGTATTTCTATTATTTTTCACCATGTATCTATGTTAATATTATAAATATGTTGTTTCATTTCGTTCCAATCATAAATACAGATCATCACACTTGTGCACTATGCTTAAAAGGATACATCATGCTATATTTTCCTCCTTCTAGCCTAGTCACTTTGTAGTTCAAGCCTCTCTGTCTCTGCATCATCTCCTTCTCAGCCTATTCTATTACTCTCTTTTCAAACAGAACATAAGATAACTCAAAGAGAGGAACCTATTCTGCCAACCCATTACATATTTATACATAACTTGTAGGTCTTAAAACCCTACTTTGTTCATCCCAAAAGCCTATTATAATTCATGGTAACTCAAGTTGTCTTACTGTTTAGGCTGCTTTACCTGATTTTTCGTTTGCATGATGACTTTGTACTTTGAATGATTTTCTTCCTACTTTTTTGTGGCCTTCTATATCTAGCATTGATCCAGGTGGATAATGATGGCCACCCACCTATTCCAACTATCTCACATACATTTTTCATCTTGGCAAAAAAAATTTCTAGCTCTTCGGGTCCTAAACTTTTAAGGCCATTTTTAGGCCCTAAACAATGTTTTTTGGGTTCACCACAATCACAGTATAAAAAAAGTTAGAGTATGAAAACAACATATGTATTCCTCAGATAGAAATTTCCAACGGGATATCGTGCGCCTAGAACATAGATCGTGTCCAAAAGTTACGACCTCGAGAAGTTGATGTACCAACTTACCCCATTACGGTCCACATTGGTTTTGGCACTTCATCTCGTAGGGTTAGGTTTTTGGATGTCTATGGTTTTATGATTAATTATTGATGCTAAAAATTCCCAAAGTCTTCATTGTAATGTGCTCATGAAAATGCACGTAGCCACCACATCTCTTCTCATATATTAGCTACCACCATTCGAGCAAGATTGTTTCATTCTAGATTTTACAGTTTCATCAGATTTCTTTATTGAATAGAAGTTAAGTCCCAGTGTATCTATGTTATTGTTCATTGTATCTATGTGTTAATGTTATATATCTTTGTTTTATTTTGTTATGTTCATAAATCTGGATCAGTGGTATCAAAGCGTTCTTCTCTTCATTTGTATCTCTGTGCATGTCTCCAATGAGGTCAAGGTATAAGCAATTGGGACTCGAACTAGTTGAGCCTTTGCAATATCGACCTCGCCGAACCCGACGACCACCCATGGGTGAAGAAAAGAGAGACAATGGGGTAGGAGATCCCATTAAACTATTGCTCAAGCAATCCCTTGCACGACAGAGGGACATGATTATGGATAATTTTATGCAAATACTTCAACGACTGCCAACAAGCGACGCATCTTCCTTAAGCGGAGGTGTTTCCCCCTTCAAGGTACAAATCAATTTTGATAATCCTATATTTGAAGGTCATATAGATTCATATGTTGTAGAAAAATGTTTAAACCTTCTAGAAGGGTATTTTTCTATCAATAACTTTTACGATAGAGAAAATATTACATTTGCACTCCTTAAGGCCATCCCCCATGTCAAATATTGGTGGGAGACTTTCTACGAGCAAAAGGAAACAAATGAATCTAATTTTTTTTTTTCACCCACTCGGGGTTCTTTCGGGGATGTTATTGAGGAACAATACTAACCTGTTGGAAGTTATGACGACTTATATACAAGATGAACCACATTGCGGCAGGAAAGGGACCAAACAGTGTCAAAGTTCACCAATGTCTTCCATACCTTGTGCACCAAGTTGGGTATCAATGACTCTAAGATTCATCTGGTTCTCAAGTATTTTGATGGTATACATAGATACATCCAAAAATAAATCGAGTTTTTAGACATCTCGTTCTTGGGCACAACCTATCGATATGCTGTCAAAATCGCGTATAAGCTTAAAAAAAAGATGCAACAGTTTGGGTCTATGAACCCCTCACAATAGAAGTATGGAAAAGGAATCCCCAATTATTCATATGGATGTTGGTGGCCTCCCACCTATTCCAATTGGCTCATTTTGACAGTTTTTTCCTAGTTTTCAGGTCCCTGACTTTCGGGGCCATTTTGAGGCCCTAAAAAACGCTTTTAGGGCTCACCACAATCAATATGTACATAAATTCGAAGTCTGACAACAAAATTTGTAGTACTCAGATAGACCTTTCCAATGGGACATCATGCACCTAAAATAGAGATCGTATGCAAAAGTTACGACCTTGGGAAGTTGATGTACTAACTTACCCAAACGGGGCCCACATGACTTTTGGTGCTTCATCTCCTAGGGTTGGGTCTTTTGGATGTCTAGGGTTTTGAAATTCCTTGTTATTATAAAAATGCCTTCAGAGCCTCATTGTAATCATCTTCTTGCGAATGAGTGCAATCATCACATCTCTTCTCAGAGATAATTCGCCAGCATTCTAGCAAGCTTTTTTTCCTACTTCATTTTACAGTTTCAACTTATTTCCTTATTGAGTAGAAACCAATTTTACTATATATCTGTTATTCTATGTTAAGAATATTTTGATAATAATCTGTATTCATTTCACTCTACTCACAAAATCCGGATCAGTGGTATCCAGAGCGTCCTTCTCCTTTTCGTTCTTAATGCATGTCGCCAACGAGGTTAGGGTACAAAGAATTGGGTCTCGATCTTGTTTCTCTTGAGGACAAAATCTCTCGCACACATAAGAGACCTCTCATGGAGGGAGAAAAGAAAGAAGGTGGGACTAGAGATCCCTTCAAAAAATTTCTCGAGGAATCCCTCACACAACAAAGGAACAATATGATGGATAGTTTTGCGCAAATCCTTCGACGACTACCAACAAGCGATGCATCTTCCTCAAATGGAGGCACCGCCCCCTTCAAGGTACAAATCAACTTCAATATTCCTATATTTGAAGGTCATATAGACGCAGATGTTGTAGACAAATGGTTGAACTTGCTAGAAGGGTATTTCTCTTTCCATAACTTCTAGAATAGAAAAAATATTACTTTTGCGCTCCTCAAAGTCATTCCCCATGTCAAAGATTGGTGGGAAAATTTCTGTGAGCAGAAGGAAATAGAGGAATCCTCATTATTTACAGTCACGGTCACCTAGGAGTCCTTCAGGGATGCTATTAAGGAACAATACTACCGTTTTCAAATTTATTACGACCTGTACACAAAATAGACCACACTGCGGCAGGAAAGAGACCAAGCAATGATCGAGTTCAAAAACATCTTCCATACCTTATGCACCAAGCTGGGTATCAAAAATTATGAGCGACATCTGGTGCTCAAGTATCGTGGTGGTCTGCATAGATACATCTAGTTCGAAATGGAGTTTCTGGACATCTCATCCTTGGGCGCGGCCTACCGATATGTCGTCAAAATCAAGCACAAGCTCAAACAAAAGATGTGGCAATTTGGGCCTGGGAACCCCTCACACCAAAATCTAGGAAAGGGTGACCCCAACCCACAGAAAAAAGGACAGAGAAAATATGGACTGCCTAAGGAGAAATAGTCCAAGCCGCAAGGACACTGAAAAGACAAATAAATATACTGGGAAGTGGTGCGACTTCCATAAGAGCCCTTGGCACAACACTATTTATTTCCGCTCAAAGCAGTCATAGGTGGCTGAGGTGAAAGACTCTGAATCATATGTGGGTTTTGACTATGAGTTAGAACCAAAAAAGGGGAGATGGATCATTGATACAGAACCCAGTGCTACCATTTCTACCACAAAGCTCTAGCCTGGTGAACAAAACAAGCCAGAGGAAGGAGAGAACTTTATTCATTCACAAATGTGGGTGAAGGGTACCCCACTGCACTTCATCATTGATAGCAATATCAAGAAGAACCTCATCTTAGAAGAGGTTGTCAAGCGAATCACCCTACCGACAACGCCGCACCTGCAAAACTACACCATCGGATGGTTTCGCCAAGGAAGCGACATCCGTTCCATCCAAAAACATTCCCTATCATATGCCATCAAGCCCTTCAAAGACGAGGTAGTGTGTGATGTTTCCCCTCTCGAGGTTTATAATGTTCTTTTGGGCCAACCATATTTATGGAAACGCCATGTTGTATATGAGTCTAGGGCTCATAGTGTTATTATTACTTTGAACAAGAAATTGTATAGGATACTCGAGGCAGTCCCACCTAGTACTATTTCCTTGATCTCTGCCAAGCAATGCAGGAAGGTCATCTCTCAGATGGGGAAGTTTGTATTCTTCATGATTTTCTCTCAGAATGAGAGAAAGATTGCAACCACATCCAGGGTCTCTGTGGCCAACCTCTCCACACAATAGAAGCTAGTGGATAAGGTCATGGATGAATACTCAGATATATTCTCCTCACCTACCAGGGTACCTCTGCACTATTAGGTCAAGCACCCCATTGATCTGACCCCCGACGCACCGCTGCCCAATGGGACATTCTACTGCCACTCTCTGTTAGAGAATGAGGATATCAAGTGACAGATCCAAGAACTTATCCACAAGAGGCACATCTATCCCATCTCATCACCTTGCGGGAGCCCAATCGTGATGGTATAGAAGAAAGATGGAACTTGGTGACTCTGCATTGATTACTGGGCCCTGAATAAAATAACAGTCAGAAACCGGTACCCAATTCCCCGAATAGATGACCTCCTTGATCAACTCATGGGGGCCAAATACTTCAGTAATATTGATCTAAATTCTGGCTACCATCAGGTCCTGATAGAACATATAGATGAATGGAAGACCACCTTCAAGTCAAAGGAAGGTATTTTTAAATGATTGTTTATGCCCTTTGGTTTGAAAAATTCTATAGCCACTTTCATGAGGATGATGGATGATATCCTATGACCATTCACCAATACTTTTGTAGTGTTGTATCTAGATGGCATTCTCATTTACAACAAGACTTGGGCAGAACACTTGCAACATATTCAGTTGGTTCTGCACACCCTGCAACAGCAAAAGCTATACGCCAACTTGGAAAAATGATCCTTAGGCATGGACAAGGTCCATTAACTGGGATACATCATTTATTAGCATGGAATACATGTATATCTAGACAATATCCAAGTCATCCGTGAATGGCCATCCCCAACCACACTCATTGAGCTTCGGAGCTTCTTGGGCCTTGCCAATTTCTACCACAGGTTTGTGTTGGAATTCTCCAATATTGCATGGGCCCTCAACCAAGTAACCAGGGGTTGTGGTAAGGATAAATTTGTGTGGGTTTGGTCCCAACAACAAGCATTCAATGATTTGAAGTAACTCTTGTGCTCAACCCCAGTACTTTCACTACTAGACCTGCAACATCCCTTTGAGTCCGAGACAGATTCTTCAGACTATGTTGTGGGTGTTGTTATCACTCAACACGACCACCCCATGGCCTATCATAGTGAGACACTATCAGATGTTGTCCATAAGTACCCTACTTATGAAAAAGAAATATAATCCATTGTGAAATCTTGTCTCTAGTGAAGACATTACATTCTTGGGAAGGAGACAATCATCCACACTGATCATAAGCCATTGTAGCTCATGTAGACATGAGGAAAATTGCAGAATGACCACTGTCATAAGTGTTCCACATACTTGCATCAATTCCACCTCAACATCAAGTATAAAATAGGAAGCACCAACCATGTCGTTGATTACCTCAGCAGACCTCCAGTCATGGCACTCACCACTATGCTATACTCTTGTGACCATGAGACCTCTAGATGGCCCCAAATCTATGAGACAGACCTAGACTTCGCCACCACCTACCAAATGTTGGGAGAAAATGTAGTTGTCGCTAGTTTCCATCTTCAAGATGGGATGTTGTGTCATCTAGGCCATATCTGTGTTCCATCAAGAGAGTGAGCAAAGATGATCCGGGAAGCCCACTACAGTCGGGTGGCAGGACACTTCGGCATCGAAAATATAGTGGTGATGTTGAAGAAACATTTCTACTAGCCGAAACTTCGATAGGAGGTCAGCAAGTATATCAAGTCCTACACTGCCTGCACTATTTTCAAACTGACCACTAAGAAACGGGTCATGTACACCCCTCTTCCTACTTCTGATAGGCCATGGGAATCCATCTCAATGGACTACATGTCAGGGCTCCCTTCCACCAAGTGGGGAAATGAATGTGTTTTTTGGTTGTTGATCTCTTTTCTAAGATGGTGATTTTGGCTGCCTGCAAGAGGAGCATCATAGCAGAGGCCACTAATAAGATCTTCTTTGAACGAGTGTGGGTACATTTTTTAATCCCACAAACCATTGTCTCGGATCAAGACAGTCGATTTCTCAGCACATTCTGGTTGAGCCTCTGGTCACTTCTAGACACCAAGCTCACCAAATCCATGACCTTTCACCCCCAGACAGATTTCCAAACCGAGGTCGTAAATTGAATGATCGTGCATATCCTACGCATTTATAATTCCAAGCACCCTCGCACATGGGATCATATTCTTCCCTATCTCCAGCATAACTACAACTGAGCCCTACATATCTCACCTCGACTGACTCATCTTGTGCTCCAATTGAAGCTGACAAAGCCACCCGGTTCATTGAGTGAATCCAACACATCTGCCAACAAGTTCAGGATATCCAACAAAAGTCCAATGACAAGTACAAGCAGGGCCATGATCAACACCGGGTGCCACATAAGTTTCAAGTGGGCGAGAAAGTTTGGTTGCAATTGCAGAAAGAACGACTTACAAGACCTCATCGGAAGAGTTTCTCACTCTGTTATGGGTCGTACACCATCACCAAGGCTATGGGTGATAATTCTTTTGAGCTCAACATTCCTCCTTTCCTTGGCCTACACCCAGTGTTCAATGTGCATCTCCTTCGACCTTATTTCCCACCATTATTGGACACTTCAGAGGTAGAAGAACAACTAAAACCAATAAATATCAACCTCAAATGCATACAACAGGAATCCAATGATCATATTTTGGACAAACAGGTCAAGGGAACTCGCCAACAAAGGATCCAACTTTATCGAGTTGTCAAAGCACGACAACTCCTGCACCAAGGCAAGTGGCTCACCCGGGGTCAATTTCAATAGAAATTTCCTCATCTGATGGGGGGAATCAATGAAATGGAGACCATTTCTTCCTAAGGGGGGAGGATTGATCTATATGGATGTCCGTTTCCTCCCACCTATTTCAACTGGCTCATTTTGGCGGTTTTCAAGTTTGGCAGTTTTTTCCTAGTTTTCGGGTCCCTGACTTCTACGGCCATTTTGAGGCCCTAAAAAATATTTTTAGGGATTGCCATAGTCAAAATATAGACGAATTTAGAGTCTAATGAAAACATGTGTATCCCTCATATATACCTTTCCAACGAGATATCGTGCACCTAAAATGGAGATCATATGCAAAAGTTACGACCCCGAGAAGTTGATGTACTAATTTACCCAAACGGGGCCCACATGACTTTTGGCGCTTCATCTCCTAGGGTTAGGTATTTTGGATGTCTAGGGTTTTGACATTCCTGGTTATTATAAAATTTCCTTCAGAGCCTCATTGTAATCATCTTCTTGCGAATGAGCATTGTCGTCACATCTCTTCTCAGAGATAAGCCGTCACCATTCTAGCAAGCTTGTTTCCTACTGTATTTTACATTTTCAGCTTATTTCCTTATTGAATAGAAACCAGTTTTACTGTATATATGTTATTCTGTGTTAAGCATATTTTGATAATAATCTATATTCATTTCATTTTTCTCATAAAATCGGGATCACCCAATCTGTAGAACAAATATAGAGCAAGGATGGACAACTTCAGGACAACCAGTCTAAGCCGCAAACAAAGAAGGACAATGGGAAGACAAAGAAAGACACTGGAAAGTGGTGTGAGTTCCATAAGATCTCCTGACATAATACTGTTGAATTTCACTCAAAGAAATCATTGGTGGATGAGGTGAAAGAATTTAAATCAGATGTGGGTTCCGACTCTGAGTCAGAATCAGAAAAATGGAGACAGATCATTAATGCACAACTCAGTGTCACCATTTCTACCACCAAGATCCATCCCCATGAACCTAATGAACCAGAGGAAGGTGAGTGCCTCTTTCATTCATAGATATGGGTGAAGGGTACTCCAAAACAATTCATCATTGATAGAGGTAGCCAGAAGAACCTCATATTAGCATAGTTCGTCAAGCAGTTGGCTCCTCCTACAACACCTCACCCATAGTCGTACACCATCAGATGGATCTGCCAAGGGAGTGGTTTCTATGTTGTCAACAGTGACGCCTTCCCTACGACATCAAGCCCTTCAAATATGAAGTATTATGTGATGTCCGCCCCTTGAAGTTTTTGATGTTCTTTTGGGACAACCTTATTTATGGAAATTACATTATGTTGTATATTAATTTAGGCCTCTTAGTGTTATTATTAATTTGTACAGGAAATTGTACAGGATACCTGAGGTAGTCCCACCTACTGACATTTCCTTGATCTCTACCAAGCAATGTAGGAAGGTTATCTCTCAAACTGAGAATTTTGTCTTCTTCGTGATTCATTCTCAAAGTGAGAGGAAGGTTGCAACCACATCCATGGCCTCCATGACAGGTCTCTCCACACAGCAGAAGCAAGTGGATAAGGTCATGGAAGAATACAAAGAAATATTCTCCTCACCCACTAGGGTACCTTTACACTGTTAGGTCAATCATTCAATCAATTTCATCGTCGGTGCACCGCTAACCAATGGGATATTATATCATTGCTCAAATGAGGAAATCAAGCACCAAATCCAAGAGTTGCTTGAAAAGGGCCACATCCTACCATGAAAATCACCTTGTGGAAGCCCAATCATGCTTTTGCAAAAGAAAGATAGGACTTGGTGACTTTGCATTGATTATCAGGCTCAAAATAAAATCACAGTCAAGAACCAATACCCAATTCACCAAATTGACAATCTCCTTGACTAGCTCAAGGGGGGAAAATACTTCAGTAATATTGATCTAAAGTCTAGATACCACCAGGTCCCAATAGAGTAGAATGATGTATGGAACACTGCCTCCAAGTCCAAAGAAGGTCTTTTTGAATGGCTGGTCATGCCCTTTGGCTTGAAAAATGCCCAAACAACTTTCATGAGGATGATGGATAATATATTGTGACCTTTCACCAATTCTTTTTTGGTGGTGTATTTGGATGACATCCTCATCTTCATCAAGAGTTGGGTGGAACACTTGCAGCATATTCAATGAGTTCTTCACACTCTACGACAACACAAGCTATATGGAAATTTGGAAAAATGGTCCTTCGACATGAATAAGGTCCAGTACCTAGGCTACATTGTTGATGAGAGTTGGGTGTATGTCGATTTAGCTAAGATCCAGGTCATTCATGACTGGCTAGCCCTGACAACAATCACTGAGATTTAGATCTTCTTAGGCCTTGCCAATTTCTACCTCAGGTTCGTGTTGGGATTCTCCCATATTGCATGGACCCTTAGCCAAGTGACCACAGATGGTGGCAAGGCAAAGCTCGTGTGGGGATAGTCACAACAAAAATCATTCGATGATTTGAAGTAGCGCTTGTGCTCAGCCCCGATGCTCTCATTACTGGTCCTGGAACAACCTTTTGATATTGAGACAGATGCTTTAGACTATGCTATGGGCGCAATTCTCACTCAACACTAACATCACGTGGCCTATCATAGTGATACATTATCAGATATCATCCGCAAGTACCCCACTTATGACAAATAAATGTACTCCATTGTACAATATTGCTAGAAGTGGAGGCATTACATTCTTGGGAAGGATACAATCATCCACACTAATCACAAGCCTCGGTAGTTCATGCATACACAAGGTAAATTATAGAATGACCTCCATGAGAAGTGGTCCACATACTTGCAGTAGTTCCATATTAACATCAAGTATAATACAGGGAGTACCAACCATGTCATTGACTACCTTAGTCGACCTCCAGTTGTAGCACTAACCACAGTGCTACGCTCTTGTGCCCATGAGACCTCCATATGGCCCCAACTCTATGAGAGAGATCCTAACTTCACCACTACCTACCATATGTTGGGCATAAAGACAATTGTCACTAATTTTCATATTCAGGACGAGGAGTTGTGCCATTTGGGCTATCTCTGTGTCCCATCAAGTGAGCGAGGGAAGATGATTTGGGAATCTCACTACAGTCAGGTGGAAGGACACTTCAACATATAAAATGTAGTGGTAGTTTTGTAGCAACATTTCTATTGGCCAAAAATTTGACAGGATTTCAGCAAGCATATCAGGTCCTACATAGCCTACGCAATTGCCAAACCAACCTTTAAGAAGCAATCCATGTACACCCCTCTTCCTACTCCCAAAAGGCCCTGAAAATCCATATCGATGGACTACATGTTAGGCCTTCCTTCAACCAAGAAGGGAAATTAATGTGGTTTTGTGGTTGTTGATCGATTTTCCAATATGGTGATTATGGCCGCCTGCAAGAAGAGCATCACAGTGGAGGCCACTGCCAAGCTCTTCTTCGAATGAGTGTGGGTACATTTTGGGATACCAAAAACCATTGTATCAGATTGGGACATTCAGTTCCTCAACACATTTTGGTCGAGCCTCTAGTCATTGTTGGACACCAAGCTCACCAAATCCACTGCCTTCCATCCCCAAATAGATGGCCAAACCGAGGTCGTCGACAGGATGATCGTGCATATCTTACGCATGTACAATTCCAAGCATCCTCATACATGGGATGAGAGTCTTCCCTATGTTAAACATAGTTACAATAGAGCCATACATAGCTAAACCTTCCACAACCCTTTTCAGGTGGGGTTGAGATTTCAACCATTGGGTCCCATGGATGTTGCACTACCCCTTGCACCCACATAGGAAGAATCATCCCATTCTCAAACTGAAGTTGAAAAAACCACATGGTTCATTGAATGAATCCATCACATATTCCATTAGGTTCATGATATTTTGTAGAAGTCCAATTCCAGGTACAAGCAGTGCCATGATCAACACCGGGTGCCATAGATGTTTCAAGTGGGAGATAAAGTTTGGCTTCTCTTGCAGAAAGAGCACCTTAAAAGACCCCATCATAAGATTCGTCCAATACGCTATGGAACTTACACCATCACCAAGGTTGTGGATGACAATGCTTTTGATCTCAACATTCCTCCCATCCTTGTCTTGCACTCATTTTTTAATGTGGACCTCCTTCAACCATACTTCCCACCATTATTGGACACCTCAAAGATAGCATAACAATTGACATCGACATAGCTCAACCCTGACTGCATGGAACATGTATCCATTGATCATATCATGGACACACAATTCAAGGGCACTTTCCGACAGAATCTTCATCTTTATCGTGTTGTCAAAGCGGGGCATCTCCTACACCAAGGAAAGTGGTTCACCCAGGGCTAGATTCAGTAGAAATATCCTCATCTAATGGGTGAACTCAATGGAATGGAGACAATTTATTCATAAGGGGGGAGGATTGATCCATGTATATATTGATGGCCACACACCTATTCCAACTAGCTCACATACAATTTTCATCTTGGTAGTTTGTTTTCTCTATATTTTCAAGTCATAAACTTCTGGGGCCATTTTGAGGCCCTAAACAACGTTTTTTGGGATCACCACACTCACATTTTTAATCAAGTTAGAGTGTGATAGAAACATGTGTGTTCCTCAGATATACCTTTCCAACAGGCTATCATGCACCTAAAAAGGATATCGTATGCAAAACTTATGACCCTAGGAAGTTGATGTGCCAACTTACCCCATCGGGGCCCACATGACTTTTGGCACTTCATATCCTAGGGTTAGATTTTTGTATGTATAGAGTTTTTTTATTAATTCTTGATGCTAAAAGGTCATGGAAGCCTCATTGTAATGTGCTCAGGCGAATGTGCGTAGCCGCCACATCTCTTCTTAGAGATTAGCTACCACCATTCGAGCAAGATTGTTTCATTCTGCATTTTATAGTTTCAACAAATTTCTTTATTGAATAGAAGTTAAGTTTCATTGTATCTCTGTTATTTTTCACTGTATCTCTATGTTAATTTTATAGATCTTTGTTTCATTTCATTCTGCTCATAAATCTGGATCAAGCATGTCGGGCTATCATCCTTCATTTTCTCCCGCTTTCTTCTCTTTATTTATTATCTACTTTATTCCTTTTTTTGTATGTTCTTTATATGCACTACACTCCCTCAATGTGCCTAATATGCACACTCCCGAATCCACCTTGTTATCCTTCTTATTCTTTTTCTGCACACATCTTCCCTACTTAGGATTTTCATGCATACTATTTCCACACTATCTGTCCAACACTCTGAAAAGATCCCGAGTAAGCCTATGTATCACTTGTACGGTGTTGTATGGATGCATGCATAAGCTCTGCATCACTGTATGATGAATCTACAATTATGAAGTCTAGCCTATGTATCACTTGTACGGTGTTGTATGGATGCATGCATAAGCTCTGCATCACTGTATGATGAATCTACAATTATGAAGTCTACGACCTCTACAAAATGAGGAGATAAATTCAATCCACCTATGAAAAATCTCCTTCAACTTCTCTGCAAACTTCCTCCAACAAACCATTGAGAAATCTTCTTCTCTCCCCTAAAAATCACTATCTCTCAAGTGAATAATGCACCCTAGAGACCAAGTCGATTTATCTTATCTCAATGAGAAAGAAAAAAAACCTATCTCCAAAGACATCAAGGGTTGATATCAACCCTCACTTTCTCAATGAGATGGATGGCCAAGATTAAAATATTGTCACTTAAATTATTTTCACTTTTAAGTTTAGAAAAAGTGCTCATTAAGTCAACATTAAAATATAACAAATTTAATGTAATTTTTCTAAGTTAGACTTAAGAAAAATATTTGTCCCGTCAACTTGGATAGTTTCATTGTCCTCCTCCATGATAGGACACCACCATATGTAAAAATACCTTATGAGTTACTCTTCTCAACACTCCATCTTAACTAGGAAGGGATTCTTCACCAACCCCATCTTATCTCTGAACTTCTCAAACTTCTTTATGCTCAGTGCCTTGGTAAATATGTTTGCCATCTAATCATCAGTTTGAATGTACTGAAGCGTCACGTCCCCCTTCTACACATAATCTCATAGGAAGTGATAGTATATGTATATATTCTTGTTACGATCATGAAACACAAGATTCTCATAGAGCTTGATGCCACTTTGATTATCACAATGTATCATTGTAGTCCCCAACCCTACATCGAACAGTCCAAAGAACAAATTCCTCAACCATAGTTCCTCACATGATGCTAAAATAGCTTCCATGTCTCTACCTCAGCAGATTTTAATTCCACTGATCTCTACTTCCTGATGAACAAGGAAATAATTCCTAATCTAATGTTGAAGAAACAAATTGAAGTGCTCTCCATGTCCTTTGTACATCCTACCCAATCAACATCTCTAAAACCATCCTGTATCTCTCCACCAAAATGCTCATTCAACAAAATCTACTCCATTGTACCTCTCAAGTACCAAAGCACATGATTCATTGCTATCCAATGCACTCTCCGAGGGTCCACCATGAACTAACTCAGGGAGTTAATTGCAAAGCTAATATCTGTCCTAGTGTTGTCCAGATACATGAGTGACCCAATAAAGTGATGATATATAGTGGGGTCAACTGTTTTTTAACATGAAACATCAATCTTCCTCCAATTATTCACTAGAGATGTGGACATGGACCTGCAATCTGTCATTCTGAACTTGCGCAAGATCTCCACAATATACTTCCCCTATCACAAGAATAAGCACCCATCCTACCTCCAAACCTATAGACCAAGGAAGTAATGCATCAATCCAAGGTCTTTCATATCAAACTTTGTTGCAAGGTTTCCCTTGCACTCTACAATCAGTTTCTCATCTCTATTAAGAAAGAGATCATCAACATATAGCACCAATATGAGAGGCACCTCACCTATTAGGAAACAAAGGTTTAGATTAGCCTCACTTCACTAGAAACCCATCTCTTTCAAGTATTTGTCTATCCTCGAGTACCATTATCAAGGTGCCTTCTTGAGCCCATACAATATTCATCTCACCCTGCAAACATGCTTCTCTTTGTCACCAAGCTCAAAACACTAAAGTTTCTCAATATAGAGTTCTTCCTCAATAACTTCGTTAAAGAAGGAAGTCTTCACGTCCATCTGATGAATGTGCCAACCCATCTCTATTGATAATGAAATCACTTCTCATATGGATGAATATATAGCCACCGGGGAAAGAGTCTCCTCATAATCAACTCCCTTTTTTTGTGAAAACCCCTTGGCCATGAAGCGATCTTTATACTTCTCCATGCTTTCATCGACCGCATGCTTGACTTTGTATAGCCATCTAGAACCAGCCACCTATTTTCCCTCAAGCCTGGGCATGACCTCCCAATAAATTATTCTTCATAATGGAGGAATATTCCTCCATCATGGCTTCCTGCCACATTCCATGTTGTACAACCTACTCATAAGTGGAAGGCTCGACATCTATAAGCTCTGTAATGAATGCCATATACCTGAATCTATCTAGTGGTCTAGTTCATCTAAAATATCTCTCTAGAGGTCCTACATATCCTTAATCAATAATTGTGGACTTGTACTACTTAAGACATGGCCTAGTATCTGAATCATGTGGAGCAACCTCACATTACTTATCAATCCCCTGACTGTCCTGTCCACTAATCTCTCTGTTAACACATATACCTGTACTTGTATCCTGTGACAGTCCTTGTGATCCTGAACTCTGTACCTGTATCCTGTGACAGTCCTTGTGATCATGAACTATGTACCTATAACCTCTCATTGTTCACCCCCAAGTCTTGTATCTGTTGGTCCTCTACCTGGGCAGACATATCTCTACATCTCCTCAAGCCTTGCGCCTTCTTGAAATGCACATCCATGTATACCACAATCCTCTTTCATGTTGGAAACAATATGCGGTAGACCTTGGAGACCTCACTATAACCAACAAACATCACCTTTTCTCTTGTGGGGTCCAACTTTTTCCTCTTATATGAAGGGACATGGAAATAATAGACACTCCCAAATATGTGCAAACAAATCACATTTGGCTTGATACTTGTAATAACCTCCTCGGGTGTCAACTTCCCCAATATAGTATGGGGACTCTTGTTTTGAATGTATATAGTTGTGCAACATGCCTCTACCCACAATAACATCGACAATAACTGATCATGAATCATCGAATGCATTTCTCCAACAATGGTCCTATTTTTATGTTCTTCCACTCCATTCTGTTGAGGATTGTAAGGAATGATGAGCTCCTTCTTAACCCCCTTTATTGTGCAGTACTCAACAAACTCGTTGGAGGTATATTCACCCCCATTGTCTGATCTCAACACCCAAATCCTCCTTTGAGTATGGTTCTCTAATAGAGTCCTAAACTCTTGAACCTGTCAAATATCTCATCCTTGGTCTTCAAGAAGTATATCCAGGTCTTCCTTGAGTAGTCATCAATAAATATCACATAGTAGCTAAAGCCACTAAATGATTGTACACTCATCGGACCATAAACATCAGAATGTATTAGATCCAAGATCCCCTTGGAGCTATGCTCACTATATGGAAAATATTTCCATGCATACTTTCCCATAGAACAACCCTTGCATGGTTCATGCTTCTTTGCTACAACTTGTGGAAATCTTGTGACTTCTTGTCTCAAGTGTTCAAATGCACCATCAGTCTGTGCCACAACTCTCCCAAATATCTGACACTGTTGACCAATGCCTTTGCTGACTCAAACTATAACCCATACACGTTCTCACTGCGAAACCTGATCACCTTATCCATCTTCGCTATAGACCCCTTTGGTCTAATTTATACCTTCCCTCCATGGAAGGTCACCTCAAACCCTTTTTCCTCCAGGGTAGAAACTGAGATGAGGTTCTTGGTTAGACCAAGAACATATAACAAGTTAGCAAAGTGGAGGGATTCACCAAAATCCCTAGGAAACGTCACAGTACCAATCCTTTTCACCTTATAGTGCGCATCATTACCTAGATCAATATGGAGGTTCACTCCTCCCTCCTGGAAACTGATGAATAACTCTTTATGCCCTATCATATGACAAGAGGCATCACTTTCCACATACCACACACTCATAGCAGTGGAGCTTGAAATACATGCAACAAGAAATAAATTCTCCTCAAATATTTTACAAAATACCTCTACACCTATAGAGGCTGCCATATGTGGCTTACTCTTTTTATTCTTAGGACACTGTGACACAAAATGTCCAAGCTTGTGATAGTTGAAGCACTTGACTTTTGAAAAGTTAATGTTCTTCTTCTTGTTACCTACTCCACTCCTGGAGATCCTCTTATTGGACTTGCCACTTTCTTTACTAGCAAGAGATAAACCCTTCTCATCCACAACTTGAGGTGATGTAGATGACCCACTCGCCTAACCAAAGAGAATATCCTCTTGCACAAAATCATCCCATAACCATTGCCAATCAAGGAGTTTCTCCCAAGCTACAACTTCATGCATGAACACATCCCATGACTTCTAGAAGCCATTTTGTGCCACACGCATCAACTCAGAATCCTTGGTATTATGACCTACTGCTGCTATCTCATCCCTAATCTATGTAAGATGACTAAGGTTGTGAACCACACCTTCCCGCTTTACCATCTTGGTACTTCTCAATCTCTCTCGAAGCACCATTACCTTGTTTTCATTTCTACTCTGGGAAAGGTCAATCGAGGTAGCCCACATCTCCTTAGAAAAACATTTCCCTGTGAGGTGAGGGATTATGTGATCCTTTACCCCATCAAGGAGTATGCTCTTAGACTTAGCCTCACCCTTCTTCCAAGCTACCAATAATGTTGCATCTGTAGGATTTGTTGCATTATTATCCACATGATCAAGGACATTATTGAAATCCAAGATCATAGTAACCCTTTCCTTCTAGGTGACAACGTTTTGAGCACCCTGAAGCCTATATTCCATTCTCAAGGTCATGTCCATAGTTGAAAAATGATTATTTGTTCAAACCCTACATTGCCTTACTGATTTTGTGTTGTAATATACCCTTCTATTTTGCATATATGAACTTTTCTTTTGCAGATCTGAACTTCTCTTTTGTAGATATGAAATTTTATTTTGAAGATATGAACCTTGATGTGGTTATTTCAACAAACCTGCTCGGATACCATGTGAATGTTCTAAAACCCAGCAAAATGAACCAATATTTCCAACAATATTTCACTCAAAAATTATTTCCTCTATTTAATTTAAATTTCTAAAATTGTTCTTTTGTGGCTATAGCTAGGTTTATTCACAAAATTATAAATGCACAGCGAAAAAATAAATCAAATCAACAATTAAGAATATTAAAACAATCAAAAACATGAGAGACACAAATGTTTTTGGGTAAATGACCCCAGGAAAAAACCAATATGGGAAAACTTGTTCTTCTGTTTGTGGATTTTTATTATGCAACAGAAAGAATATAAATATCTCTTATATTATAAATTGATTTCTTCAAATGACTAAGAAAAACCCCAGTACAAACCCTCCCAAGAAATCATACGGTCCTCTATCAAATTAACAATCCAAACACAACAATGAAAAGATCCAGAGTAAGCCTCTGCATCACTTGTACGATGATGTACGATTGCATATGTAATATTTGCATCACTGTACGATAGCTATGAAAATATGAAGTGTACAGACTCTGAAAAATTATGAGATGAAGTCAATCTACTTATGAAAAAACTCTTTCGTCCTCTCTGTAAACTTCCTCCATCAAACCCTTGAGTAATCTTCTTCTCTCCCTTGAAAATCACCCTCTCTCAAGTGAATAATATGCCCCAATTACCAAGTCAGTTTATCTTATTTCAATTATCAAGTGAAAACCCTATCTCTAAAGAGATCAAGGGATGAGATGATCCAGGTGGATATTGGTGGCCACCCACCTATTCCAACTGGCTCCTCTTGACAGTTTTTAGTTCAACACGTTCTTCTGTACTTATTTGTAATTGTGGGTTCTACACTTTTGGGGCTGGATGAATCCCTACACATCTTCCAAGTGGATACTGGTGGCCTCCCACCTAATCCAACTAGCTTGTTTTGTATGTTTTCATGTCAACACATCTTTATTTACTTCCAGGGCCGTTTTGGGGCCCTAAACAATGTTTTTTTTGTCTCAGCACGGTCAAACTATAAATGGAGTTAGAGTTTGATGACATAATGCATATTTCTCAAAAAGACCTTTCCAACGGGCTATCACGTGCCTAAAACGGAGGTTGTATGAAAAAGTTATGACCCCGGGAAGTTGAGGTACCAATTTACCCATAGGGGCCCACATAAATTTTGGTGTTTAATATCCTAAGGTTAGTTTTTTGGATATCTAGGGTTTTGGAATTCATGAGTAATATTAAAAATGCCTCTGAAGTCTCATTGTAATCATTTTGCTCAGACAGATGCGCGTAACAACCACATCTCTTCTCAGAGATAGCTACCACCATTCGAGCAAGTGTTTCAGTTCTGTAGTTTTATATTTTCATCCTATTTCATTTATTCAATGGAAGATATTGTTCACTGGATATCTTTGTTTCTCTTCATATCTTTGTGTTTATTGTATTCAATATGTTAATCAGTTTGTTCCGGTCATAAATCCGGATCAGTGGTATCAGAGCGGTTTGCTCTTCATTTATTTTTCTTTGTGCATGTCCATGACAAGATATGGGTAGAAGAAGTTGGGACTCAAACCAATCAAGCCGTTTCAATATCGACCGTGCCAAGACCAACAAAATCCCATGGGGGATGAAAATAAAGATGATGGAGTAGGAGATCCTTTTAAAATGTTGCGCGAGGAATTATGTGCACGACAAAGGAACGAAATGATGGACAAATTGGCGTAGATCCTTTGGCATGTGCCCACAAGAGAAGCATCTTCATCAAGTGGCCATGCAACCCCCTTAAAGGTACATGTAAATTTTGATATTCCATTATTTGAGGGATTGATAGATGCATATGCTATAGATAAATGGTTGAATCTGCTCGAAGGGTATTTTTCGGTCCACAATTTTTACGATAGGGAAAATATTACTTTTTCACTCCTCAAGGCCATCCCCCATGTTAAGGACTTGTGGGATACTTAGTCTAAGCAAAGGGCCATAGAGGAATCTGCAATATTTATGGTTTCACCTACATGGGATTCCTTCCGGGATGCCATTAAAGAACATTACTACCATGTTGGAAGCTAGGAGGACCAACACATTAGATGGACCACCCTACGTTAGGAAAGGGACTAGACAGTACCAGATTTCACCAATATTTTCCATACCCTATGCACCAAATTGGGTATCAAAGAATCTGAGCGGCATATGGTGCTCAAATGTCGCGACTGTTTGCATATACACATTCAAACATAAATGGAGTTTCTAGACATCACCTCATTGGGTACAACTTATAGATATGTTGTCAAGATCGAGAAAAAATTTAAGTAGAAGAGGTGAGAGTTTGGATCTACAAAATCCTCACAGCTGAAGCAGGGAAAAGGCGGCCCCAACCCACATAGTAAGGGACAGATAAAATATGGACACTCTCAGGACAACCAGTCCAAGCCGCAACACAAGAAGGGAAATGAGAAGACGAAGAAGGACATGAGAAAATGGTGTGAATACCATAAAATCCCTTGGCACAACACTGAAGAATGACGCTCCAAGAAATCACTCATGGTCGAGATGAATATTCTGAGTCAGAGGTTGATTCTGACTTTGAATCAAATCTAAAAGGAGGGAAGTAGATTATCGATGTTGAACCCAGTGCCACAACCGCTACCAACAAAGTCCAGCCAAGAGAACCAGAAGAACCAGAGGAAGGGGAACACCTCTTTCACTCATATATGTGGGTAAAGGGGGCTCTGCTTCATTTCATTATCGATAGTGACAATCAGAAGAACCTGATCTCAGCAAAGGTCATCAAGTGGTTGGACCTACTGATGACACCAAACCTGTAGCCCTACACCATCAGCTAGCTTCGCCAAGGAAGAGATCTTTGTGTCAGCCAACAATGTCGTCTTCCCTACGACATCAAGCCTTTCAAAGACAAGGTATTGTGTGATATTTCTCCCCTTGAAGTTTGTGATGTTCTTTTAGGACAACCATATTTGTGGAAGCATCATGCTATGTATGAGTCTATACCCCACAATGTTATTATTACTTTGTGTAGACAATTGTACATGATATGAGAGGTAGCGCCACCTACCTCTATTTCTTTAATCTCTGTTAAGCAATGAAGTAAGGTCATTTCATAGACCGGGAAGTTTGTCTTGTTTTTGATCTGTGCTCACAGTAAGTCGAAGGTCACCGCCACATTCGTGCCTCTACATAGAGCCTCTCTTTACAATAGAAGAAAGTGGACGGGATCGTGGAAGAGTACAGAGACATATTATCCTCACCCACCGGGGTACCAACGTACTGGCAAGTCAAGCATCCAATTGATTTAACCCCTGGTGCGCCTTTGCCTAATGGACTAGTCTATCATCGCTTGCTGATGGAAAATGATGAAATCAAGCATCAAATCCAAGAGCTTCTTCAAAAGAGACACATCGGAGCCATCTCCTCCCCTTACGGAAGCCCGATTGTACTGTTGCAGAAGCAGGACAGGACCTGGTGACTCTGCATTGATTACAAAGAATTAAACAAAATCACAGTCAGGAACTAATATCCAATTCCTAGGATTGATGACCTTCTTGACCAACTCAAGGGGGAAAAGTTCTTCAGCAAGATTTATCTAAAGTCTGGATACCACCAGGTTCCCATCGAACCAACTGATGTATGGAAGACAACTTTCAAATCTAAAGAAGGTCTCTTCGAATGGTCATGCCCTTTAGCTTAACAAATGCATTAGTCACTTTCATGAGATTGATGGATGATGTAGTGAGACCCTTCAACAACTCTTTTGTGGTGGTATATTTGGATGAAATCTTCATCTTCAATAGAACTTGGGAGGAGCACATGCGGCATATTCGACAGGTTTTGAGCACTCTACAGTAGCACAAGCTATATGCCAACTTGGAAAAATGTTCCTTTGGCATGAACAAGGTCCAATACTTGGACTACATTGTTGATGAGCATGGGGTACATGTTGATCCGAATAAGATCCAAGTCATCCTTGACTGGCCAACCCCAACCACACGAACAAAGCTTCGGAGCTTCTTGGGACTAGACAACTTCTACCGGCGGTTCATGTTGGGATTTCCCCATATTTCATGGGCCCTCAGCCAAGTGACCAAGGGTGGTGGCAGGGAAAATTTTGTGTGGGGGGAGGAAAAACAAAGAGAATTTGATGATCTGAGCATTGCTTGTGCTCAACTCCAATACTCTCCTTTCCCGATCTACAACAACCGTTCAATATTGAGACTGATGCATCTGACTATGCTATAGGCACAATTCTCACTCAGCATGGTCATCCGGTGGAATATCGTAGTGAGACACTCTCATATACTATCTGAAAATACCCCAGCTATGACAAGGAAATGTACTCCATTGTACAATCTTGTCGTCAATGGAATCATTACATTCTGGGAAAGGAGACGATCATCCACACTGATCATAAGCCTCTGCATTTCATACAGACACAAGGGAATTTGCACAACGTCTGCCATCAGAAATGGTCCACCTACCGACAACAATTACATCTCAACATCAAGTATAAGACATGGAGCACAAATCATGTCATTGGCTATCTCATTCAAGTTCCCATGGCTGCACTCACCACTTTGCTCCATTACTGTGTGCATGAGGCATCTGAGTGGCCCCAACTTTATACGCAAGATCCAGACTTCCCCACCACCTATCAACTCTTGGGTATAGGTGTGAATGTCATTGATTTCCACATTTAGGATAGACTGTTATTCCATCTAGGCCATCTCTGTGTTCCTACAAGCGAGCATGCAAAGATGATTTGGGAAGCCCACTATAGTAGGATGGTGGGAAATTTTAGCGTGGAGAAAATTGTTCCTGTTCTACGTAACCTTTTTTATTGGCCAAAACTTTGACAGGACGTGAACAAGTATATCAGATATTGCACTTCCTCTACCATTTCCAAGCCAACCATCAAGAATCAAGGATTATACACCCGTCTTCCTACCCTCGAGAAGCCTTGGGAATCCATATCGATGGATTACATGTCTGGCCTTTCATCCACCAAGCAAGGCAATGATTGTGTATTTGTGGTCGTTGATCGGTTTTCGAAGATGGCCATCCTCACAGCCTACAAGAAGAACATCACAATGATAGATACTGCCAATCTATTCTTCAAACGAGTGTAGGTCGATTTTTGGATACCACAGAACATCATCTTCGATCGGAAAAAAAGGTTCCTCAACACATTTTGGTCGAGTCTCTGGTCACTGTTGGATACCAAGCTTACTAAATCCACTTCTTTCCACCCCCAAATAGACGGCCAAATAGAGGTCGTCAATCGAATGATTGTGCACATCCTGCGCATGTACAACTCTAAGAATCTGCGTACATGAGATGAGAGTCTCCTCTATGTTCAACACGATTACAATAGGGCTCTTCATAGCTCCATCGACCATATCCCATTGTAGGTGGGACTGGGATTCCAACCCTTGGGTCCCATTGACGTTGCACTACCTCTTGCAACCACACAAACATAATCTTCCCATGTTCAGTCTGAGACTGAAAAAGCCACCAGATTCATTGAGCGGATTTAGCACATCCACCAATAGGTCCATGAGATTTTTCAGAAATCCAATGATAAGTACAAGAAGCACCATGATCAACACAGGGTACGCCACCAGTTTCAGGTTGGAGACAAGGTTTGGTTACATTTTTAGAAAGAGCGTCTTAAAGGGCCCCATCAAAATATCCGCCCACTTCACTATGGGCCTTACACTATCACCAAGGTTGTGGGTAGCAATGATTTTGAGCTCAACACTCCACCCTTACTTTTCTTGCACCCATTTTTCAATGTGGACCTCCTTCGACCATATTTTACACCATTATTGGACACCTCAGAGATCGCAAAACAACTGACACCAATAGAGCTCAACCCTGACTGCATGAAACATGCATCCACTGATCAGATAGTGGACAGACAGGTCAAGGGATATCGCCAACAGAGGATCCATCTTTATTGAGTTGTCAAGCCAGGGTATCTCCTCCACTGTAGCATAAATAGCCACCCACAGGTCAGGTTATGCCACTTAATCCAACTGCAACATATCCAACCACCCGTAGGCAAGGAACGCTACAGTCCAAGGACTCACTTCACGATGACTTATCTCAATTCAAATCACTTCTAAGTTAATTAAGAGGCATGAAAATCACATGCATAAGACAATATCCCTGCTACAACATAAAATAGTAAACAACATGCCATGCACAACAAATAACCAGCAGACAGGCACATTAAAAAAATACATATCTCAGAGATAATTAAATACACTGTGGAATTAAACATTATATAGAAAACATAGAGAGCACTTATCTTTGCAAGTAAACATCCACCAACTGGCTACAGACCAAGGACGTTCCTCCCAATCATAGACACTGTTGTTATTTTACTCTCAACAACAGGTCACCCCCGAGTCAGGGCTATGAATCCACAAGGACGGGTCCTAGGCCAAATCTAAAACACACAAAATTTGGCTAACTAGATCTCAATTTTTCCAACCTCACAACAAATCCAAATTTCCATCTCTCTTTCCCCCTCAGCCTGCACAACCCAAATAAATGAACACCTTTCTTTGAGATGCAGTCCCTTAGGTTGTCGCACTTCTCTCTAGGGATCTAGTGCTACTGGTCAAGAAATATCCCCACTGGAAATTCCAAGTATTGTGAGTTGTGGACAGTTCAATCCAAACTTCCATCAAGCTCATGCACACGGGAATCCATTTCCTCCTAGAATGATTAGTAAATTATATTAAAGACATTTATCAATGGCTCTCCTCTTCCAGACATTCATTTCCATGCTTAACCCAAGAGCACACGAAAAATAGCCCCAGTGACTGAGGAAAAATGAAGAAGAAGAAGAACAAAGACTAGGGAGAAGAAGAAGAAGAAGAACTAGGGAGAAGAAGAAGAACCGGGGAGAAGAAGACACCCAAAATATCCCCCAAGGGATGTTTAAATAATTACATGAAGATAAGAGCCACATGCCCTCCCTCCCAAGAATCTCCTGTAACCCCTTTTCTCCATAAAATCAATTATGGGTAAATAAAATAATAATAAAAATACTTAGCCCCTCAAGCCCCCTCTCTCGTGGAATCATAGCCCCCTATCTCTTTTGTCCTTGTTTTTCTTGCATCCAGTGGTGTATTTTATTAATGTATATGAAGTATTACATTTCCTAGGCACTCTGCCCCCTTTTCAACTTTATTGGCTCACTAGCCTAAGTCATAATTACATAATACATTCTTAGTTCATAAGGGTTAAAACTGGGATGTTACATCCCCCTCCCCTTATTTCGGCACTGTCCTTAGTGCACAACGACATTCCAATGTTATTAACATTACAAATCCAGGCCCTTTGGCCTTAATCCACATAGGCACTCTAGCCTAAAATTAAACATGTATACATAGGAATTCTGACCCCAAACATGTATAATGATCTTCATAATTCATATTTCCAGCAGCACTTCCAACCAACAAGCTCTCCTTCCCTCTCATCCCTACACAACCCAAAGAAATTAACCCCTTTCTCTGCCATGCAGTCCCTCAGGTTGTTCCACTTCTCTCTAGGGCTCCAGTGCACTCGCCCAGGAAGTTTCAGAGTTGTGGCTTCCAAAACTCTAGCTGCAACAAGTCCATTGGACTTTCTTCATTCCATGCCTTTGTCATTCAACTGCTCTAGCATCACCTTATTTTTTTCCCTCATAGTCTGGTGCCTTTCTATATACTCAACATTCATCGTTTTCCTACAACATTTCAAATCAGTGAGCATGGCAATTCACAATTTGTGCATAAAAATTTCATTTTTGCTTATAATCTAAGAGTAAATTTTCATAATCCAGTACAATACTTATCTGTGCGGTTCATGGAGTTGCATCCATATGGTTTTCTTGTTAACTTGGCTCATTGTTTTCCCTTGACATATCCATTGTGTGCATGATCCCAATCAATAGTTTACAAGAGCTATCAAATTCTCCTCTTCCTTGCAGTCACTCACCTTCCAGGTCCAGGCCCAGGCTCAGGCATTCCCTTTTCTGCTATACAGTCCCTCAGGGAATCCATCTTGCCTAGCCAAGGCGTTCTTTCACAAGAATATTTCTAGGGACATAGGGTTCTCATGTCACAACAATATCCCTTTCCATGCTTTCCAGCTTGCATATCCAACAACTCATCTATATTATATGTATAGAGTCATCATGAGATATCACTATAATCATTTTCAATCATAAATGTCAATCTGTTTTATACATGAATTTTTTTTCCCAAGCATGAGCTTTCTGCTCATAATGTTTGGCTTTGAAGCTATAGATATCAGTCTTCCTTGTGGGATTACATCCCTGCCATGTTCAAAACCATCCTACCTGCAATTTTCTTGAACTACATTCAACCAAAACAATTCACCAGTAATTTATTAAATTATAATTCCCAAAACTGTTTTATATAGGAAAAATAAAATTTCCAAACATGAGCTTATGTTCATAATAATTGGTTCTTGCAACAATAGGCATTGGTTCTTTATGGGCTTAACACACTGCCATATCCAAGTCCCTTTATTCCTGCAATTTCAACATTCCTCAACCAAACAAATTGTCCGTATCTCATGTACAAGATATATATATTTTCATGGAAACGATTCAAAAAAAAATCACAAAGTGATCTCATAATTGTTTACAACTACAATTCAATCACTTCTATTAATCCAACTATCAATTGGAATGAACTCATAATTACATACACATGTATTATCAACCAATATTTTCTTTCTTCTATCCAAAAATATTTTGATCACCCTGTCCCCTCAACAGATCTTTTCTATAATTTATCATTATGTAGCTTCTTTAACCTGCAACTTTCTTGTTGTAATATCTAACAGTTCCTGAAGGGTTTTCAACTTTAGCAATAGTTACATCATTTCAGTTGTTAGCATAATCATTTCTATGTTATATAATATACACATGCATTCACCTAATGAATTCAATGATTCCTGTATTATCACTTGTAACATTTTTAATAGCTCCAAAACTGATCTTGGAATTGTAACAACAACAATCCAATCACCTTCAACTAGTATTTATATTAAATATAATGCATCTGTCCATCATTATGTATTCTTAGCACCACAGGATTTTCATAATGCAACAATTAATTATTAAATAAAATAACAAACGATGTACCAATACTGATGGCCACAATTACACAATGCATCCTTGCATTGACTACATAATACCTCATAACTATATCATGCATTCACCAAGGCGAGTTGGAAGGTATGGCCAATGCCTCAACACATCATCCACAGACTTGTTACTGTTTTCCTGACTATTTGGATACCTTCCTTTTCAACCCAAACAAAACACTAAGAATATAATTCTTAAGTGATCTTCAGTGTCGGCAAAGAGGTTGTAGTCCAAACATCAACTATACAGTAGATACCATTGAGCACTCACATAGCGCTATATCCCTTCCATATCCAACCATATTATGGTATCACACATGACTAGCTCTATGGATATTCATTGTTATAGAAGGAGTATGTCTCCTGAATTAACCTGGTTATGATCCCATGACCAATCATAACATAATATGCAACCAACATTTTATCTAAATGCATTCTAGCATTAACAACATTTGCATACTCTAAGCCTTTGTCCATTACATATCGATTTAAATATTGAAAATTAATTGATGGAATTCTTACCTCAATCCCCTTCAACATGTATGCTTCAACAGAAACTAAATGCATACCTTCCTGGTTGTTATCAACCTACTTGTTGCTATCTGACCAACTAATATTTGTAGAAGCTCATAGACTTCCTCCTTCATCATTATGATCACCATTCCTACCACCCTCATGGGTCTTCACCTATATGGAAATCATAAGTAACAACAACATCCACATATTTAACCCTGCTATATCATTTTTCCTAAATACATAATCCATCATTATTCATACTCAAACATTATTTCATAATAATATACTATTCTAACTTCACAAGCATGTTATATGAATATCCAAGCATGCACAATTACACATCCATATGCACCAAGCATTTATTGTCAGCATGCCTACTAATGCATATGCATTTTAACTTCATTGTATGCCTCATGCACTCTAGTTCATTTATGTTTTAATTCACTTGTTTATTTATCTATTTATGTTGTAGATGGTTGTCCTTGAACTCCTTCAGATCCTTGTTGCCTTGTGTGCTTCCATTCTTCTCATCTTCACTATGGTTCCCTGGTATGAGCACTTTCCATCCAAGTTCCACTTGGCCATTCTGTAATCCAACCAATGTGTTCTATTTTCATAAACCTCTCCTAGGCATTCATATCCAACTTTACCTTTATGAAACATTCCAACACCCTAGAATGAAGTAGCTCAAACATTCCATCTCTCTACTACAATGTTCTTGAATCAAATACTATTACTCCTAGTTGTCCATTAGGTTACTTCATTAACCTTTCCCTATGAAACCATACCTTTCACACTTAATATCATTCCCAATGGAAGTCTATTTTCACTCAATGACACTTTTCAAGTGAGAGGACATTCCCAATTCTCTGCATTGGCATCCTGCTTTCCGTTGTGAACTTTGATATCAGGAGTGGATCTCTTTCACACTTAAGTTTTGCAACTGTCTACACCTCTCCTCCTTCAAGGCTAGGTAGTCATAATTTTCCTTTTATTCCCATCCATGACATATTTAACCTGCTAGATTCATATCCTATGTGAGGGTTCTTGCTTTTGTAGTACCTACAATTTATTTAGATCTTGTAGTTGTTGACTAATACTTATGTTCCACTATTCTTGAGTTCCTTTTCCACCTTCATTACTTTCTCTGTAGATATTGATTGCCTCATCCAACTCCTGTAAGATTTGTCATGCTTCCATGACCCTAACATCTGATCCTAGTCTGGAATTGATCTAATTGTACCTCTGATCCTGACAAAATATTCAAGCAATCATCTGGTTAGAATTATACATACCATACAAAATTGTCAATTAAATTTATATCAATCTTCATATTATAATAGTCCCCTATTATTTTCCTCTAAATCCTCTGAATCAAATTTCCAACAACTATATTCTTTCCCCAATCAGATATCAGAGCTGAAAGTTAGGGCTCCCTGAAAAACCACTTTCATCCCCCTTAGCTGATGCAGAAAATTGAAAAATGCAAAGGCCCTTCCTTCAAACCAAGTTCCACATGACCATGACTCAAAATTGCGGGCTTAATCACCCTTTAGCTCCCCACTCTATGTTTTTCTACATAGGAGATTGCGCGAACACCAAGTCCGAGGGATGGTTTACTTCCAAGCCCTTTTTATCTTAGCATGGGACCAACGTTGGGACCAAGTCCTCTAGACTTCATCCTTTGACTGTTTTCCCTGTAGTTACACTTCATTGAAGCCTTTAATAACTCCATGAGAAAAAAATGGGTAGTCGAGATTTAATCTCCTGCCAAATGGATGGTCCTACCCCCATATGGAGGCTTCAACAGGATCAACGGTTGCGACTTAATCATGCATTGAGATAGATGGCTCTCAACCAATTCAAAAATTCAGTGCTCCGAGATATTTCCATGCCTGAGTCTTCCACTTCCTTGAAGTTACAATCCTCTGAAGTACTTACCTCTACTCCCTCTACTTGATCCAAAATTCAAGAGAGGTGCTGAAGGGATATGAGATCGATATTATGCATGCCTTCACGATTTTGGGCTTTGACACTTTTCACTGACAGAAACTTGGACACCCCCGGAGTCACATACTCCCAGAAGGAAACGACATGCTGACATCACCTAGGGTGACATGGACCCATGGCACGCGTGCCATGTGTCACTAAAAAAAGAATAGATCGAGGTCCATAAGGTACTAAAATTGGGTGACACGTGCCCCCACATGACACCCCTGCCACGTGGCATAATCCACGTCATCAATCAAATCTGGAACTCCAGGATTTAAAAGTTTCATGAGTCCAACACATGCTATCTCTCAGATAGTCGAACGCCGAAAGAAATCAATGAATCACAATCCTCCCACATCCAACAATTGTGATTAAATCCGGGCTTTGCAGATTCTCGCTCCAGATAACCCCCATATTCCTGAACTACCGAAATCCAAAGTGGTAAGGTTTCAAAGCTCTGAAACTTCGATAACCTTCTACCACTGTTAGATATGATGGCCCGCAACACTCCTAAATTCCTTCCCTTGATCTAATTGTCGACGAGAATTATAGGACTTTGACGCTCCAGGGCTCTGGGTTGTAGCAGTTCAACAAGGTTTAAAGCTCTTGGAGTGAAAATTCCTGAAGTGGTCAATGGCTGGTGACCACGATCGACGGTGGAGATTCCCCCATGCCTCCTATAAGATCAGATGAATGACGAGACTTTGTGACTTCGGCCTTCGACAGTTTAGGCTTTGCCTTCCTTCCAAGATCTCTGAAAGCACCGAAGTTCCGAAGTCTTACCTTTCGCGCTTAGCCTCAATCGATGGTCGATGATCAACAATCTAGATCTGATGGCTGGAACTTAACCTTACCCCAACCTCTGGTTTCGCCTTCATCGGATGGCCCTTGTTCACCTGCCCTCGGATCCAATGATCCATATCTCTCTTGATCCCATGGTGGTGATCACTCTCTAATTCAAAAGGGAAAATCACGATCCTTCGATCCTTTACAAAGTATTTTTGACATTCTAGCTTTTGCACAAACTCTGTAACACCATTCCTCCTAAGATTTTCGACTTCAAGGACATAAATTGATCTCAACCATGAGACTCTGACCAACAGATCCAGCCCATACCGGCCCGGTGTTTCAACTAGTAGCTCTAATACCATTTTATCACATACCCAACCACCCACAGGTGGGGCACGCTGCAGTCAATGGACTCACTTCAAAATGACTTATCTCAATTCAAATCACTTGTAAGTTAATTAAGAGGCATGCAAATCACATGCATAAGACAAGATCCCTGCTATAGCATGAAGAAGTAAACAATGTGCCATGCACAACAAATAACCAGTAGATAGGCACATTAAAAAAATACATAGCTAAGAGATAATTAAATACACAATGGAATTAAACATTATACAAAAAACACAGAGAGCACTTATCTTTGCAAGTAAATGTCCACCAATTGGATGTAGACCAAGGACGTTCCTCCCAACCATAGACATTGTTGTTATTTTACTCCCAATAGCAGGTCACCTCTAAGCCAGGGCTATGAATCCACAAGGATGGGTCCTAGGCAAAATCTAAAAACACACGACAGTTGGCTAACTAGCTCTTAGGTTTCCCAACTTCACAACAAATATGAATTTCCATATCTCTTTCCCCCTCATCCTGCAAAACCCAAAGAAATGATAACCTTTCTCTGCCACGCATTCCCTCAGGCTGTCGCACTTCTATCCAGGGCTCCAGTGCTACTGGTCAGGAAATATCCCTACTGGAAACTCCAAGGATTCTGAGCTGTGGACAGTTCTATTCGAACTTCCATCAAGATCATGCACACGTGCATCCATTCCCTCCTTCAATGATCAGTAAATTATATTACAACCATTTAGAAATGGATCTCCTCTTCCATCCATTCGTTTCCATGCTCAACCCAAGAGCACACGAAAAATCGCCCCAATGAGTGAGGGAAAAGGAAGAAGAACAAGAACAAGGACCAGGGAGAAGAAGAAGAAGAAGAACCAGGGAGAAGAACACCCCCAAAATAGCCCCCAAGGGATGTTTAAATAATTACATGAAGACACGAACCACACGATCTCCATCCCAAGAAGCTCATGTAACCCCTTTTCTCCATAAAATCAATTATGGGTAAATAAAATAATAATAAAAAGACTTAGCTCCTCAATTCCCCTCTCTCGTGGAATCATAGCCCCCTATCTCTTTTGTCCTTGTTTGTCTTGCAGCTAACAGTGCATTTTATTAATGTATATGAAGTATTACATTTCCTAGGCACTCTGGCCCCTTTTCAACTTTACTGGCTCACCATCCTAAGTCATAATTACATAATACATTCTTAGTTCATAAGGGTTAAAACCAGGATGTTACATCCACCAAGGAAAGTGGCTCACCTGGGGCCAAATTCAACAGAAGTTTCCGCACCTGATGGGAGAACTCAATACAATGGAGACCATTGCTTCCTAAGGGGGGAGGACTGATCCAGGTGGATATTGGTGGCCACCCACCTATTCCAAATGGTTCTTCTTGATAGTTTTTAGTTCAACACATTCTTCTGTACTTCTTTGTAATTGTGGGTTCTACACTTTCAAGGCTATCTGGAGCCCTACACATCTTCCAGGTGGATACCGGTGGACTCCCACCTAATCCAACTGGCATATTTTGTATGTTTTCATGTCGACACATCTTTTTGTACTTCCAGGGCCGTTTTGGGGCCCTAAACAATGTTTCTTTGGCTCGCCACAGTTAAACTGTATATGGAGTCAGAGTTTGATGGTGTAATGCATAGTTCTCAAAAATACCTTTCCAACAGGCTATCACGTGCCTAAAACAGAGGTCATATGCAAAAGCTACGGCCATAGGAAGTTGAGGTACCAACTTACCCATAGGGGCCCACATAACTTTTGGTGTTTCATCTCCTAGGGTTAGGCTTTTGGATGTCTAGGGTTTTGGAATTCATGCATAATGTTGAAAATTCCTCTGGAGCCTCATTGTAATCATTCTGCTTAGACAGATGCGTGTAGCAACCACATCTCTTCTCAAACATAGCTACCACCATTCGAGCAAGTGTTTCAGTTCTGTAGTTTTACAGTTTCAGCCTATTTCATTTATTCAATAGAAGATATTGTTCATTGGATATCTGTGTTGCTCTTCATATCTTTTTGTTTATTATATTCAGTTTGTTAATCAATTCATTCCACTCCTAAATCTAGATCATGAGATCAACCCTCACTTTCTCAAGATTAAAATACCATCACTTAAATTATTTTCACTTTTAATTTTAGAAAAAATGCTCATTAAGTCAACATTAAAATATAACACATTTAATGTACTTTTTCTAAGTTATAATTAAGAAAAAGATTTAACCCATCAACTTGGCTAGTTTCATTGTCCCCCTCCATGCTATGATGCCACCACATGGAAGAAGACCTTCTGAGTTAATATTCTCAACATAAAGTGCCCAAGCAAGCAAGTAAAGTGTTGGAAGATTTCCATCGCAGTAAATCAAGTACCAACCTTATTCTTTCCCTTGTCATATTTCTTCTTTAGCCATTTTTCATTTCTCCTTTTCTGTTCCCAGTATGAAATTTGAGGATGAGCCTTGATTGTTTCTCATTTGTCTTCCAAGTATCTCTTTCATTTTATGGTCCGCAGGAGCCCTATCCCAGTCCTCTTTGAAGGGAAAACACAATTTATTTTATTTGTAACCCAAGACAATACTCTTTATTTATTTAAAAACATCCATTATGTTTTTAGGTTTCCAAAGAACTAGTTTGGGACATAACATTATTGATT
>ML805988.1:27641-41130 GCA_009831015.1 Picea engelmannii | reverse complement strand
AAATAAATATCATTATACATTCATTTGATAAAAGTCGAATTTCAGAGGGAAGAAGAAGTAAAAGAAGGCCGGATTTCAAGGGAGGATGAAGTCTTTTGGTGATGTGTTCTAAGGTATGTTATTTTCATGTCATCTTACCATTTTTGCTATAACTTTTTTTCTAGAAATATTCAGATGGTGAAATCACTATGGTATTGAGAAGACATATCAAGGTACCTTTGGTAAAAATTTCATCTCTTGATTCGCTATAATTATGGAGATACACTCTGTGGAATATAGGGTTTGTGACCAGTCCTGAAACTAGTCAATAAACAAGTGTTCTGGGTAAAATAGTCATAACGTTTTCATATAGACTCCAAATGAAGTGGGAACACTACCATTGGAAATATTACGGACTTTAGTTTCTTGTGTATGAGTTTTAGAATCAGATGTTAAATATTGAGTGCGGGGCATGCTGTACAAGTTGGGTCTTCTGAACAGACCAGAATTGAATAAAGTCTACCATTCTTTCTATAACCTCTTTTTGGGGAGGATTCAAGGAGTGAAAATTAGAGAAGTTTCAGAGAATACATTGAGTAACATTATCTACATGATCAGATTACTCCAAGAATTGAATAATTTCATAAATTTAAGAAGTCTCAGAAAGCATTATCAGGTTCTATGTGATGATTGGTTGATGGTGATGATTTAATGTAAAGTTTTATTATCTCTCATATATTATTGGGTGGAAGGAAGGGGCAAGGATAGAGAGTTCAAATATCTATTGATATTGGAGGATTGTATCTTCCTCTTGGAGGCTTATCCCCCCCTTTACATGTGGAAGCTGTAGCTACCTTTGGAAGTCATTACTTCCCTTGAACAAAAACTATTGATTATTTCTCATATATTGTGCATGGTGTATTGTGGTGTATTGGTGTAACTCTTATACTATTGTTCATTGCTCATTGAATATAAATGAATGGTTTAAGTATAATTTGAAAAATGTTTTTAAATTGTACTGGATACTGATTCACCCCCCTCTCGGTATCAACAAAAATTGGGTGGAATTGGACATTTATGGGCAAAATCCCCAAATCCTGTAGTTAAATTATGGAGAATTCAATGTGGAGGAGGCTGAAATTCATGTGCAAAGGTTAAATTGTTATTAAGAGGACTGGAATTTTCCACACAAATCTAGGCACAAAGTTTCCATGGCGGTCTGAAAAATAAATTTCAAAATGATGTAATTTGGGTGTTTTTGGACAAATTGAGAAAATTTCAAAATAGGTGAAATTGGGAATTTTTTCATACCATGACGTGGAGGGTATGTGTCAGATGATCTAGCTAAGTGGTGAAATGTACCACCATGGTGGCTAGGCCACAATGGTAGGTACAAAGTGGCTAGGCCACAGTGTAAAATAAACGGTGACATGGTAGCAGGGGTGGTATGTGACTTGGCGACATGGATACAACACCTTCCTACTTGGCAGAACCTCAAAACCCAGACATGTGGCAACCCCATGTTAATTGTCAGGGGGTCTGGGGTGGTTACGTTAACCATAGGCTGGGTGGACGCAATGACCTAGGGCATGACAAATCACCGTGGTCTTAATCGTGGTTATTTTTTGCGGCCCCTCCCCCCTCGGTTAACAATTGATAGGCGGGGGGGGGGGGGGGCGCAATGCGATAAGGGTCGTTGATCGTCGCTGACACCCTCCGCACCATGACCATTAGATCCAAACGACATGAAACTTTACACATGCATGGAGAATGGGCATGGAATGGGACCTGCTCATCCCTGTGACCCAATCTAAAGGTGCCACATTGCAACAAAGGGTTGTGGGGCCCAAAAATTTAACTAATTTGCACTAGTGGGGGTAAAGAAAGAGGAAAGGAAAAAGATCGAAGAAGACTGAGGCTAATGGGGAAAAGCTGAGAGCGCATGGGGCTGCCATGGAACAAACTAAAGATTCCACGTGGACTCAGGTTCCACGACAATATTCCAATCAACATATGGAGGATAAATTTATCATAATATTAATGGAAATTACTGGAAAAGTTTGGTATTTTCCAGGTGTTGAATTTGCAGGGAATGTTTGAGGCCCTAAATAGTGTTTTTAGCTACTAAAAAATAGTGCGCCCAAGGTGCAAATTTGGTAAATCAAATGAAATATCTAGGTGATATATTTCTAATGGTGTATTCCATTCGTCAATTGAAGTTAGTAAGAGGGACTTACAGGTCAAACCGTGAGGGGTAAATTTTAAGACCCAATTAATTTCCAAGGGCCATAACTTCCTACTCAGGAATCAGATTGAGGCACATGAACAATATATGGAAATATATTGAGCCATATAACACATTCATGGAGCTAAATTATAAATATGGGAACATACAAATGCACAAGAGGAGGTAGAAGGTACATGTAGCATTCAAAGCCAAAAATACTAATTGGCCCGAAACTTCTGTAGGATGTATTTAGCAACTTGGAGCTCGGATGAAGGTTAAAATTTGATAGAGTGACATGAATATGTTTATGAAGGTACCCAATTGGGATCCTACCAAAACTCCAAAGGAGAAAGTACAAATATGCATAAATACAGTTCATATTTTCACCTGGTTGAGGTGTGAACATGAGAATTAATGGGTAATATTCAAATGACCATAACTTTCTGCTCAAAACTCAGAATTGAGCAAGAAAGCAGTCATTGGAAATCTATTGGACAAAGGAGTCCATATATTTTCCCAAAAAATCAAATTGGATTGTTAAATTAGCAGGAATTCAGAAAGAAGAATTTGGGTAACCATGAAGGGGAAAAATTGTACCAGAATTATAGGCTTGTGTTAATCAAAATTTTTAGAATTGTTATTTTATATAATAAATGTGTTGCAAGCATAGATTAAGGTTGATAATAAATCATAGAAAATTGTCTTTAGCAAATTGTTATCTTCAGGTATGAGGAACAAGATAGGGTTAGTTCTTCAAAATGGGGAATGAATGCTTGGGGAAGCTACTGATTGAAGATGACTTTACTCAGTGAGTAATATAAGAGACTTTCGATAGAATTTTGATTAGAAAAAGAATTCCAGATGAAAATTATGCATATTATATGGGGATGCTAGGTGGGAAAACCATCTGCAATACATGATAATGAATATATCATAGGTTCATATGGTGATTCAAAGAATGAGAATATGGACGTATGATTTTATAGAATATGAGAGAGTTTGGACCTGGTATCAAGAATGAGTAGAGGAACTTGAAGAACTGAATGTTATGTCAAGAATAACTCACAATATGATCAAAGATAGAGACTGTAGAATGTTAAGGTATGAGTCTGGGTGCAACCATAAATTCTTGGGAAGCCACTACATGAAATCCACTCATGTTAATCAAAGTGCTCAATGGAATCTGGGCATAAGAGTAGATCATATAGTGAATGAAATAGTGAAATCCCATTCACTCCCAAAGAAGCCAATATATAAATAAGGTAGGACATTAATGGCATAACATTTCAAAAAGGATTGATACATAAAGATGCCAATCTTTTAATAAAGGAAGGGAGAGTATATGCTTGGAGATAAGGATAACATCTCCAAGGAACATTCACATAGTTTTGGGGTAGTACTTCCATCATGGTTATTAGAGTAGCACAATGGAAGCATGGTATGAAGATCACCACTTCAAGGGTGAAGAAATGAAGGTGCATATAAGTAAAGAGTGCTAGTAGATGCATAACTCAACATACTGTGTGTAGATTGGGTCTCAAATGATGAAATCAAACTCCTAACATAGGAATTACACAGAGCTAAGTGAATTAGATATTGGATGAAGTTCAGGAGTAATTTAAGATAGTGGAAATGTACCATTAGATGGATACCAAGTTATACAAAGTCTTCTACAACATTCGAGGAACTGTGACAACAATGAAAAAGAATGTTGAGTACATTCCAAAGGATTGGCAAGGTACATTGGGATGTCAATCCAAAAGGATTCAAGTATGGAGATGTTTTTTTTTGAAAAGAAATCAATAAGGAACCATGAAGAATAAAAATGATTCTATGCTTGGTATAGAATGAAAAAGAAATAAAATCTGAAGAGAACCCATCTCAATTGGAAAAAGAGACATTTGGGTAGCATTGCAACATGCTGGATAATGACTATGTAGGTCATGTTTGAGGCTGGGTGGCTAATAAAAGAGAAGAGAATGGTGCAAGAAACTACAAGGGATGATTTGTTCAATCAAGGAAAGGCTGAACCAGTTTGGTCCAGAAGAGTAAATAGAAGTTGAAGATATAAAGTCAATGTGAGAGAATGGATAGAAATGTAATTTGGTCATGCATGTGTTTGGTTAGATGGATCCAGGAAATAATTAAGGCTGAATTTAATATCAACATATTATATGGATGAAAATATAAAACTGATCAAGAGTGGCTTAGATGGAAAAGTGCTCAATAAGAGAACAAAAGGATACACGAATCTAGGAAGAATTGAGGTATTCTAGGAACAACAAAGAAAAGTGGTACATGAAGAAAGAGGTTGCTACAATTACTATAGCAACAATTATGGATGGCTTGTTGGACAACTGTACATAGTACAAGAAAATGGAATGCATATGAATTCATGAGAATGCTAGTGATGCAATATTAGTGCATATAGATATGTTGTAATAAATGCATATTTGTTAATATCTATCTATCTATCTATCTATCTATCTATCTATCTATCTATCTATCTATATATATATATATATATGAATATATATATATATATATATATAACATGATGATGACTAGGATTAGTCTAATGTTATATATATGATTATGAATTTGCTAATGATGGTTGTTGTGCCATGAAAGAGATAATTATTGCATGGTTGCAAGTGCTGCTAATAATGTTGTTGCATATAGAAGGAAGAAACATAAAGTTGAAGTGTGGATTATAAGGCTTATAATAGAGGCTTGAGAGCTTCTATTGTTATCATCTAGCTAGATAGCATTAAATTTATTCAATGGAAACTATGCAGGTATGAGTTTTATGTAATTTTATTGCATAATGGCTAAAGGAAAATTTGGTAAGAATTTCCTCAACCATAGTTTATTTGATCACAATATTGTATTATTTGAATGAATTAATGGGAATAAGATACCACTAGGTGTGGTAAATGTTGGAGGCATGTAATAATTATAAAAACTTCTTAGCTTTTGAATGCATATAATGACATAGTAGCATGTGATGTTAATTTGGTTATGAGCTAATAACCAAAGCAATAAAGGGTATGACCCTGTTATATGAATGAATTCCATAAAAGATAGTCATGTATGAGACCATGACATGGTTGGTTATGGAAAGGCTATGTACCACACAAATATTCAATGAACTTCTTACTTCTAAATAATGTTTGGACTGCAACCTTTTTTCTAACACTAGTGAATACCACATAATTATATTATTGGTGTAGTGTTCAGGTTGAAAAGGAAGGCATCCAAATAGTTGAACAGAAAATAGGAAGTGTATGGAAAATGTATCAAGGCACTGGCTAAACTTTCCAATTTACCAATGGTGAGATACATGAATTAGATATAGAGCATTATGAAATTAATGAAAAGGTTCATTGAATCAATATGCATGAAGGATTGCACTCATGCATAGTTTGTAAGTGGTTGAGTAGAACTTATGCATGATAGAATTGTTATGCTTGAATGCATTTGTTGAATGCATTTTTGTGAAGGACTACATATATGTTATTTAATGGAAATAATTATGCTAACAACTGAAATTTCACAATTCTTACTAACTCATGGAGTTGAGGACATTTCAAGGGTTGTTAGGAAAGTTGCAAGTCAAGTAGTCACATGAGCATTGACTACAAGAAATTTATGTTCAGTATATAAAGTAATGAAAAATAATGATGATGAAAGAATGAAAAGCCTAATGGCTGAAAATTCATATGTAGATAATGATAATTCATTCTATTTAATAAAATGTTTGATATTTGTGAATGAATTGTTAAGTGTAGACAATTTTAAGATCACTTTGTAAGATTTTGGTACATATTGCAATGAAAGTATATTGTACATGAAATACTAATAATTTGTTGGCTGAATGCAAGATGGAAGCATTGCAGGAAAAGTGGTCTCAAGTATGGTGCTATAGAAATCCATAATAAAGACCGATGCTTGTTGTTACAATAGCCAAGAAAATTATGAAATAGAATTTCATATTTTAAGAAAAAGTGAATTTTTCTTATGAAAAAAATAATAATGGAATTTCTAAATGAAATTGTTAGGGTATTGTCTCATGTTGATTGTATGTGTGTGATACAAATGAGATGATGGTATTGAAGTTGGAATGCTTAGGAAGAACAGTTATTGTTGAAGACACTAGAGCCCTATAAATGTAGAACCTTGGTGTGGTTCTAGTAATGAGTTGGCGCTCTCCTTGTGTGTGAAAGCCTTGGCAAGATGGCTCATTGAGGAACTATGTAGCAGTGAAGGGATACCTAAGCCTGGAAGGGTGAGTGCAACAAGGAAGATGAAACTCAGGGATGCTTATTGAATGATAACTATAATCATGAGGGTGTGTCAAATGGAACAATGAGTTGAATTATTTCATGAAGCAACTCTATGGAATAGAGAAAATGACTTCCAAGTACAGTATGAATACATGAATTGGTGCTTCGAAAGTAGAGCAACAAGGAGACAACAAGCTTCCAATAGCAAAGGCTTGGATTTTTTGAAGAAATTTGAATTGTACATGGTATATAATGCATTAAGGAAAATGATTAAATAAGGGGGAGGGGAATGTAATGCCCCAGGTCAATCCCCAGTTGTAGATGTAAATATGTTTTATAGGTTGGTGAGATAGGTTATTATAGGACAGAAGGATTATGTGATTATTAGGCCAAAGAGCCTAGGTGCTAAAGGTTAGTGAGCCTATTATTGTAATATGTAAACAATCATATCATTAATAACGTACATCATTGCTACAGAACAACCCACAAATGAGTATGGGGGGCTAAAGTACACTAGAAAGGGAAAGGGGGCTAAGAGTCTAGGAAGGGGATAAGCTAGGGGGGCTTAATCCCAATGGAATATTATATTAATATTCCTTAAAGATAAATTTTTGGATATGAATATATCCTAAGTTTCTAAAGTGGGGACAAGGAAGTCCCTTCGGTGCCATGTGTCTTAAAGGACACATGCATATATATTTCGGAAGATAGTGTAATTCCCCATATTTTGGCCATTATCCATTCACCACTCTTACCATTCACTCATGGATGATGCCATCAATACTGGTACCTGGTATTGTTGCAGGTTGAAGAGGAAGGTTGTCAGGCCCGTATGTCGAAGAGGCGAGTTGTCAGGCCCATGTGTCGAAGAGGTGGGTTGTTAGGCTTGTACGTCAAAGAATCGAGTTGTCAGGCCCATGAGTAATTTTTTATGGGTGGGAAACTACTTGGAAGTGTTCCCTAGTGCACTGGGCAATAACTACAGGGCTCTGATACTTCCTGTCTGACCTATTGTTGAAGCCCCACAAGGGAAGTGAGGCAACCGAGGGACTGTTGAGAAGAGAAGGGGAACACTTCCCGGGGTAGAACATGCATGTGGGGAATGAGAGACTGTAGGCTAGTTGTAGTGGTTGGGCACCTTGGAGTGAGAGATTATACAAATTATTAGACCTTAGACTGGCTTAGGACTCCTTTTTCCCTGGTAAAGTTTACCCCAACTCAGGGGTGACCCATTCTTGATATTATGAGTAATGTGGTCTATGGCTAGGAGGAACGCGGAAGGTCTGCACACATTTGGTGCTTATTTCATGAGATAATTATCTTTCATATGCTTATTTTATTTACCGTGTGTATAATTATGGATCTTGTATTATGGAATCTCTGTGATAATTTTGTTTATAAATTATTATTGTTATTCCACTTAACTATGTTCATATGCATAACATATCAGTAAATTTAATGATATAAGAATTCAGAATTTGGATGTGGCATTGCCCAACAAGGAGCTGGGGATGCTACAAATAAAGGCTGACATTATTTTATAAGGCTTATTGAATAATGTGAACACATCTAATGTAAGAAGGCTTAATAGAATCTTCTCCTTATAGAAAGATCTTCCTCTAGAATGTTTTTTAGAAGATAGAATTAGTATAAATAGGAGTAGAAGGCATGAGAAATTCTGGTCTTGAGAATTATTGTAATAGAGATTTTCTTTGCTAAAGGATGCCCCCTCGAAGATTCAAGTGAACATTGATTTTATTCAATAATGGTATTACTGTTGGTGTTGTTATTCTCATTGTGTTTCTATTCCGTTGGTATTTGTTGCAATATTTCTCTTTCTACTTATTATAATACATTTGGTACCTTAAACCAAACTACTATTTTTCTTCAGGATCAACCCAACAAAGTCATCTCTTGGCTCTTGCGCACTTAATGAGAATTATATACAAAAATGGGTATGATTTCCTAACAGTGTGGCCTATATGCTCATATACAATGTTCTATCTATCTCTTCACGGTTCACAACTTTCTCTTCAATAGCTCTACCTAGTCACTTACATGTTCCCCCTCATAGTCTCTATCATAACATCAGAATGCACTAGAAAATAAAATCCATAACATCCAATAGAATGGAAAATATCCAATAGAATGGATCCCTTCAAATTCAATGAATTGAATGAATGAACAACATCAAATAAAATAAAATCCAATGAAGTTAATAACCAATGGGATAGTCAATTCAAATTTCATGAAGAGAGGTCACAAGAAAAGAGTTGGTTCAAATATCTTGTAGTTTGAATCCCTATGGAGATGGATTCTCTTACTAACTAATGAAGTCCGACTTCCCACCAATCACCACGTGTATTCAATGATTTGTGGTTAGGATTTTATTAAGGAACATGGTAAAAATATTAATGCTAGGAGACTTAGAAAAATTTGGAATCTTAGGATTATTTCTCAACCCCTTGGTCCCCCTTTAATGGACTCATATCCCCTCTCTTTCTCTTTGCATCCATCCTTGGACCTTTATATTAACTTTCAAAGTAATAGTTAAGTATCATGAGAAGGCCATGGAAAGTCTACCTCAAGGTACATACAAAGCATATTAACCAAAACTACATGCATATGTAGTCACTTGTTAGGCCTTGGCCTTGAGCTCTACACAAATAATTCATACAAGATATTTACATAATTTACACTTGGCACATAATTTGGTCCACTACACTCTAGGGGTCAAAACTAGAGACATTACAAATGTATTGTCCATTATGGTAGAAGAAATACTTGCTAGATGGAGAAGGATGGGAATAAGTATAGGCTAAATCCTATGAACAAAGAACTAGAGGTGGCTAGAAGAGTGATGTTGTGTGTAGTTTTGGATTGTGTGCAAGAAGAGGAGAATATGAAGAGTGGGTGAAATTTTGAGAGAAACAATGTTGTATACGAGTGTATTGATAGGGCTATGGAAAATATCCAGGAAACAATGAATAACACATATTCTATAGAGAGTGCATGTGTAGACCACAAAAGAATTGTAGAAGCCATATTGCAAGTACAAAAGGAACACTAGTGAGAACAAGAGGTTCCTTGAGGCGAAAAAGACAACTACAATGGAACCTGTACCAAGAAGAAAAAAATATTGAAGAATAGAAGAAGGAGAATGATGAATCCCTCAAGAAAGAAGAAGTACCAAAGTAGTGTGGAGATCATTGGAGTAGAATATGCATAGAGGAGGTGTCATGGATTATTACAATAACGATTGGTTGGGAGAGAAAGCCATTGAATAATTTATCTTCCTCAATCTTGTGAATATGATACTCATTAAATTTTAACGAAGGGGTTCTAATGCATGAGCATCCCTAGGGTGCGATCATTTTGCATAAAAAATAAAAAAAAATTGTTTTTGTTAGCTTTTGATTTATTTGTAACTGATTATTTCAAGAGGAGTCATAGTGTCATGGAGGAACTATTTTTATCCCTTACAATTGAGGCCAATGAAAATAAAATGCCTTTTTAAAGGTTTGGAGTGTGTTTCTTCGTCAAGGGTGTTCATTTTATCACTTGGTGTGAAAATACTAAATTGTTCATGCATTTATTGGCCTTAGTGGACATTTTCTAGTCAAATAGTGTACATTATATAAGCCCAACCATGCATTTCTTATGGAAGTACAAAGTGCATAGAATGAAGTGGAAATGGAGAGTGGAGGGTGTAGCATGGCCACCAACAAGGAACATAGAGATATTCTCCCACATTATACCCTTTTCATCACTAGTATAGGACTTAATGATGTAAGGGTGGGGGAAATACAAGAATATTTTTATAAGGAGAAGGTGGATCTCTCCAACTTGGAGTGTGGAGTGATTTTGGCATGCTAAGTAACAAGGGAAGAACAAGACCTTTAATAAGGGAATGTGGATATTCTCCTACACCACTAGTCTATGACTTAGTGATGCAAATAGGTGAAGAGAAGAGGGAAATGCTTTAATAATAGGTAAGAGAATGATGTAGGGGTGAGGATAAGAGGAAAGGGTTTTTATAAGGAATGGGTGGACCCCATCAACTTGGAGTGTAGACTTCTTTTGGAATCTTGTGTGCAAAGTGCACAACAAGACCACCAATAAGGGAATATGGATTTTTTCCTACATTATTTCCTCCACATCACTAGTCTATGACTTATGGATGTAGAGGGGTAGAGAAAAGATGAAAAAGATTAAATATCAAGAAAAACTCACAATAATAAATTTTTTACGAGTGTCACAAAGAAGAGGTGCATGAAGGAGACTGAAAAAAAAAAACATATATCAACAATGATGAACTTGAAAGTTTGACAAGTTTTTGCAAAGTTGAAGTATGCACATTGTTCGATTAAGAGAAGGATCAATGGTCCTAATTCATGTAGGGTTGTGAGGTCCTTTTTCGAGGTCATACACCTTCAACCCCATGCGAATGAAGGCTGGACTAGTGCTAGGAGGAATATGGGCATATAGAATGTCCATGCAAATGCTCCTTTGAATGAAGTGTTATGGAAACCCATGAAGTTGGAATGGATGAGGTTCTAGTTGTGATGGTTGGATTTACCCACTTCTAACCTGTGTATAAATTAAACTTCAGATAATTGAGAGGGGCCTTTTGTCTCTGAAGATGCAGTAGAATATAGTGTAAAATGAGTCTCAAATACTTAAGAGATTGGCTTTTCATTTGTAAAAAAATCCCTAGAGACTTTGCCATTTAGATATCACTAAAGATAGAGTATTAGATTTTATTTTTGCTCTTGTGTGTACTCTAATTTGTAGGACTAGTGTCTTCATCATAGCCTCTTCTATAGGTTATTTCCATGGGTTGCATCAAAATCTTTCTAAGACAAAACAAAAAATAAGATTAACCTTGTCGTTTTGGAATTCTTTAGTTATAATCCTAAAAGAAATTAGATGGTCAAAAGTTGAGTAATAACTTTGAAGACTAGTTCTCCCATTAGATATCTTACCTTAACATGAAGCCACAAGTCAATCGTCTTCTCCAATATTGATCCATACAACTTATTTAGAAGAAGACTAATTATAATAGTGATATAATTTGAAGTGTTGTTTTTGTCACTACTCTTAAAAACAAGAACAATACGGATTTTTTGTCCATAGCTTAGGGAAGCCTTGATTGACTGCTAAATTAAAAAGGTTGTGAATGTTAGGAATAAAAGAAAAGTTTCCCATTTTTTAAATTTCAGTTTGATATGGATATCTCTCCCACTCTAAATAAAAAAAGTATAACCCATTTTTTAATTAATGCTACCCATGGACATGGATATCTCTCCTATTTTAATGGGACGACATCAAATTGTTGTATGAGATCATATTGACATCAAATTGGTGCATGAGATCACCTTGTTTGTGGGACAAAGAACTGTTAAAGTTTACGAAAGTGTACATATCTTACTCCTTTTGGATTTGAACCTGTAACCTTGTAGGAAGAAACATGTGTTTTTAACCATTAAGCTCACTCAAACTATATATGATGATGATGATTAACACCCACTAAGACCAAATTGATATATATATATATATATATATATTAAAAAACATGAACTATACACTGTATATGTAACCTATATATAATTACGAACTATTAAGATTTGCAACTAAATACAAACCATTAAACTTTGAAATATAGATATGAAAATATGATAAATGTTGATAGTGAAAATATTGCCCAGTTGATGAAATATGATATTATATATTATGTAATAGTATATGTGTTAATTGTGGTTGGTGAATCTATATTAAGATTTGCAACTAGATACTAACCATTAAACTTTGCAATTTAGATATGAAACTATGATGAATGTTGATAATGAAAATATTTCCTTGTGAATGTTTAAAAAACATGTAACTTTTAGGAAATATATCCATTTCTAAGATATTAACATTCTTTGCTCAGTTCATGAAATTTACTATTATAAATAGTATATGTGTTAATTATGGTTGGTGAATGTTGATAAATGACATGGTGAAGTGGTAATTGTTTATAGGGAGAGTTTGATTGGGTAATAATGGAAGCCAGATAAAGATAATAATGATTAAACTTTCATTTACTTGGAAATTGAGTAACAAAAATAAAAGAAACAACCATTAAATCCATTGTAACCATCAAATTTTTCACCATACATCTATTTTTCAATTTAAAACACCTATCAAATGTAACAATATTTATATATTCATAACTAATTTCCATAATTAAACAAACCACATCAAAATCTATATATATATATATATATATAAATATATAAAATAAAATTATGAAAATAATAAAAATTAAATTCCATTGTAACCATCCAATTTTTCACCTACATTTATTTTTCAATTTAAAACACTTATCAATATAACAATATTTATATATTCGTAACTAATTTCCATAATCAAACAAACCATATCACAAATTCTCAACTCATATATATATATATATATATATATATATATATATATATGGCAACCAAATAAAATTATGAAAATAATGAAAACGGAGGTGGGAGAGTGTACATTCATTGCCTTGGATTCTCTCCCCTAAAGTTGACAACAAAACAAGGAAAAGGAAGGGGTGTAAATGGGTGTATATTTATATAATGGTGAAAGTAAAAGTTTAGGTTAGCAAGTACCTCTATTCTATAATATAAAGAGTGTATGAAAGTCCAAGGGAAGGATAGATGTATATATTTTTAAACTTAAATCCTTAGGAATAATAGATGGATCTAATTTTATATGTATTATAGTCCCACTTTAAAGTTGTTGATTACACAAAGGTTCTCATTTTCCATAATATATTGACTTAATAACCCGTGGAAATTATAAAATTGCACGTTCCACATTGTTGAATAAAAAATTATGTCAAATAAGCATTATTTCCCATCATAGTACTCAATCATTATCTGAAGTGGAAACAAGTTGGGAGTAGATATACGCTATTATCCATGAATAACTTTATCATATATTTAATTATTTATAATAT
>ML805987.1:186471-200921 GCA_009831015.1 Picea engelmannii | reverse complement strand
AAAGAAGAATTGAGATGTTTTGGCTTGTCTATATTATTGCATATGGTTGAGGTATGTTCCATGGTTATCTCTTTCTGTTATTTGCTGCATACACACATATAAACACATCTAAAAGGTAGATCAGCAAAGTGTTTGACGAAATAGCTCACTCAGAAAAAGTTTTGAAAAGACACCAAAACAGTGATGATCCTTTCATAATGGCTTGGGATCATTACACTCCTCTAGATCAACAAAGGTTGATCTTTTTTGGGAAACAACTTGAACATGGAAGGAGTTTTGCATATAAAATATCCGCAAGGAATAGATGGTCCACCTTGTTCTTCGGTTGCATGGTGGTATGCAAATTTTTGTTAAGACTTCAATTGGCAGTAATATCACTTAAGTTAAAAGTTTGACACAATTGGCAATGTGAAGGAAAAGATTCAGGGTAAAGAGAATACCTCTGTATCATTAGAGGTTGGTCTTTCTAATGAAGCAACTTGAAGATGGAAGGACTCTTGTAGATTACAATATTGAGAAAGAATCGACCCTCCACCTTGTTTTTCCTTTATGTGGTGGTATGCATATTTTTTCAACATATTGATGAGTAAGATTGTTTCTCTTGGAGTTGAGAGATTTGAAACAATTGAGTATGTCAAGGCCAAAATTCTAGACAAGGAAGGGACTCCCCATGACCAACAGAGGTTGATATTTCCTAGAAACGAGCTTGAGGATCGCTGCATTTTATCAAAGTATGACTTGTGGGAGAAATCATCCTTGCATTCGGTCCTTCACCTTTGGGGTGGATTTTAGAAGTTGTATGGAAAACCATGTTGAGAACCATAAATTTTTAGTCAGGGTTGCAATTTGTTAAGAATTTTGGAATTTTGAACGAACTTTGGAAATCAATTGTTACGCTTTTTCATGTAGAATACATGTGATTTTCCTTCTGGAAAACTCCCGTGGCATACTATAAAATTCATAAAAATCTTGTTTTATACTTTAAATGATGCCTATGGTGTTTTAAAATCATTCTTAGTAAATAATATCTCTCAATGTGTTTATATCTCTGATTGGGTATGCTTTGTTGCCAGACATCTATGGTGGCTCTCAGATGAGTTGATTGTTTGACTATTACCGTTGTCTGGAATTTATTGGTTTATGATATCTCTATTTATGGATGGATTGATGTAAATTATTAAGTCCCTATAACGTTTAGTGGTTTGATTTCAATGTAAAAAAATATTGTCCAAAAAACGTCATTAAAAAATTACAAGAACGTTAGTGTGAGTTTATACTTTTGATAGAGATCAACAAATTAAAAAATTACAAGAACATTATTGTGTATGTTTGTTTACTTGAAAAATACCTATATGAAAGATAAATTGTTATTTTAAATGAATTGTGTTATATTAATTTAAATAAAGTGCATCATTTGTGTAATGGGAATGTAAAGTTTAATTTACATTCGATTATGTGTTTTATAATGAATGTAAATAGAGGTTGAGGAGCAAATTCACAAGAGATTGAAAAAGGGTGCTTGGGTTGGAGAAAAATACATCTCTTTGGATTGCTTCTGAAAAATGATGAACTTGTGACATATTTTTTGAAGCTTATAATATGAGTCTATTAGTAATTTTAACATTAAATTGGTATTTTGCACAAAAGATGAGACATGTTTTGTGAGGCTTATAGTATGAATTTATTAGTAATTTTAACACTAAATTGGTATTTTGCACAAAAGACGAATGCGGTGACTAGTAATTTATTGAAATTGAATGATTGTAATTAAGGAAATTCTTGGCCTTTTGAAAAACACCTAATCTTTTAGTGAAAAAAATGTTTTGTTACAATTGCTATTTCAAATTATTATTTATAAAGGATGTTATGTTTCATGTTTTTTTTTTTTTTTTGGTTAAAAGTAAAAAGAGGGAAGTTCCTGCTATATTAATTGACAAAAATACAATTGTTCTTGGACTGCCATCTGTTCCGCCGCCTAAGCGGAAGCCGAAACAATGTCATCCCTTGTCCCAAATAGACTAGTTTACCAACAATCCTGCCCGTAGGAAATCAGGACTGATGGAGTTTCATTGTCTTAACTATGACTATTGTCTTACAAAGATTAACTAGAATCATACAGAAAGCTGTAAAATTGAGACTGGAATTTTAAGCCAGACCATGACAGTTACCCGGTGGTGCCTAAGGTGCCATCCATATCCTGAGCATGTTCCTTAGATGGAATGCCAAAAAACTGCAAGCAAGTTGGGCATCTCTGTCCCGGTGGCGCATTGGAGAAGGCGTCAAAGAGCATGTCCAAACATTGGCCCATGAGGGTGCCACAGTCGGCATGGTCCACCATCTGGCTCCGCAAATCAAAAATAAAATCAAAGAGGTCCGGGTGGAGGAGAGGTGGTGGGACACGCCATTGATTTTGCATGGAGGAAATGGGAGGTGGCATGAAGATAGTGCCACCCTCCCTTGTCGTTTCACCCTGATGCATTTCCACTGGCTCACTTGAAGCTACTTCTCCATGCCGCTTCAGGTCTTCTTCCCTACCATATTCATCCAAGGTGGCTCCAACTTCTGGGTCTACTGTCTGAGAGGTTGTTTCTTCTGGTATCTCCTCCTCAATGAAGCAACTGGAGAATTCTTCCCATGTCAGCTCATTCTCACCATCATGTTGTTTCTTGGTGACAGGCATGGAGGCTTCCTCTCGAAAGTCACTTGGTGGCGCCCAATTGTCAGGCACCGTGAAGAGGAGATGCTCAGGAGGGTCCTGAATTGGCTCCTCCTGGATAAATTCTTCAAAGTATACCATTGGTGGCTCCATGATAACTTCTGCAACCAGGGACCTGGGAGGCGTTTTGAGCTCAATCCTTCTGTGCAGTGTTTGGGTCCGAGCAATGGAGAGTGCTCTTTCCATTCTTTGCATCCTCCTCTGTCGAGAAGCAAAGGCGTACTAGGCTGAGCCACAACGTGTCTTCCCTCGCTCGCAGGGCATCAAGGTGAAGAAATAGGTAAATGTTGTGCAGAGGGTGTAAGGGTAGCTGCTTCGAGGCTTCCAGCTGCAGAGTTGGTGAAAAATGAGTCGAAAATCAAAGAAGACATGGCTCGGGCGTGTTAAGAGCAAGAGGGCCGACGGGACGTTCAACGCCATTAATTCCTCCTCATAGGTGAGTTGGATAACTGGAATGCTCACGCGAGGGGTCAGTCCTCTCTCAGGTGGGCGGTAGCTGGAGCCATCTCCCATCCTTAATGTTGAGGGGATGGGAGTCGGTCGACCTCATTTATGGCCAGGCCTGGCTCCACTCCATGTGTCTCTGGTGATATACGTGGCACCCGATCTGGGGGATGTTATGTTTCATGTTAGCCAAAATGTTATTATACATTAAAATGATATAATTCTAGTTTTCTTTTTTAATTGGACATATGAAGAATGATTACACATTAAATGCTATATGTGAAACTATATTTTAAATATCTAATATGAAATTTGAAATGAAAACTTAAAATTGATTATGATACTTAAAATACTTGTTAATATATTGTAGATGCAAAAATCTTTAAAGTTGCATAACATATATATTTTCAGAAAATAAAATAAAAATAATGAAAAAATGATTAAAAATGAAAAATGCAACTCATCAAGATATTGGAAAATGCACCAATTGGTTTTATTTTGTCATTGTTGTGGTTAAGGTGGTTTTTTCTACTCATTTCCCTGTCAAGTGCAAAACATTACATTATTTCATTAGGTTTGGAAGCCATATCTCAATCGTATATAACAAATCCAAATGTTAGGATTGAGGTAAGTGAAACTCAACCACAATGAAAAATAAATTATTTGAAATAAAATAAAGTAGATTAAATGGTATCAAATGTTAAAAGCGATGGTTTTAGCTTAGAAGAAGAAGCTTAAATAATGTTTCAATATGTGATATATTTGTCTCACATGTTGAACCTTTGAAAGTGTATTGTATAAGTAATTTTTTGTAAATGTGGTAATGAAATGTTTTGTTGCCAAAATTAATTATGTTGAATATTTAGACACTTAGGAATTAGTTAAGATCTACTTGGTCTAATGTGTCGTTAGGTAAAAAAATGTGTTTCTTAGTATGTTTCTTTAGTATGCATTTGTAGTTAGGAAATTCGACGGTCACGATATGTTCCCAATGTAGAGTGATTCTACGGTTCATATTCTACTCAATCTTAACGACCATTGATCTGTGGCTTAACACCCGATTGGTCCATGATCTCTATTTAAAGAGCACGGAGGGTCATTTGCCGATGATCGATTGTAAGAAACTCTCTTGTAAAATCTCTCTGTAATTTTTTTCTTTTGCATTAATAAATTGTTCCAAGTGGTCGCGTTGGCTGAGGCCATGGATGTTTCTCCATAGGGGTTTTACTATGTCAAAACATTGGTGTGTTAATCTTTGATCTAGTTGTGTGAGTGCTTACTGAAGGTGTTCGTCCTCTGTTGGAATACATGTGTTTTCGAAAAAATTATACTAATTCCATTGCTTCAAAACTTGGAAAATCGTGTTTGATTGGAAGTCATTATAACTAGTGGCATGTATGCCAATGAAAATAAGATGTTGATTGTTAGGATCTCGGTTCAAGTGCAAAGATACTAAATAGGGTGTGATTGCCACCATTTTCTTTATAAGAAGGGAAGACCAATTTCTTTAAGAAAAGATTTGACGAGATTAATATTTTCTTAAGTATATATTTAAAGCTTTTGAATAATGTAGTGTTTGATTCACTTTCATTAGCTTGAATTGCTATATATTGAAATGGTTACAATTTATGTGATATTTACATTCGATGGTTGGAAAATATCTATTATTTATTATGGTTATTTTTTAATATTTATTATAATTATTTGTATTAACAATAAAAGATCTTCTCTTTGCTTCAAGGTTGTAAAAATTTCTAGTAACAATTTGCCCCAAAAACTTCCGTGCATTGTTGATATGAGGTTTTTAACACACCAACATGGTAAGATGATTTAATTATTTTGTTTTATTATGTAAGATGATTAATAATGTTAGTGGATTTTTTAAGCATATTGATTTATTAACATTAACAAAAGTAAATTATGATAAAGTTTTACATTAATCATATCATTATTTTTTTGCAATGTTTATTAAAAAAACTATTCATAATATTGTTTTTTATTAAAAATGAGTTAAGATGTTTATTGAAGTGTTTAGATGAACTTTTAAGTGTTTAATGGGAAATGCAAAATGCAAGAAAAACTATATTAAACAAAAATAGAAAAAAAATCTAAAATATCTAAAATATAATACAATACATATAATATTAGAAAACCAACATCAAATATACACATTAAAATTCATTACAATTGCAAATCAAATCAACACAATAAATACATGCTCATATACAATTTCAAATTAACATAACAAATATACACATTGCAAATTTATGCACAACTGCAAATCCATATACATAACCAAACATTGACAAAGTCATTCACACACATACACATACAATTTTAAATAAATGAACATACAATACACAATTTAAATACAATGAAATATAAAGGTTAAGCAAACCTACATTAAATATACACATTCAAATTTTCACAATAAAATTCATCACAATTACAAATAAAAACAATGAACACGAGCATTACAATTCTATTTACAATTTTAAATCAATATGCAAATCAATTTACATAATCAGACATTGTCAAAGTCATTCATAGGCAAACACATACACATACAATTTCAAATAAACAGACTTACAACATAACCAAACATTGTCAAAGTAAATCATACACATACAATTTCAAATAAACAAACATACAATATACAAATTCAAATACAATGGAATATAAAGCTTAAGTAAACCTACAATAAATATACACAATAAAATTTATCACAATTACAAATCAACACAACAAACACAAACATTACAATTTCAAATCAATTTACAAATCAATATACATAACCAAACATTGTCAAAGTCATTTATACACATGCAGATACATTTTCAAATAAACAAACATACAACATAACCAAACATTATCAAAGTCATTCATACACATACACATACAATTTCAAATAAACAAACATACAAAATACAAATTCACATACAATGGAATATAAAGCTTAAACAAACCTACATTAAATATACACATTCAAATTTACACAATAAAATTCATCACAATTACAAATTGACACAACAAACACAAACACTAAAATTTCAAATCAATATGCAAATCAACACAACAAACACAAATATCACAAATTCATGTACAACTTCAAATCAATATGCATAATCAAACATTGACAAAACTAGTCATACACATACACATAATTTCAAATAAACAAATAGACAATAGACAAATTCAAATACAATGGAATATAAAGCTTCAACAAACCTACATAAATATACACATTCAAATTCATCGCAATTACAAGTCAACACAACAAACACAAGCATTACAAATTCATGCACAACTTCAAATCAATACACATAATCAAACATTGACAAAACTATTCATATACACACAATTTCAAATAAACATACAATATACAACTTCAAATACAATGGAATATAAAGCTTAAGCAAACCTACATTAAATATACACATTCAAATTCATCACAATTACAAGTCAACACAACAAACAAAAGCATTACAAATTCATGCACAACTTCAAATCAATATACATAGCCAAGCATTGACAAAACTATTCATACACACAATTTCAAATAAACATACAATTTCAACACAACAAACACACATTATAATCTTAATCTCATGTACAATTTCAAATCATATTCAAACGTACATAAACAAACATTGATAAAAACTACTCGCGTATATATGCAATTTTAAATAAAAAAACATACAAAAGTCAAAATACGAAAACAAACAAGCATTATTAAAACTACTCACACACATATATATGAAACTTAAAATAAGTAAACACACAATATAAAAATTCATTAAAATACACACTCATTATACAATTTCAAATAAGTAAACACATTATACAATTTCAAGTCAAAATATAAACATGTTCAAAATAGTACATACATATTTTACTTAAGCAAACATACATTATACAATTCAAAATTTAATAAATGACATATAATTAAATTACATATAAAATACTAAAATATAATTAAAAACAACAAAAATAAATAATATTAAAAAAACAAAAATAATATGAATGATTTGTTTATTAGAGAGGCATTTAGTGTTTTTTGGTGTATTAATTTGTAATGCTTGTGTTTGTTGTGTTGACTTGTATTGTATAATTTGTATGTGTAGAAATTTTCAAAAAAAATGAAATGTAGGATTGCATTAGTTTAAATGTAGTTGTGACAAATGTTTTTTTTTAAGAGAAACGATTGATAATTTATATTAAAAAAGGGGTTTATGCTGTCACACATTACAAGAAACATAGTATTGAATTCTCTATACTATTCCTAGAAAGCTGTCTGACTGGTACATTCTAATTGCGCCAGTGGAACTGGTCTAGTAGGAGCTACTAATTTGCCATGTAAAAATCGTTGCATATGTAGACAAAATTAACAAAAAATTACAATTCATCAAAAAACATGTCTAGAGATTATGAAAAGCTTTTGAGTCCTCCTGGAAAATTGTTGGATTTTCTTCTGGTTGTTAGTTTCCTTCTCCTAGGTTGGACCGTACTGGAGCCATCGATGAAGCAAGAGGTACCAGAGGATGCTCGTTGCCTGTTGCAGAGTGAAAAGTTGAGGGGAGCCTTGAGCCAGTTGATTCATTGAAATTTGTTGGATGTTGGGGGCGGTCGAATGGATTTCCCATCTGCTGAGTGAGTTCTCCAATATGCCTGGTGTTCCTGTTGATCCCACACAGAGCTACTGCAAGCTCTTGATTATGCCTAAGTTCTCATTGATGCAAATGGCCTTGTAAGTTGGCAATATCGTTTCGCAACTCCTGATTTTCCCTTTGAAAACCCCTAAGATGTGAATCTGTTCTTTCTTCTGCACACTTGACATTCATTCCCAGAGTTAAAAAATTATCTCTAAGTTCCTCAGAGACGCAGGACGTGCAAGTGCAGGGGGCTTTGGATCTTCGCCACATGATGGTAAGAGGACGCAAAAGCACATTGTCCTGGAGTTCGTTGGAGAAATGCATAAATGTTCTTAGAGGGGAGCAAATATTTTTCCATATTTGTGGGAGGGAGAACACATGCACACACTTGAAAGTACAGGAGGTCTAAATTTCCCACAAGTTGATGAGATCTCTCACAAGGAAGAGCTAGGGAGATGATGCCATGGTTGTTGGGAAGGGCGTCAAAGGGTACGAAGGAACTGTCGAGGACTTATGTTGAGGAACTGAAAGAGGGGAAGGTGGCACGGGGGATAAGGGGGGAGGCACGTGGTCATAGGGACAGAGCCACTTGACGAGGGGAAAGGCCGAGATGGGGGAGAGGGGTTGGAGGTGTCCAGCGAGGAGAAAGGTTGGGAAGGGGGGAGGGGTTGAAGGGAAGAGGGGAGAAGGGGAGAAGGGGTAAATGGGAGTTCTAAAGAGGGTTAGATCCATGTTAGAATATGGGGGGAGTTAAGGGAGCCACGCATGAGTTTCTATTTGATTTATGAAAATTTGGCTCTGTTCCAGACTCTTTGTTGGTTTAACTAAGCGGTCAACTTCCTGGTTTTGGGAGCAAAGGATGTGAAAGAAGTGGATCTTGGTGAATTGTCGTTTCAAGTTTTTAGTTCGGGAGTGAAGGCCACTGGGAGTTTGGATGGCAGAAGTTGTTTGGCCGAGGAGATCCTTTATTATTAGTTCAAAGTCTCCAAGAACGGTAAGGTTGTGGATGTTTCTCGAGTGTGTGATTTGGAGCCCCATGTAAACTGCAAGACTTTCTTCTTTCTTATCAGTGGTCTGCCCTAGCCCGCAGGAGTAGTCCACAATCTTTTGTTCATCAGAATCGAAGATGATTCCCCCTACGCTTGTCGCCCATGTAGTTGTGACAAATGTTATCATATGTGTGGGTTGAAGATTGAAATTTAGGATTACATGCTTTAAATGTGAATGCTACAAAATTGATGTGTCTAAAAAATATATTGTAATGTGTGTGGGCTTCAGAAAAGATAAAAATAATCTCACACAAGAAAAGCTATACTTCTCCAAGAAGAATGAAGCCCCACCCTCCTTGGAGCACTTGGAAGGGGTTTTAACCCCTCCCACAAAAAACACCTTTATTAATAAGTGTATGTACATACCTCTCTCGGAATATTCAAAAAACGAAAGAAAGAATAAACATATAAGTATATCCATGTTTATTTTAAGCAAAATCATATAAGTACATCCATATTTATTTTGAGCAAAACCACAATTAAAAATCATTCTTGTAATCAAACATACAATACAACATATAAATATAAGAAAAAACACATTAAAAAAATAAAATATTTTTAATAAAACATAATGAAAAAGTTTTCTTTCTCTTTTCATACAAATAAATAAATAATATAATTATCTTTTCTATTGCATATTTTAAATAATAAAAATAAAACTAACTTCAATTACACCTTTCATAAAAATCTATGTAAACTATTTGTTATCTAAAATATTTATTATAGATTATGATGATAAATGTTTTTTTATTATATATTTAATTTTAGTTATACCTTTAAATATAATTATAATTAATTTTTATTCTATATTTAACTTTAATAATAATAATCAATGTGAATACAGCTGTGTTGAGTTTAATTAGTGTTAAGAAGACAATTACTACTATCATTGTTTAGTAACCAAACCAAACCAAGGTTAGACCATGCTTTGTTTCATTAATTGCGGCCTACAAAACATAAATCTACGAGGGTGGCCGATTCCAGAAAGCACTGCACACAGAGAACAACTAGTTACGCCTTTTAAGATAAATATTGTAAAATGTTTATTATAAATTATAATTAAACATTACAATTTTTTTTATTATAATAATAATCAACTATTTTTTAATTATAATCATTCATATATATATAATTAAATGTTAATAATCCTAATCGTTTTATATTCAGCTATGTTCAGTTATAAATTGAAGTTAAAAATTCTTAAGAAGAATTTCGTCGTTTTATATTCAGCGAACTTAAGAAATGTTTCATCGTTTTATATTCAGCTCTGTTAAGTTAAAACGGCACCAATTGCAATTCCAAAACGGCACTAGCAGGTGGCTCCGAAGAAATCCGCGGCACAATCAATGAGCTTCCACATAGGGGCAATAATCTTGTAAATATCATGTTTGTTGAGAGATGTACAACTATAATGTTGCATTCTCATTCTAAGTCCATCTAGTTTTATCCCATTTCATACTCATCTTGTCTAGAAGACCCTAACTAATGTCTATCTCAAATTCTTTCAGCGATCAAAGAGACCTGCAAAACAAGAGGCAACCAAATCTTTCTACTTCTACTAGATCTTGTTAGGTAAGAATTAAATCCTATACATGATTTAACTTAAGCATAGACATTATCATGAACAACATAGTGAAAGGAATAGGCCAAGTTGATATTAATGGAAATCCAATAAGAAGTGTTGGATTACTAAGAGGGGGGGTGAATCAGTAATAGAGCAATTTAATAATTTTTAACAACAAAATGCAAGTGTTATATCATTGTAGCATTATCATCCAATAGTTGCAGAGTAAATAAACAATGAACAAATGAGCAACCATACACATACATAGTACACCAGTGTTTTTATATGGAAACCCAAAGTAGGAGAAAACCACATAATGTTTTTTCTCATATGTCTTTAAGAATTACATTCATTGGAAGCACCGACTTCCTTTGTCTTCCAACTGCATCTGGAAGGAGGCTCCAACCCCCTAGTTTCTCATGCTACAACCTGAGGGAAGCTCCAACTCCCCAATTCTCTGGCTACAACCAGAAGGAGGCTACAACCCCCTATGTTCTTCGGCTACAACCGTAAGGTGGCTACAACCACCTATCCTTGCCCCATCCAATCGCCTTGAAATATAAGTAGAATGATGGAACCATTGTCACACTATCACTGTGAGATATACTGTTGTAAACCTGTACCAATCAACCTGTACCATAAACAAGTGCATCAACCATGCACCAACATGTACCTCAACCTGTACCATCAATGAGTGCATCAACCATGCACCAAATATGTACCAATCATGCATCAAATACACATAAACTATGACTCATCAAGATGTACCAACATCATCAACTATACACCTCATGTATGTGCCAACTCATCAACTACTTGTTTCAACCATGTACCCAACATGTGTTGATTTTTCAATGACCAAGGTTTAAGAATGAAGTTCATTCCATTTTAACATTTTACTTAAACCATAACCAATTATGTTGCAGCAACCAAGATCACAAGAAGAAACACCATGCACAAGAACACAATAAGTATCTTTGGAAACCCTTCTCAACAAGGGAAGAAAACCCAGCCAAATCCTTTGCTATATTCTTCAAGGGAAAGACCTTCACCACCAAGAAAACCTAGCACACAAGAGGGTGCTTGCAAACCCTAGAAGACTAGTGCCCAAGAGAGGTCCACACTTTTCCCAAGAAGATGGACTTCCAAACTCACACAAAAGATATGATTCCTCAATGGGGAATTTATCTTTACTTATATTAGACTTGGCCTGTCAACAGAAGTGTTTATTGGCACAACTGGGATGACCTCTCTATCTCATAATATAATTAATATTAACCAGATTAATTATCTTTTACATTAATTATCAATTACATTAAGGTGGGGCCGACCTGTACCCTTTACATTACAATTAGGGTTATAGGCAGGTCTGACTCTTGAACAATATAGCAAGGCATCTCATACACCCACTAGTACTCAACCACTAGGGGCACATCCATAGGGATGTCCATATCTCTATCTCACTGCAATACACAGGAGAACCACTCTCACTAGTGCTAAACCACTAGGATCACATTCACATGTGCTAGTCCACAAGCACGTCCACTCAACAGATCTTCTTTCCCATTGAATTACATAAGAGAGTCATATGAAGTTCATCATATCAACTCTCTGCTCAGAGGAGGCTAATACATCATCTTCATCTTTGTCTCATGACGATGCACCCAACTCTATGGGAATTCACACGTTCACCTTGTGCTCAGCCACAGGCACGTCCAACTCTGCAGATCTCCTTTCTCATTGTGTTACACAGGAGAATCATATGGAGTTTTTCTCAACTCTCTATAAGGAGGAGGCCATCTCTACGTTCCAACTTTGTCTCAGATAGGAACCACGTCGACTCAATCAGTCTGTGTCTTGGAGAATGTCTCATGCAATTGTAATCATCAACACTCCCTCTCATCTAGGGAGGCATTCTTCATCATGCCAAGTCTTATACAAATGTATTTTGAGCTTTGTCTTGGTTGTAGTTATCAACACTCCCTCTCAACTAGGGCGGTTTCCTTCACCAAGCTAATTTGGTGAATATGTTTGCAATCTGTTCATGTGTAGGAAGGTACTGTATGTGTACTATTTTCCTTTGCATCATGTCTCTGATATAATGATATTTTATCTCAACATGTTTCGATCTATCATGAAACACTAGGTTCTCAAAGAGCTTTACACACAGCTCTGGTTATCATCATAGAATCCATCTCATGATCAAGTAAATATGTCAAAATCTTGTGAAGCCACATTGTTTCGCACACTCGATGCTATATACTCTGCTATTGTGATACTCAAGGCCACAGATTTTTGTTTCCTGGTGCATCAGGAAACCATGGAAACCTTCACAGTAAAACAACAACCGGATGTGGTCTTCTGGTCCACTGTACTCTCTGCTCAATATGTATAGGAATATCCTTGCAAACTCAATTTCACACTTGAAGGCATATCTTAGGCCATATCTAACTGTTCCTCGTGTATATCTCAATACATGCTTTACTATTATCCAATGAGTCTGTCTCGAATGGCTCATGGATTGACTAAGCATGTTCACTACATAGCATGAATCAGGTATGGTGTTAACCAAATACATCAATGATCCAATCAATTGTGGATCAATGTCATCTAATCATCTTCATTCATTTTCTTCAAATCCATCATGGTGGTTTTGCATTCTGTCATACTAAACTTCTTTAATATTCCCACTGTATATTTTCCTTGACTCGGGAAAATCTCATTGGTTCTTTGTCATACTTCCAAGAAGTAGTGCATTATACTCAAATCCTTCATCTCGAAATCAAAATTCAAGGCTTACTTGTATCCAACAACAAGGCTTTCTGAATAAGTCATCAAAATCGGGCTCTCATCACCAACACTGTAATAATATAGGTTTGGATCAACAACACTCTTGCCAAAACCCAAACTCATCAAGAATCCACATATCTAATATAGTTTCCAACTCATGGATGGTAGTACGGATGGAAGTGTATCGGGCTTACTAGATCAAGTGTCTCATCATAGACAACTCCCTTTGTTTGTGAGAATCCTCTGGCTATAGATCTTTCTTTTTCTTGACACTTCCATCAGTTGTATGCTTGCTATTATAGATCCACTTGGAAGTTACCACATACTTCCCTTCTGATCTTTGAACAATATCTTATACATCATTATTTTAAGATATATTGGTATTATTCTGTTATGGCATCTTGCCATACCTGTTCTCTTTTTGCTTCTTCAAGACAAGGAAGTTCAGAACCAATGAAGTGGCTCATGACTGAAGGATAGCTTTGGAGCTCTTTTTCTTTCTCAAGGTGTCCCTTGAGGGACTTGTATGTTTCTCTGCCTTCTAGCAGAGTTTTTTTGACTCTAGGCATGCACTTTATTCCCTACTGTAATATCTTTGGTCATATCTGTAAAGGTCGATTTTAATTTAACATCTAGTAATTATACCAACAAGACAGTAATTTCTACTAGGTTTATGAAAGTTCAATAATTCCAAAATATTTTAACAATTACGCATGTAAATTTATCAATGAATAATAAATTTAATAACAAATCAATACAAAAACAATGCATAATTCTTGGTAAATACCTGAACCTGGTGCTAATATCCCTCCTTTTGTCCGCAGCTTGCCTCCTTGATCGCTTTTGAACACTGCCCAAAATCGTTCCTCCCTGCCAACTAGGTAGCTCCCTAGCTCCAGGATATCAATGGATATCCTGGCCCCCGTGCCCAAAACCCCCAGCAACTCTGGTGCACTATATCAATCCTACTCCCAAAATTTCACTCTCTCTGCCAATCCAGAGCTCTCCAAAATTCCTCCCTTCAACCTCCGTAGCCCCCTCCTCTCGTCAACCTCCTCCCTCCTTATCCCTCCTTCACCGACTCATGCCTTGTACTTCCTTACCTACCCCCCCATTAATGCCCCTTATCCCTTCCTTTAATATTTTATCCTCTCGGGATTAATAGGTTATCCCTTGTTGGGTACGTAACCTTTTTATAATATATCTTATTAATCTATTAAATCTATTACTCATGT
>ML805987.1:154384-171183 GCA_009831015.1 Picea engelmannii | reverse complement strand
AAGCCTTGTTAGTGATGGCATGGGTGAAAAAATAAATTCAGCAAGAACTTTACAAGTCGACTCAATGGAACCTTAAAACCTTTAAGATTAACAACCCTACATTTTAGAGGGACTAATCCATGCTTAAGGCTTAGAGAAAAAGGTTTGATAACACTACATACAAATGGATTGAACTTGAAATATCGACATCGAGATTTAGGCCTTATTGTGTGGAGGATTTCTTGTTATACATGTATAAAAAAACTAAGATCATCTAATAATATTTTGTAAAAATTATATGGAACATTCATAACTAAAACTTGATCTAAAAACTTGAAATGGACAAAAATAAACTCTTCATGTAACAAATGAAACAATTGATAATATAAAAAGGGAGATTAGAAGACTCAAAGCTACCATAGTGTAACCATCATCACCACTTTCTAAAATGTATCATACAAAAACTTGAAATATCTAATCAATTTATTGTATTATGTTGTATAGGACTTTGGCCCTTGGATGTGGTCATATGAATGCTCAATGTAACCATGATTGTATCCACTCTAGTAATCAAGTTTTACTTCACATTAGATGTACACATCTTTAAGCAAATGTGTTTGAGTAGACACAATCTATAATGCTTATGTGCTTTGGTGGAGATTAAAATAAAGATTGTGCATGAGGTTGTCCAATTTACACGGAAACATTTGACTAAATATTTGCTCACATATATAAAACCATTATGATGTCTTATGTTCCATGTACCTTTTCACCGAATGGGTAAAGTTGTAGATATTTTACTGAATAGTTAAACCATTTTGTTTAAAAAAAATTATAACTCATCCGATGAACATAGTTCACACTTGCATGCATTACATATATATGTATAAAAATGTACACATCCATGAAGAGGTAAGCCTATATCCATAACAATTTTGAAGATTGGAGTGAACCTTGAAACAAGTACCAAATATGTATAAAAATGTACACATCCATGAAGAGGTAAGGCTATATCCATAAAAAAAATTGAAGATTAGAGTGAATCTTTAAACAAGGACCAAGGCTATAGTGTTTTCATATTTCTCCAATATTTTACGAATTGTTTTCCTAAAAATTAAAATGTTTTTTTATTATTAATTATATATATATATATATATATATACACACACACACACACACACACACACACACTCTATTTTAGTGTGTCTGTTACTTGCAGGACTATCCCATGGTTTAATAAACTGCAACCCATGGGCATCTAAGCCGTCAAAATCACCCGGGGATCACACCCCGCCTGGGCCACACAACCCTCAACATGGCTGGATTTTTTTGGGTGTCTCCTCCTGACTACCATGAGTTTTGAACCTTGGCTACCTTACAGAAAAAAACCTTCTAAATCCAATCATTCTAGCGAGATTTGACTAATTTTATAAATATATAATATTGTTTTCTTATTGGTTTGATGGATAGTGACGGGACTAAATTCCCATGGTGGAGGGCATTAGTTTTCAATTATTTGTTATATCTTCAAAATTAATTTAAAAATATGGAAAAACAAAATTTAACATTGGTCAAAAATCAAGTGCACTTAATTCTCTAACATAGGGTATTAACACATGTTGTCGGATCTGGTTCTTGAATCAAGAAAAGTAATTAATTGATTCATTGTTACATCGCCTAATCGTTTTGGCCAACCGCTTCACTATTATTCTCCATAGCCATGCTGGTCAATTTTCCATCTTATCCTTCTATTTTGTTTGTTTGAATTGTTCTCTACCAAAGAAAAGGTAGCTATAGTAGATCCTACAAAATCAATAGCAATACCAGTAGCAACATATCCAATAGTAGTTTGAGCCATATGGTCTTCTTTGGGTCATGATTTAGCAACCCAACTCCTTGCTTCTATTGGTTGGTTGAGGAGGCCTGGCTAGTTCATTCATGGTGGTGGAAGCTATCAATGCTCCATTGAGCTATTGTTTACTCTTTCCATAATGGTTGTATCCACTTCTATCCATGGTGGTTCTTTTCAAAGTAACTAGAAGCAAGGGAACAATAAAAAATCATAGTTTCTCAATTTTCTATGATCCCATTTACAAACTATTGACTTGGAAAAAGATAGGATGTCACAAATTGTTTCCCACAGAGGAACATCTTCTGGACACTACAAATGGATTCTTTGATTATCATCTCCTCTATCTATCTTATCTGGCGGAGTAGAAAACACTATTCATGATAATTATCTATAACATGGAAGCACTAAAAACTTACTCTTTGAATATAGAATTTATGAACGAGAGAATACAAGACATCCAAATGAGAATTTGTTTTCTTCTTGTTGTTCTGCTCGACTTCAATATGGTTCATCCTTTGGTTGTGTACTTCTTCACTGTTCTTGAAAACTTTCAGTAGAAACTATAGTGAAAATTGCATTTTTCTTATCCTCCTACGTGGTGTCCCTTATTCTACCTTTGATTGTGTCTAAGTGCAAACAAAAAACATCAGAAGTATCAATATTGCCTCTATTTTTTCAATCAAATAGGGTGATTACAAAGCTCTCCCTATGTTTGAATCCCTAGACTAGTCGCTTGAATCAAGCATTTTCAAAAAATTCCTCCATGAAGCCATGGGATGTTTAGGTCGAGGTTGGACTAATCAGGGAAGCTCATACTCTAATTCAATTTATTTGGGACTTATTTTGTATTTAACTGAACTTCTAACCTCCAACTTAGTTTTCTTTAAGTAGAAAGAAAATTTCTTTAAGGGCTTCTTCTATAACTTTACCTTCCAAATTGGTTGTAGGAAGAAGAGATGGAATATTAAGAAGAATTACACTATGGTGAATACCCTCAATGAATACTTCATCGACTGACCCATGGAATACAAATATAGTTGGTCTCACAGTTGTGCATGCTCAGTTAACAATTCAAATAAAAAGGCTTGAGCTACCCTGGTGAGGGTGTTTGTCGGTAGGGTGGATATATATTATGCAAATCCAGTAGGGGTTTGAGATGAGACTTAATATATTAATAAGAACTTGGGATTCCATTCAAGCATAGGAAATCCACTTGTCAAGGGATCATACGTGATATTGTTTATCAATCACCCAACCTATAAATAATAAATATATATTAGATTAATTATGCAATGATTGTTCTAGGGATGGTAATCAATGAGAAAATCATGTGGGGAAAGAGTGAGGGTTTGAACATTGTAGTTTCTCTTGGTGACCTAGTTGTTCAATGGTTTCCCATAGTTTTGTGATTCTAATCTTTGGTCTACCTAGATTGTTGTTGAGTTTGTTTCTTCCATAGCCCATCAATGCATGACAAATGTGCAAAATCTCGACCATGTGTTGTAACCCATGAATTAACACATGTGTGATATTTGGAAAATGGATGATGAAAACTTACTTGATGTGGTGAATGCATGCATGGGCCCAATGTTAAGTGATTTATGAAAACCTACATCTACATGTTGAATAAAAACTTATAGCTCTAGGTTGAATGTCAATCAAGTGATAATGGCATGTTAAGTACATGTGTATTTATCACAAACATTTGTTACATATGGAAAAGATATAGGGAAATCAAGCAAAAGATCAGGGTTAGTCCCCTTCAAACTATCTTTATTTATGCTTTAGCCATTACTAGGACCTTCGCTAACTTTAGGTTAAGGCTCAATGCACTAAACGTTAGCAACTGTATTCCATTCTAAACATTAGCATCATGTCGAGTCTATAAAATCGAGACCGATACAAATGTGAAGGTATCACCCAGTTCGATTCAATTTCTTTACATAACTCATTTCATGTTTCCATCTCTTTTGTGTATTCCTACCACTATTTCACTATGATTTATCAGGTTTAGGCCTTTCTTTGCTAATATATAAATTATTTTCTCCCTAGTGGACACCTTCTAGTTAAAGGCAAGTCCCCTTACAATCAACATTAGGTACTTTGTACGAGACCTCTGTTAACCAATCATACCAATACCCATCCTTTGAATAGTTTTGATGCTAATGCTATATATGAGGAATTATTCTTTTGTAATATTCCAGATATAAAAAAGTATGCAGAACAGAAATAAATAGCTAGAAATGGAAAATGAACAACAATATACCCATAACAACACCACAATAATACCAAAATGATACCAGAATAACACCAGAAAGAGCACTTTGATTACTGAGAGCAATGTTCACTTGCCTCTTCGAGAGGGAAACCTCCAGTAGAGAAGAGCTCTCTTACAATAATATCCAAGACAAAAGTTCTCATACCCTCGACTCCTATTTATACTAAATATGTCTATCAAAAGAACCATATAGAGGAAGATCCTTCTAGAAGCGAAAGATTCTATTAGGTCTTCTTACATTGGAATTATTCTTCCTTATTTTCAGGCCTTATTAATATTTGATTTTATTACATTAGAATATATTATTCTACCTACATGAGGGGTTAGGTCCCTAACATGTCCTCCCCCTTAAAACCAACCTTGTCCTCAAGGCTTGAGATGTGGAAATTGTTGTAGAATGGTAGCTAGTTCCCAAGTGGCATCTGTTGGAGTTGTATCTTTCCACTAGACTAACACTTCCTTGATGGTTCGTTGATGCAGACGACGCTCTTGTTGGTCCAAAACTGCTTGTGGTTGTAGCCAAATGGATCCTTCTTCGTCCAACTCGGCAAGGTTGGTTTGAGTTTGGCACTTAGTTCCAATCACCTTCTTTAAGCAGGAAACATGAAAAACATGATGGAGCTTAGAATGACTGGGCAAACCTAACCGATAGGCCACTTGTCCCACACGCTTGAGAACGGTATAAGGACCATAAAATTTGGGCACCAGCTTATGACAATGGTCAACGTTGAGGGAATTTTTCTTGTAAGGTTGCAATCGAAGAAACACCTGATCTCCTTCTGCAAATTGGCGTTCAGAGCGACCTTGATCTACTTGTTTCTTCATGCGATTCTGGGCCATGACCAAATTGAAGGTACGAAGAATAGCCTCTCAAACTGTAAGAGTTTGGTCAACCGCCTAGAATTTCGAGACACCTGGAAAATATGAGAGAACTGAAGGTGGATTTTGTCCATATACCACTTCAAAAGGAGTCATGCGGGTAGTTGTATCATACGAAGTGTTGTACCACCATTCAACTAGTGGTAACCATTGAGCCCACTAATTTTTCCTTTCCAAGGAAAAACACCTCAAATATGTTTCCAAACACTTATTGACAACTTCAGTTTGACCATCAGTATGGGGATGATAAGCTGTGATGAGATGCAATTGGGTGCCTTGTAGCTTGAACATTTCTTGCCAAAAATTGCTGGTGAAAGTTGGGTTGCGATCATAAACAATAGAATGCAGCATTCCATGAAGCTTGAAGACTTGATCCATAAAAAGTTGAGCCACAATGGATGTTTTAAATGGGTGTTGAAGAGCATATAAATGAGCATACTTGGAAAGACGATCAACTACCACCATGATGACTGATTTATTGCTAGATTTAGGTAAGTCTATGATAAAATCCATAAAGATATCTCGCCAAATAGCAGGTGGAACTGGAAGTGATTGTAGTGTGCTAAGAGATTTGATTGTTTCACCCTTGTTGCATTGAAACACATCACATTAAGCCAAAAAATTACGAATGTATTGTTTCATACCATCCCAAAAAAAAGAACGTTTGACCTTGTCATAGGTTTTGGTAAACCCGTAGTGCCCAACTATGGGTGTAGCATGAAGCTCAGAAAGTATTGTGGATTTAAGTTTTGAATGTTTACTTAAATACAAACGAACTTTGTATCGAATCTCATCATGGAGCCAAGAGTACCCTAGGGAAACTGGAGAATTGGACTGCAATTGTTGTATCAAATGCGAACTTTTGGGATCATGTAGCCATTCCTGGAGAACAACTTGGAGCCAATCTGGTACAATGAAGGAGAGAGAAAAAAGGAACCCTTAATCTTCATATTTTCAGGAAAGTGCATCCACAACCACATTGTCTTTTCCTTTCTTGTAAATGATCTCATAATCATATCCAAAGAGCTCTTAGTCACCCATTTTTGTTGCTCTGGGGAGGAAATGTGTTGTTCCAGAAAATACTTGAGGCTTTGATGATCTGTCTTAATTTGGAAGCATTTCCCTAATAGATAAGGGCACCAAAGATCAATGACGTGCATAATAGCCAACATTTCCTTTTCATAGATTGATTTTCCCAAATTTCGCTCAAACAATTGTTTGTTGGTAAAGGCCAAAGACCGACCCTCTTGCATAAGGACAATGACAATTCCTTTCCCTGAAGCATCACATTCCAGGACAAAGGTCTTTGTGAAATGAGGAAGGGCCAGGACTGGAGTGGTGCACATGGCCATCTTCAAGGTTTGAAAAGCCTGAGTAGCTCCTAGATTCCAAGTGAAAGAATTCTTTTTAAGGAGTGCAGTGAGAGGTGCCGAAATATTTCCATAATTCTTAACAAACTTGTGATAATAACCTGTTAAGCCCAGAAATCCACACAAGATTTTGAGAGTCTTTGGGTGAGGCCAGTCTTGCATAGCTTCAATCTTTTTTGGATCCACCCTGACGTTGACCTTGCCAACAAGATGACCCAAGTACTCTGCTTCTGAGGCGTCAAAAGCACATTTAGATTTTTTTAGGAAAATTTGGTGCTAAGAGAGTAAATGAAGAACTCAATCCACATGAGCAAGATGGTCTGTCCAGGTTTTTCTATAGATGAGGATATCATCAAAGAAAACTAAGACAAAATGAAAGAGAAAAGGATGAAAGACATGATTCATGAGGCTTTGGAAAGTGGAGGGAGCATTACACAAGCCAAAGGGCATGACCAAAAACTCATAGTGGCCCTCATGAGTTCTAAACGTAGTCTTAGGAATGTCTGCCTCTTTCATACAGATCTGGTGGTAGCCAGAACGAAGATCAAGTTTAGTAAAGAACTGGGCACCACTCAATTCATCCAAGAGGTCGTCAATTATAGGAGTGAGAAATTTGTCTATAATGGTGAGTTTGTTGAGGGCACGAAATTTAGGACACATGCGACAAGAACCTTATTTCTTAAGGATCATGACCACATGAGAAGAGTAGGGGCTCGTACTAGGGCGAATAACACCTGCGTTGAGCAGTTCTTAAACCATTTTCTCAATTTCATTTTTTGGGAAAATGGGTGATGATAGGGACGAATATTGGGAGGAAGGTTTCCTAGGACAAGGGGAATGGAAGGATCATGAACACCATGGAAAGGAGGGAGTCCCTGGGGAGTGGAAAAAACCAATTGATGTTTAGAGAGGATGGATTGGATGTCTTGCGGCACGGAGGGTGTCTCATTTGCTTGTATGGCATGGAGTTGGGAAATAATGCCAGAATGGCCTTTTTTGAGCATCTTTTCCATGCGATGGGAACTAATTATCTCTGGGGAACCGATGGTGATGCCTTGGAACTTATATTGTTGGCCCTCCTGGTCGAATTGCATGGTTAATTTCTTAAAATACATGAGAATGGGACCCAAAGTCCTTAGCCATTCTGCACCCAACACAATGTCACAATCGCCCATGTCGATAGCAAACATATGAGATTTCAGGTGGTAGTCACCAATTTGGAGAGACACATTTTCAAAATGCCCTCCACATTTCATGGAACTTCCATTGGCAATCATGATTCAAAAATTATTGACTACACGAATATAACATTTAGTTTCTTGGGCAATGCGGAGATGAATAAAATTATGGGTGCTTCCACTATCAACAAGAATGATGACCTTCCTATGCTTGATGTAACCAATTATCTTGAGGGTTTGGGGAGTAGAGAATCCAGTGAGAGAATTTAGGGAAATGAATGGTTCTACCTCAGGAGGGTCCGAGGGAGGGGTTATGTCAGTGGGTTCAGGTGACACAGACAAAATGGGATCCTCAACATCCTCTGAGATGGCCATAAAAAGATTTTGTTCCTTACACTTGTGTCCCAGAAAAGGATCAGAGTGATGAGAAATCCAAGAGAGAAAGCTTCTTTTTTTTTTACACCTGTGGAGTTATACTCTGATCTGAAGAATACTGCAATGATGAAATTCTCAAATGCTTAATCAGGAATAAATGTGTAGCAATTTGGAAACTCGAATGCAGGAGACACAATTGCGTGACAATAGATCTTGTCTGTTTTGTTTTTGTTTCCGTCCCCAAAGTTTAGGTATTCAAGGGTTCTACATACAAGGGTTTTCCCTGTGCTATAGCTCTCTGATATGCGTGCGGGTTCCAACGGTAGTACTCAGCCCAATATCTCAGGGCACCAACTAAGGAGGCTAGACCGTTCCCTTAGTCGTACTACCCGACTACCCAGGTACTAGAGAGTATCTTCCTAAGTGTTGTTCTCGGTGGAACTATAGCAGTCAGGTGGTCGATCAATTTATCTATGGAGGGCTTTAGGAAATCTAGGTCGATCCATATACAGGTGTTTTCTGATGCGCTACCACTTGAAGGGGTACCAACATTGGTTACAAGGGTGTCCAAAAGATGTGCACTTAAGTAACACTTTTATTTCCTGCATGTATGAATCCTTGATCGTAGGTTTATGCACGTAATGACATATCTTTGTAGCTTAAATACGTCGAAATATATCTCTACCCTGAAAAAAATTAACCCACAATTTTCTGCCGAGGAAGGTGCTCTGATACCACTTGTAATATTCGAGATATCAAGAAATACAAAGCAAGAAATAAATTAGAGGAAGGTGCTCTGATTTATAAAATCAAGCATGCAACTGATGGGAGCATCAAGAAATACAAAACGAGATTTGTAGCCAAAGGGTTCTCGCAAGTAGAGGGAGTTGACTATGATGAGACTTTTTCTCTAGTAGCCCGATAAACTTCCATCCATTCTATCATTGCACTAGCTGCTTCCATGGTTTGGAAGCTACATCAGATGGATGTAAAGACAACCTTTATCAATGGTGAAATTGAGGAAGAAGTTTATATCGAGCAGCCATAATGATTCATTATACACAACGAAAGATCTCATGTGTGCAGGTTGAAGAAAGCCCTATATGGACTAAAGAAAACACCACGTGCTTGGTACGATAAAATGGATGGATTTCTGATGAGTTTGGGTTTCAACAAAAGTGTTGTTGATCCAAACCTATATTATCACATTGATGGCAATGAGTGCTTGATATTGGTCCTATATGTGGATGACCTTTTCCTCACCAGTTCAGAGAGACTCATTGTTGAATGCAAACAAGCATTGACTACTAAATTTGAAATGAAGGATTTAGGCTTGATTCATTACTTCTTGGGACTAGAAGTATGGCAAAGGACAGATGATATTTTCCCGAGTCAAGGAAAATATACTGTGGAGATATTGAAAAAGTTCGTTATGACAAAATGCAAATCCATGCCTACACCAATGGTGATGGATTTGAAGAATACAAGTGATAATGATTCAGTAGAGATTGATCCACACTTGTACAGACAATTGATTGGATCACTGATGTATCTGATTAACACCAGACTGGATATATGTTATGCAGTGAATGTGCTTATCTAGTTTATGAGCCAATCGATACATACTCACTGGATAGTAGCAAAACTTGTATTGAGATACCTATGAGGCACAATTGGTTATGGCCGAACATATGCCTCCAGTGTAGACTTGAGCTTGCAGGGATATGCCGATGCAGATTGGGCAGGGAGTGCAGTGGATAGGAAAAACACCTCCGATTGTTGCTTTACTTTGGGGTTTGTCATGGTTTCCTGGTGTAGCAGAAAACAAATCTTTGTGGCATTGAGTACCACAGAGGCAAAGTACATTGCATTGAGTGTAGCAGTTCGCGAAGCAGTGTGGCTTCACAAAATTATGACTTATTTATTCGATCATGAGATGGATCCTACTACTATTCATTGTTATAACCAGAGCTATGTGAATCTCTCATGATAGATCGAAACACATCAAGATAAAATATCACTATATCAGAGACATGGTGCAGAGGAAGACAGTACACGTGCAATATCTTCCTACCCATGAGCATATCACAGATATCTTCACCAAATCGCTTGCCAAAACAAAGTTCGAGTATTTCCGTGAGAGACTTGGCCTGGTGGAGAATGCCTCCCTAGCTAAGAGGGAGTGTTGATGATTACAACTGTGTGATACATCCTCCAGGACACAGACCTGAGAGAGAGCCCCTGAGTTGGGTGTGTGGTTCCTATCTGAGACAGAACTGGAATGTTGTGTTGGCCTCCTCTGTACAGAGAGTTGAGATGATACTCCAGATGATTATCCCGTGTAACACAGTGAGAAAGAAGATCTATTGAGTTTGATGTGCCTATGGTTGAGCACAGGTGAACGTGTGGAAACGCCCATGAGTTGGCTGCATTGTTTTGAGATAGAGATGAAACGATGTATTGGCCTCCTCTGAGCAGAGAATTGATATGATGAACTCCATATGAATCTCATGTGTAATGCAGTGAGAAAGAAGATCTGTTGAGTTGGGCGTGCCTGTGGATGAGCACAGGTGAACGTGATCCCAATGGTTGAGCACTAGTGAGTGTGGTTCTCCTATGAGACACAATGAGATAGAGATGTGGACATCCCTGTGGCAGAGCACAGCTGGATGTGCCCCTAGTGGTTGAGCACTAGTGGGTTTATTATATCCCTTTCTATATTGTTCAAGAGTCAGACTTACCTATAACCCTATTTGTAATGTAAAGGTCACATGTCAACCCCACCTTAATGTAAAAGATAATTAATATGGTAATTATTAATTAAATTATGAGTTATTGAGGTTGGCCTTGTTGTGCCAATAGACACTACTATTGACAGGTTTAGTCTAATATAAGTAAAGGTAAATTCCCCATTGAGGAATCATAACACAAGTGTGAGTTTGGAAATTTCAGCAAGTACTTACTTCTTGGGAAAAGTGCCCACCTCTCTTGGGCGCTAGTTTTCTAGGGTTTGTAAGCACCCTTTTGTGTGTTGGTCTTCTTTGGTGGTGGAGTTCTTTCTCTTGAATAATATAGCAAAGGATTGGCTGTGTTTTCTTCCCTTGTTGAGAAGGGTTTCCCATGACGCTTCTTGTGTTCTTGTGCATGGTGTTTCTTCTTGTGATCTTGGTTGCTGCAACAAATTGTCTATGGTTTAAGTAAAATTCTAAAAATGGAACGAACTTCATGCTTAAGCCTATCTTATTGAAAAATCAACAGGGCAAAACGTCTTCCTTTGATCTAGACATCATGCTTGGGGGTTAGGGCATTGTGGTGAGGTGATATACACTTGGCACTTGGACGTTTTGAGGTGTTTGAGGCTTTGACCATGAAGGAAGACTTTTGGATGCTTGACACATGGCTTTGGGAAGCCTTACTACACTCCTACATCACTAATGACCTTCTCCAAGTGCCAAAACATCCCCTAAAGGGGTGATATCCATGCAAATTAGGGTTTTATTTGTGAAAAAGTGAAATTTTAAAGGAATTGTTTAATATTATTTTGTAAAGGAGAAATATTAGGGTTGTTGACCCCTAATCTTGTGTTTTCCCTAATATTATGTGGACAAACTATGATAGCAACATTTTGTATAAATAAAGATCCTAAGATCTAATTTTGACACACAACATTCCTCTCCCATTGTGAGAGAAGGACTGAAATTTGTGCTACCTTAGCCTTTTGTCTCTATTTTCTCTTGTGGTTATATGCTTTCTTGGTTATGGTTGATGGATATGGTGCACGAGCCTTGGAAGGTTTTCTTCATTTCTTTTTGGTGGTTAGTCTATCTTTTATTGCCTTTTAATGCTTGAAGGTGCCATTTATTTCATTGTATTATCATTTGCACAAGTTAAAGGTTTTATTTGCTTGATCCAAGTAGGAAGTATAAGGGTATACACCTCTATTTTTGCTTCCACCATGTTATTTCTAAGGGAATATTGATTCATAAGGGTTTACGAAGAGGAGTATAATTGCATACACCCTCCTAGTTGAAACCCTAGCTAGAGAGGCTTTCCTTGGAGAGTAAAAGGGTTTACACCCCCAAGGAAGTAGCCTATCTAGCTTCCTCATATTCTCTTGACTCCATTAACCCAAATTTTGAAAGGCACTAATCACTCTTAATTGCATTGGAGATACAAAATCTTTGCCTTGGAAAACATGAGAAATTGTCCTTTGAATGATCTTTTACTTGGAGTTGGTTTGCCACCGTGAAAGGAATCTCCCTCTACTAGGGCATCCCCTTTCTCCCTCTCTATCTATTTCTGTTACAAACCCTAACCTACAGCCAATAGGGCTGATCTAACCTAGATAAAAACTAATCTTAACTCCTAAAAGAACCCTAAACTAGCTCCTGAATTTGGTCTACTAACTCTACTAACTAGGGCACATCTTTTAGACTAGTTGTTGGTGTATTTTGATGGTATGGTTTGCTGATATAAGTGACTGAAAGCTACAGCCATAAGGCTGGAATTTTCTGCAGAAAATACATGTTATAACAATCATCTTTCCTTGCTTCTTAACTGCCAATTTCAGCTCATATTTATTGCTAGTATTAATGTTGATTTGCTTAACTAAATTAGATCTTTATATGTTGATTTAGATGTCATTTTGCTTCTGTCATAATTGCTACATAATAGGGAAAACAAGCTTAACTTGCTGATCCAACTAATATCATACATTGCAACTTGGATTTTCTTGTGTCTCGGGAAGGTATAATCATCTGAAGGAGTACTACATATTTGAGGCAACATTTGTTTGGTTTACAAGGCATCTCCTTTCCATTTCACTCTACTTAGACTTGACTTCTAGGGGTTTCACTTTCATCTCCATCCATCTCCATCTCTTTCCCCCTAGGGTCACCGATATTGCCTCCCTAGAGTGATCTCGTCACCCTTGAAGTGCAAGACCTACATCGAGGTGACATTAGGTGTAGGATTCCCAAGTTGTAGCACTTTCTTTGTGGTTGGGTCGGGATTTTCCCAACCTACAACTTGCGCTATAACAAGGACCATATTTATGTCATGGGCCAGGACATGGACAATGCAGGTATTGAGCATGAAGATGTGCCCATGAATTTATTTGCCTCATCATTGATTGAAGAATCCCTTGATTGGTTTAGAGGACTCCCTGGCAATCATCTCACGTCCTACGAAGCTTTTGCCAACTTATTCAAGAACAAATGGTCAAGAAAGGTGGATGGTGGGACACTTGGGGCTCAGTTTAATCAGATAAAGAAAAAGGAGAATGAGGTAGTAAATGAATTCAATACTAGGTTTGACAGGAGGTACAATCAAATTCCAATAGATTTCTGTCCTACAACATCATCGATTCATCTTCTTTACATGAATTCTTTTGAAGGGCAATTTCGATTAATTCTCAAAGACAAAAATCCCACATCATTGGCACAAGACAAGGAGTACATTGCCGATATTGAAGAAAATATCCTTGATTCAAGGGTAGAACCTTTTCACTACCCTCATGTCAAAGCAGAAGCAAAGACTAAGGTTTCCAACAACACTGCTCCTGATCCGATTACAGTCTGATACTCCTCTTCCATTAGAAGAGAAGGTGGATCCACCACCTCCACCTCTAGTACATGAGTTGCTTCCTAAGCCAACTCCTACAAATGATATTTAGTTAAATATAGATGTTGCAAGTATGTTTGGAAAACTGAATATGACGGTCCCAGTGACAGAAATGTGTAAGATCCTTTCTGTAAAAAGGGAAGTTTTGAAAGTCTTATAGGTGCCAAACGAGAAGGAAGATCCTTCCATCATCTGGAACACTATGTATTTCGATTGGACAAGGGACAAGAATCCCCCTTTCTATATTTCATTAGGCATGAATGGCCTCCGCTTGAACAAATGCATGCTTGATTCAGGGGCCTCAATAAATGTCATGTCATTAAAGGTGATAGAACAATTTGGTTTGAAAACAACCCGACCTTATGGAAATGTATGTGGTATTGATTCATAGAGGGTCGAGGTCTTTGGGGTGTGTGAGGACATTGAGGTATTTCTGATTGATTTTCCACATATCAACATCCTCATGGACATATTAGTGATCAATGTTTTAGATGCTTGGGGGATTCTCTTGTCGAGGACTTGGTTCTCTGCCCTTGGGGGTTTTCTTAGCATGAGCCTTATGCATGCCTATATCCCCATGGGCGATGGCACGTATGAAATCTTACACAACAGGGAAAAGAATGATAGACATGTAATGGATCTGAGGGGTCCTAATTATGTCAGTGAACCCTACTATGATATGCCCCCACATATTGTTGAGTATGATCCATCCGAACTACCCTTCATATAAGAAGATTCCATAGATATGTTTCTTCCATGGACAAATAAAAAGAAAATTGCAAAATACCATGGGAAGGAGCCAAGATCTATCCATATTTTGAAGAAAGAAGATGAGAAACATGAAGAAATCATCAAAGAGACAGTCCACACAGAGCCTCCATACGTTGAGAATACACCTTGCATCAATTTTAATGAAGTAAATCTTGTGATCATGTGGGACAAAAGAAAGAGAAAGCCCATATATGACCAGAGAGATAACAACTCATGCCTTGGCCCTTACATCATCAAGAAGAAGTCTAGTAAAGAAAAGTACTACCTGATAGCTTTAGATGAGAGGAAAATGCCATTACCAGTGGATGGATCTTCTCCAACCTTACATCCAAGTCACATGAATTCTTCAAGGCCCATGCCCCAGGTAAGTAGGTAAGTCATCTTGCTTTCCCCTGCATTTGCATATTGATTGCTCATACTAGTTTAGATGCATTTCATTTTCATTTTTCTCTACTTGCATATTGATTTCATGTTTAGCTTAGAAATTTAAAAAAAATGTCAAAGTTTTTCTTTTCTAGATTAGTTTTTATTTTGGATATATATATATAGATCTGGATGAAAGGTGACAACACCACCCTAGATGCTCTGATCCCTTTGTCTAAGTTTTTGGCAGGCACAGGTCTACCAGGAGATGTGGCGGTTCTCATGCACTCTACAGCGAGCACATGTCCCCAAGTAGGAACCAGATGTTATTCCCATTTTGTGGACAATTAAGGAGATTATGTCTCGAGGCCCTTAGGTTGTAGATATGGAGTGTCGAGAGACTACATGACCAAGAATATCCTTTTGCACAGATGGAGACCCTTATCACCACCACAGAGGTCACAAATTTCCATATGGCATCCACCACATCAGCTAGCTTCCGAAAGGCAGTGGGCCTTGCTCCATGAGGTACAAGTCAGTATTATGGTGAGCATCATTTCAATATTTAAGGAATTTAAGTATGTTGTATCTAAGATTTCTCTAGATTTGATGATATATGCTTGGACATTATGCATTTTTCCCAGCGTGACCTTGGTGGTTGACATTGTGCCCTAGTAAGTGGTCTTCCTTGGGGATGGATTTTCTATTAGGAACTCCCTTGAAGAGCCATCGTACCGTTCCCAACCATACTTAGCACTTTTCATCACTATTTCCCCCGATTTGCTTATCTCTTGGGATTTTAGGGTGTATTTACCAAAGAAGGGGTTGTCCCTCATTCTATGGGAAGAAGGGGCAGAAGGCCCAAAGGGATTGATGTTGGGTAAAATATGAAATCCTATGTATGAACCTTCTATATGCTTCACCCAGGGATCACCCAAGAAAGCAATGAAACACATGTCTTTGAAAAAAGGGGGAACCACAAAAAATATGATTAAGAATGCTTAAAAGATTAGTTGGAGGATAGGAGGTCTCATCATGAGCCAACCTATCATGTCCATGAATATCTAGTTGTATGACATTACCATAATCTAGTCACCAAGCCAGGGTAGTGGCTCTTAGTTGCATGGTTGAGAGAAAGGGGGTCTCTTCACACGACAACCTTATCATTTCCACTAGGTGTTTGTGGGTGACATTGCCATTATCTAGACACCACGCCAGGGCAGTGGCCTTCAACCTTTCCTTGAATTTATGAAATAATGAAAGAATGTAAAAATAATGGGATTGGAAAAAGTGCATTGGGACGAAGGTGCCACACACCCTCTATAAAGGCACCCATGAATGAGATACTATGAACCCTTGTATGTCATGAGCCCTATGCCCATTGAATCTTGACCCTAACCACTCCACCCAATTTACATGGATTAGAGAGGGATCTCTTGGAAACTCTCCTTGACCTGGGGCAAGATCCACCCAATGGGACAACTTGTCAACCCTCCCATATTCAAGCTTGACAAGTCACATAATGTCTTTGAGCACTTAATTGTTTGACACAATGATCTTTGATGCACATGCTTAGGCGGCTCTTTTATTGATTGGATTCACTTATCATGATGTTATGACTTGAGATCTTTGGAGGGCGTGCTTATTTGTCTTTGCAGGACCTAGTTGGTGGACAATTTTGGAAGAACAAGCCTAGCTTTGGATTCCATGGGGCTTGAATCCCACAAGTGGATGTCAAGGGCTCACATGCCATATGAGAGAGATCAAACTTTGAAGTCCTAGAAGATGAATCAGACAAAATAACCTAGCCCCCACATGCCAAACGTTTTTCCTAGGAGAGGCAAAACATCACTTCTAGATGCATGGCGTCACCTAGGGGGGTTAGGGTTTGGTGGTGAGTTGACATGTATTGGCACAGGTACATTTTGAGGGGCTTGAGCCTTGATGCTAAAGGAATTTGTTGGGATGATTGACATCAACATGTGGCTTTGGGAAGGATTTCTACTCTCCTCCATCACCAAGACCTCCTCCTAATGCCAAAACGTCCCCTAAAGGGGTGACGTCCATATGAACTAGGGATTTTTCTTTGTGAAAAAGTCAAATTAAAGTGAATTGTTTAATATTACTTTGTA
>ML805987.1:135936-154284 GCA_009831015.1 Picea engelmannii | reverse complement strand
ATTCTCCATAGCCATGCTGGTCAATTTTCCATCTTATCCTTCTATTTTGTTTGTTTGAATTGTTCTCTACCAAAGAAAAGGTAGCTATAGTAGATCCTACAAAATCAATAGCAATACCAGTAGCAACATATCCAATAGTAGTTTGAGCCATATGGTCTTCTTTGGGTCATGATTTAGCAACCCAACTCCTTGCTTCTATTGGTTGGTTGAGGAGGCCTGGCTAGTTCATTCATGGTGGTGGAAGCTATCAATGCTCCATTGAGCTATTGTTTACTCTTTCCATAATGGTTGTATCCACTTCTATCCATGGTGGTTCTTTTCAAAGTAACTAGAAGCAAGGGAACAATAAAAAATCATAGTTTCTCAATTTTCTATGATCCCATTTACAAACTATTGACTTGGAAAAAGATAGGATGTCACAAATTGTTTCCCACAGAGGAACATCTTCTGGACACTACAAATGGATTCTTTGATTATCATCTCCTCTATCTATCTTATCTGGCGGAGTAGAAAACACTATTCATGATAATTATCTATAACATGGAAGCACTAAAAACTTACTCTTTGAATATAGAATTTATGAACGAGAGAATACAAGACATCCAAATGAGAATTTGTTTTCTTCTTGTTGTTCTGCTCGACTTCAATATGGTTCATCCTTTGGTTGTGTACTTCTTCACTGTTCTTGAAAACTTTCAGTAGAAACTATAGTGAAAATTGCATTTTTCTTATCCTCCTACGTGGTGTCCCTTATTCTACCTTTGATTGTGTCTAAGTGCAAACAAAAAACATCAGAAGTATCAATATTGCCTCTATTTTTTCAATCAAATAGGGTGATTACAAAGCTCTCCCTATGTTTGAATCCCTAGACTAGTCGCTTGAATCAAGCATTTTCAAAAAATTCCTCCATGAAGCCATGGGATGTTTAGGTCGAGGTTGGACTAATCAGGGAAGCTCATACTCTAATTCAATTTATTTGGGACTTATTTTGTATTTAACTGAACTTCTAACCTCCAACTTAGTTTTCTTTAAGTAGAAAGAAAATTTCTTTAAGGGCTTCTTCTATAACTTTACCTTCCAAATTGGTTGTAGGAAGAAGAGATGGAATATTAAGAAGAATTACACTATGGTGAATACCCTCAATGAATACTTCATCGACTGACCCATGGAATACAAATATAGTTGGTCTCACAGTTGTGCATGCTCAGTTAACAATTCAAATAAAAAGGCTTGAGCTACCCTGGTGAGGGTGTTTGTCGGTAGGGTGGATATATATTATGCAAATCCAGTAGGGGTTTGAGATGAGACTTAATATATTAATAAGAACTTGGGATTCCATTCAAGCATAGGAAATCCACTTGTCAAGGGATCATACGTGATATTGTTTATCAATCACCCAACCTATAAATAATAAATATATATTAGATTAATTATGCAATGATTGTTCTAGGGATGGTAATCAATGAGAAAATCATGTGGGGAAAGAGTGAGGGTTTGAACATTGTAGTTTCTCTTGGTGACCTAGTTGTTCAATGGTTTCCCATAGTTTTGTGATTCTAATCTTTGGTCTACCTAGATTGTTGTTGAGTTTGTTTCTTCCATAGCCCATCAATGCATGACAAATGTGCAAAATCTCGACCATGTGTTGTAACCCATGAATTAACACATGTGTGATATTTGGAAAATGGATGATGAAAACTTACTTGATGTGGTGAATGCATGCATGGGCCCAATGTTAAGTGATTTATGAAAACCTACATCTACATGTTGAATAAAAACTTATAGCTCTAGGTTGAATGTCAATCAAGTGATAATGGCATGTTAAGTACATGTGTATTTATCACAAACATTTGTTACATATGGAAAAGATATAGGGAAATCAAGCAAAAGATCAGGGTTAGTCCCCTTCAAACTATCTTTATTTATGCTTTAGCCATTACTAGGACCTTCGCTAACTTTAGGTTAAGGCTCAATGCACTAAACGTTAGCAACTGTATTCCATTCTAAACATTAGCATCATGTCGAGTCTATAAAATCGAGACCGATACAAATGTGAAGGTATCACCCAGTTCGATTCAATTTCTTTACATAACTCATTTCATGTTTCCATCTCTTTTGTGTATTCCTACCACTATTTCACTATGATTTATCAGGTTTAGGCCTTTCTTTGCTAATATATAAATTATTTTCTCCCTAGTGGACACCTTCTAGTTAAAGGCAAGTCCCCTTACAATCAACATTAGGTACTTTGTACGAGACCTCTGTTAACCAATCATACCAATACCCATCCTTTGAATAGTTTTGATGCTAATGCTATATATGAGGAATTATTCTTTTGTAATATTCCAGATATAAAAAAGTATGCAGAACAGAAATAAATAGCTAGAAATGGAAAATGAACAACAATATACCCATAACAACACCACAATAATACCAAAATGATACCAGAATAACACCAGAAAGAGCACTTTGATTACTGAGAGCAATGTTCACTTGCCTCTTCGAGAGGGAAACCTCCAGTAGAGAAGAGCTCTCTTACAATAATATCCAAGACAAAAGTTCTCATACCCTCGACTCCTATTTATACTAAATATGTCTATCAAAAGAACCATATAGAGGAAGATCCTTCTAGAAGCGAAAGATTCTATTAGGTCTTCTTACATTGGAATTATTCTTCCTTATTTTCAGGCCTTATTAATATTTGATTTTATTACATTAGAATATATTATTCTACCTACATGAGGGGTTAGGTCCCTAACATGTCCTCCCCCTTAAAACCAACCTTGTCCTCAAGGCTTGAGATGTGGAAATTGTTGTAGAATGGTAGCTAGTTCCCAAGTGGCATCTGTTGGAGTTGTATCTTTCCACTAGACTAACACTTCCTTGATGGTTCGTTGATGCAGACGACGCTCTTGTTGGTCCAAAACTGCTTGTGGTTGTAGCCAAATGGATCCTTCTTCGTCCAACTCGGCAAGGTTGGTTTGAGTTTGGCACTTAGTTCCAATCACCTTCTTTAAGCAGGAAACATGAAAAACATGATGGAGCTTAGAATGACTGGGCAAACCTAACCGATAGGCCACTTGTCCCACACGCTTGAGAACGGTATAAGGACCATAAAATTTGGGCACCAGCTTATGACAATGGTCAACGTTGAGGGAATTTTTCTTGTAAGGTTGCAATCGAAGAAACACCTGATCTCCTTCTGCAAATTGGCGTTCAGAGCGACCTTGATCTACTTGTTTCTTCATGCGATTCTGGGCCATGACCAAATTGAAGGTACGAAGAATAGCCTCTCAAACTGTAAGAGTTTGGTCAACCGCCTAGAATTTCGAGACACCTGGAAAATATGAGAGAACTGAAGGTGGATTTTGTCCATATACCACTTCAAAAGGAGTCATGCGGGTAGTTGTATCATACGAAGTGTTGTACCACCATTCAACTAGTGGTAACCATTGAGCCCACTAATTTTTCCTTTCCAAGGAAAAACACCTCAAATATGTTTCCAAACACTTATTGACAACTTCAGTTTGACCATCAGTATGGGGATGATAAGCTGTGATGAGATGCAATTGGGTGCCTTGTAGCTTGAACATTTCTTGCCAAAAATTGCTGGTGAAAGTTGGGTTGCGATCATAAACAATAGAATGCAGCATTCCATGAAGCTTGAAGACTTGATCCATAAAAAGTTGAGCCACAATGGATGTTTTAAATGGGTGTTGAAGAGCATATAAATGAGCATACTTGGAAAGACGATCAACTACCACCATGATGACTGATTTATTGCTAGATTTAGGTAAGTCTATGATAAAATCCATAAAGATATCTCGCCAAATAGCAGGTGGAACTGGAAGTGATTGTAGTGTGCTAAGAGATTTGATTGTTTCACCCTTGTTGCATTGAAACACATCACATTAAGCCAAAAAATTACGAATGTATTGTTTCATACCATCCCAAAAAAAAGAACGTTTGACCTTGTCATAGGTTTTGGTAAACCCGTAGTGCCCAACTATGGGTGTAGCATGAAGCTCAGAAAGTATTGTGGATTTAAGTTTTGAATGTTTACTTAAATACAAACGAACTTTGTATCGAATCTCATCATGGAGCCAAGAGTACCCTAGGGAAACTGGAGAATTGGACTGCAATTGTTGTATCAAATGCGAACTTTTGGGATCATGTAGCCATTCCTGGAGAACAACTTGGAGCCAATCTGGTACAATGAAGGAGAGAGAAAAAAGGAACCCTTAATCTTCATATTTTCAGGAAAGTGCATCCACAACCACATTGTCTTTTCCTTTCTTGTAAATGATCTCATAATCATATCCAAAGAGCTCTTAGTCACCCATTTTTGTTGCTCTGGGGAGGAAATGTGTTGTTCCAGAAAATACTTGAGGCTTTGATGATCTGTCTTAATTTGGAAGCATTTCCCTAATAGATAAGGGCACCAAAGATCAATGACGTGCATAATAGCCAACATTTCCTTTTCATAGATTGATTTTCCCAAATTTCGCTCAAACAATTGTTTGTTGGTAAAGGCCAAAGACCGACCCTCTTGCATAAGGACAATGACAATTCCTTTCCCTGAAGCATCACATTCCAGGACAAAGGTCTTTGTGAAATGAGGAAGGGCCAGGACTGGAGTGGTGCACATGGCCATCTTCAAGGTTTGAAAAGCCTGAGTAGCTCCTAGATTCCAAGTGAAAGAATTCTTTTTAAGGAGTGCAGTGAGAGGTGCCGAAATATTTCCATAATTCTTAACAAACTTGTGATAATAACCTGTTAAGCCCAGAAATCCACACAAGATTTTGAGAGTCTTTGGGTGAGGCCAGTCTTGCATAGCTTCAATCTTTTTTGGATCCACCCTGACGTTGACCTTGCCAACAAGATGACCCAAGTACTCTGCTTCTGAGGCGTCAAAAGCACATTTAGATTTTTTTAGGAAAATTTGGTGCTAAGAGAGTAAATGAAGAACTCAATCCACATGAGCAAGATGGTCTGTCCAGGTTTTTCTATAGATGAGGATATCATCAAAGAAAACTAAGACAAAATGAAAGAGAAAAGGATGAAAGACATGATTCATGAGGCTTTGGAAAGTGGAGGGAGCATTACACAAGCCAAAGGGCATGACCAAAAACTCATAGTGGCCCTCATGAGTTCTAAACGTAGTCTTAGGAATGTCTGCCTCTTTCATACAGATCTGGTGGTAGCCAGAACGAAGATCAAGTTTAGTAAAGAACTGGGCACCACTCAATTCATCCAAGAGGTCGTCAATTATAGGAGTGAGAAATTTGTCTATAATGGTGAGTTTGTTGAGGGCACGAAATTTAGGACACATGCGACAAGAACCTTATTTCTTAAGGATCATGACCACATGAGAAGAGTAGGGGCTCGTACTAGGGCGAATAACACCTGCGTTGAGCAGTTCTTAAACCATTTTCTCAATTTCATTTTTTGGGAAAATGGGTGATGATAGGGACGAATATTGGGAGGAAGGTTTCCTAGGACAAGGGGAATGGAAGGATCATGAACACCATGGAAAGGAGGGAGTCCCTGGGGAGTGGAAAAAACCAATTGATGTTTAGAGAGGATGGATTGGATGTCTTGCGGCACGGAGGGTGTCTCATTTGCTTGTATGGCATGGAGTTGGGAAATAATGCCAGAATGGCCTTTTTTGAGCATCTTTTCCATGCGATGGGAACTAATTATCTCTGGGGAACCGATGGTGATGCCTTGGAACTTATATTGTTGGCCCTCCTGGTCGAATTGCATGGTTAATTTCTTAAAATACATGAGAATGGGACCCAAAGTCCTTAGCCATTCTGCACCCAACACAATGTCACAATCGCCCATGTCGATAGCAAACATATGAGATTTCAGGTGGTAGTCACCAATTTGGAGAGACACATTTTCAAAATGCCCTCCACATTTCATGGAACTTCCATTGGCAATCATGATTCAAAAATTATTGACTACACGAATATAACATTTAGTTTCTTGGGCAATGCGGAGATGAATAAAATTATGGGTGCTTCCACTATCAACAAGAATGATGACCTTCCTATGCTTGATGTAACCAATTATCTTGAGGGTTTGGGGAGTAGAGAATCCAGTGAGAGAATTTAGGGAAATGAATGGTTCTACCTCAGGAGGGTCCGAGGGAGGGGTTATGTCAGTGGGTTCAGGTGACACAGACAAAATGGGATCCTCAACATCCTCTGAGATGGCCATAAAAAGATTTTGTTCCTTACACTTGTGTCCCAGAAAAGGATCAGAGTGATGAGAAATCCAAGAGAGAAAGCTTCTTTTTTTTTTACACCTGTGGAGTTATACTCTGATCTGAAGAATACTGCAATGATGAAATTCTCAAATGCTTAATCAGGAATAAATGTGTAGCAATTTGGAAACTCGAATGCAGGAGACACAATTGCGTGACAATAGATCTTGTCTGTTTTGTTTTTGTTTCCGTCCCCAAAGTTTAGGTATTCAAGGGTTCTACATACAAGGGTTTTCCCTGTGCTATAGCTCTCTGATATGCGTGCGGGTTCCAACGGTAGTACTCAGCCCAATATCTCAGGGCACCAACTAAGGAGGCTAGACCGTTCCCTTAGTCGTACTACCCGACTACCCAGGTACTAGAGAGTATCTTCCTAAGTGTTGTTCTCGGTGGAACTATAGCAGTCAGGTGGTCGATCAATTTATCTATGGAGGGCTTTAGGAAATCTAGGTCGATCCATATACAGGTGTTTTCTGATGCGCTACCACTTGAAGGGGTACCAACATTGGTTACAAGGGTGTCCAAAAGATGTGCACTTAAGTAACACTTTTATTTCCTGCATGTATGAATCCTTGATCGTAGGTTTATGCACGTAATGACATATCTTTGTAGCTTAAATACGTCGAAATATATCTCTACCCTGAAAAAAATTAACCCACAATTTTCTGCCGAGGAAGGTGCTCTGATACCACTTGTAATATTCGAGATATCAAGAAATACAAAGCAAGAAATAAATTAGAGGAAGGTGCTCTGATTTATAAAATCAAGCATGCAACTGATGGGAGCATCAAGAAATACAAAACGAGATTTGTAGCCAAAGGGTTCTCGCAAGTAGAGGGAGTTGACTATGATGAGACTTTTTCTCTAGTAGCCCGATAAACTTCCATCCATTCTATCATTGCACTAGCTGCTTCCATGGTTTGGAAGCTACATCAGATGGATGTAAAGACAACCTTTATCAATGGTGAAATTGAGGAAGAAGTTTATATCGAGCAGCCATAATGATTCATTATACACAACGAAAGATCTCATGTGTGCAGGTTGAAGAAAGCCCTATATGGACTAAAGAAAACACCACGTGCTTGGTACGATAAAATGGATGGATTTCTGATGAGTTTGGGTTTCAACAAAAGTGTTGTTGATCCAAACCTATATTATCACATTGATGGCAATGAGTGCTTGATATTGGTCCTATATGTGGATGACCTTTTCCTCACCAGTTCAGAGAGACTCATTGTTGAATGCAAACAAGCATTGACTACTAAATTTGAAATGAAGGATTTAGGCTTGATTCATTACTTCTTGGGACTAGAAGTATGGCAAAGGACAGATGATATTTTCCCGAGTCAAGGAAAATATACTGTGGAGATATTGAAAAAGTTCGTTATGACAAAATGCAAATCCATGCCTACACCAATGGTGATGGATTTGAAGAATACAAGTGATAATGATTCAGTAGAGATTGATCCACACTTGTACAGACAATTGATTGGATCACTGATGTATCTGATTAACACCAGACTGGATATATGTTATGCAGTGAATGTGCTTATCTAGTTTATGAGCCAATCGATACATACTCACTGGATAGTAGCAAAACTTGTATTGAGATACCTATGAGGCACAATTGGTTATGGCCGAACATATGCCTCCAGTGTAGACTTGAGCTTGCAGGGATATGCCGATGCAGATTGGGCAGGGAGTGCAGTGGATAGGAAAAACACCTCCGATTGTTGCTTTACTTTGGGGTTTGTCATGGTTTCCTGGTGTAGCAGAAAACAAATCTTTGTGGCATTGAGTACCACAGAGGCAAAGTACATTGCATTGAGTGTAGCAGTTCGCGAAGCAGTGTGGCTTCACAAAATTATGACTTATTTATTCGATCATGAGATGGATCCTACTACTATTCATTGTTATAACCAGAGCTATGTGAATCTCTCATGATAGATCGAAACACATCAAGATAAAATATCACTATATCAGAGACATGGTGCAGAGGAAGACAGTACACGTGCAATATCTTCCTACCCATGAGCATATCACAGATATCTTCACCAAATCGCTTGCCAAAACAAAGTTCGAGTATTTCCGTGAGAGACTTGGCCTGGTGGAGAATGCCTCCCTAGCTAAGAGGGAGTGTTGATGATTACAACTGTGTGATACATCCTCCAGGACACAGACCTGAGAGAGAGCCCCTGAGTTGGGTGTGTGGTTCCTATCTGAGACAGAACTGGAATGTTGTGTTGGCCTCCTCTGTACAGAGAGTTGAGATGATACTCCAGATGATTATCCCGTGTAACACAGTGAGAAAGAAGATCTATTGAGTTTGATGTGCCTATGGTTGAGCACAGGTGAACGTGTGGAAACGCCCATGAGTTGGCTGCATTGTTTTGAGATAGAGATGAAACGATGTATTGGCCTCCTCTGAGCAGAGAATTGATATGATGAACTCCATATGAATCTCATGTGTAATGCAGTGAGAAAGAAGATCTGTTGAGTTGGGCGTGCCTGTGGATGAGCACAGGTGAACGTGATCCCAATGGTTGAGCACTAGTGAGTGTGGTTCTCCTATGAGACACAATGAGATAGAGATGTGGACATCCCTGTGGCAGAGCACAGCTGGATGTGCCCCTAGTGGTTGAGCACTAGTGGGTTTATTATATCCCTTTCTATATTGTTCAAGAGTCAGACTTACCTATAACCCTATTTGTAATGTAAAGGTCACATGTCAACCCCACCTTAATGTAAAAGATAATTAATATGGTAATTATTAATTAAATTATGAGTTATTGAGGTTGGCCTTGTTGTGCCAATAGACACTACTATTGACAGGTTTAGTCTAATATAAGTAAAGGTAAATTCCCCATTGAGGAATCATAACACAAGTGTGAGTTTGGAAATTTCAGCAAGTACTTACTTCTTGGGAAAAGTGCCCACCTCTCTTGGGCGCTAGTTTTCTAGGGTTTGTAAGCACCCTTTTGTGTGTTGGTCTTCTTTGGTGGTGGAGTTCTTTCTCTTGAATAATATAGCAAAGGATTGGCTGTGTTTTCTTCCCTTGTTGAGAAGGGTTTCCCATGACGCTTCTTGTGTTCTTGTGCATGGTGTTTCTTCTTGTGATCTTGGTTGCTGCAACAAATTGTCTATGGTTTAAGTAAAATTCTAAAAATGGAACGAACTTCATGCTTAAGCCTATCTTATTGAAAAATCAACAGGGCAAAACGTCTTCCTTTGATCTAGACATCATGCTTGGGGGTTAGGGCATTGTGGTGAGGTGATATACACTTGGCACTTGGACGTTTTGAGGTGTTTGAGGCTTTGACCATGAAGGAAGACTTTTGGATGCTTGACACATGGCTTTGGGAAGCCTTACTACACTCCTACATCACTAATGACCTTCTCCAAGTGCCAAAACATCCCCTAAAGGGGTGATATCCATGCAAATTAGGGTTTTATTTGTGAAAAAGTGAAATTTTAAAGGAATTGTTTAATATTATTTTGTAAAGGAGAAATATTAGGGTTGTTGACCCCTAATCTTGTGTTTTCCCTAATATTATGTGGACAAACTATGATAGCAACATTTTGTATAAATAAAGATCCTAAGATCTAATTTTGACACACAACATTCCTCTCCCATTGTGAGAGAAGGACTGAAATTTGTGCTACCTTAGCCTTTTGTCTCTATTTTCTCTTGTGGTTATATGCTTTCTTGGTTATGGTTGATGGATATGGTGCACGAGCCTTGGAAGGTTTTCTTCATTTCTTTTTGGTGGTTAGTCTATCTTTTATTGCCTTTTAATGCTTGAAGGTGCCATTTATTTCATTGTATTATCATTTGCACAAGTTAAAGGTTTTATTTGCTTGATCCAAGTAGGAAGTATAAGGGTATACACCTCTATTTTTGCTTCCACCATGTTATTTCTAAGGGAATATTGATTCATAAGGGTTTACGAAGAGGAGTATAATTGCATACACCCTCCTAGTTGAAACCCTAGCTAGAGAGGCTTTCCTTGGAGAGTAAAAGGGTTTACACCCCCAAGGAAGTAGCCTATCTAGCTTCCTCATATTCTCTTGACTCCATTAACCCAAATTTTGAAAGGCACTAATCACTCTTAATTGCATTGGAGATACAAAATCTTTGCCTTGGAAAACATGAGAAATTGTCCTTTGAATGATCTTTTACTTGGAGTTGGTTTGCCACCGTGAAAGGAATCTCCCTCTACTAGGGCATCCCCTTTCTCCCTCTCTATCTATTTCTGTTACAAACCCTAACCTACAGCCAATAGGGCTGATCTAACCTAGATAAAAACTAATCTTAACTCCTAAAAGAACCCTAAACTAGCTCCTGAATTTGGTCTACTAACTCTACTAACTAGGGCACATCTTTTAGACTAGTTGTTGGTGTATTTTGATGGTATGGTTTGCTGATATAAGTGACTGAAAGCTACAGCCATAAGGCTGGAATTTTCTGCAGAAAATACATGTTATAACAATCATCTTTCCTTGCTTCTTAACTGCCAATTTCAGCTCATATTTATTGCTAGTATTAATGTTGATTTGCTTAACTAAATTAGATCTTTATATGTTGATTTAGATGTCATTTTGCTTCTGTCATAATTGCTACATAATAGGGAAAACAAGCTTAACTTGCTGATCCAACTAATATCATACATTGCAACTTGGATTTTCTTGTGTCTCGGGAAGGTATAATCATCTGAAGGAGTACTACATATTTGAGGCAACATTTGTTTGGTTTACAAGGCATCTCCTTTCCATTTCACTCTACTTAGACTTGACTTCTAGGGGTTTCACTTTCATCTCCATCCATCTCCATCTCTTTCCCCCTAGGGTCACCGATATTGCCTCCCTAGAGTGATCTCGTCACCCTTGAAGTGCAAGACCTACATCGAGGTGACATTAGGTGTAGGATTCCCAAGTTGTAGCACTTTCTTTGTGGTTGGGTCGGGATTTTCCCAACCTACAACTTGCGCTATAACAAGGACCATATTTATGTCATGGGCCAGGACATGGACAATGCAGGTATTGAGCATGAAGATGTGCCCATGAATTTATTTGCCTCATCATTGATTGAAGAATCCCTTGATTGGTTTAGAGGACTCCCTGGCAATCATCTCACGTCCTACGAAGCTTTTGCCAACTTATTCAAGAACAAATGGTCAAGAAAGGTGGATGGTGGGACACTTGGGGCTCAGTTTAATCAGATAAAGAAAAAGGAGAATGAGGTAGTAAATGAATTCAATACTAGGTTTGACAGGAGGTACAATCAAATTCCAATAGATTTCTGTCCTACAACATCATCGATTCATCTTCTTTACATGAATTCTTTTGAAGGGCAATTTCGATTAATTCTCAAAGACAAAAATCCCACATCATTGGCACAAGACAAGGAGTACATTGCCGATATTGAAGAAAATATCCTTGATTCAAGGGTAGAACCTTTTCACTACCCTCATGTCAAAGCAGAAGCAAAGACTAAGGTTTCCAACAACACTGCTCCTGATCCGATTACAGTCTGATACTCCTCTTCCATTAGAAGAGAAGGTGGATCCACCACCTCCACCTCTAGTACATGAGTTGCTTCCTAAGCCAACTCCTACAAATGATATTTAGTTAAATATAGATGTTGCAAGTATGTTTGGAAAACTGAATATGACGGTCCCAGTGACAGAAATGTGTAAGATCCTTTCTGTAAAAAGGGAAGTTTTGAAAGTCTTATAGGTGCCAAACGAGAAGGAAGATCCTTCCATCATCTGGAACACTATGTATTTCGATTGGACAAGGGACAAGAATCCCCCTTTCTATATTTCATTAGGCATGAATGGCCTCCGCTTGAACAAATGCATGCTTGATTCAGGGGCCTCAATAAATGTCATGTCATTAAAGGTGATAGAACAATTTGGTTTGAAAACAACCCGACCTTATGGAAATGTATGTGGTATTGATTCATAGAGGGTCGAGGTCTTTGGGGTGTGTGAGGACATTGAGGTATTTCTGATTGATTTTCCACATATCAACATCCTCATGGACATATTAGTGATCAATGTTTTAGATGCTTGGGGGATTCTCTTGTCGAGGACTTGGTTCTCTGCCCTTGGGGGTTTTCTTAGCATGAGCCTTATGCATGCCTATATCCCCATGGGCGATGGCACGTATGAAATCTTACACAACAGGGAAAAGAATGATAGACATGTAATGGATCTGAGGGGTCCTAATTATGTCAGTGAACCCTACTATGATATGCCCCCACATATTGTTGAGTATGATCCATCCGAACTACCCTTCATATAAGAAGATTCCATAGATATGTTTCTTCCATGGACAAATAAAAAGAAAATTGCAAAATACCATGGGAAGGAGCCAAGATCTATCCATATTTTGAAGAAAGAAGATGAGAAACATGAAGAAATCATCAAAGAGACAGTCCACACAGAGCCTCCATACGTTGAGAATACACCTTGCATCAATTTTAATGAAGTAAATCTTGTGATCATGTGGGACAAAAGAAAGAGAAAGCCCATATATGACCAGAGAGATAACAACTCATGCCTTGGCCCTTACATCATCAAGAAGAAGTCTAGTAAAGAAAAGTACTACCTGATAGCTTTAGATGAGAGGAAAATGCCATTACCAGTGGATGGATCTTCTCCAACCTTACATCCAAGTCACATGAATTCTTCAAGGCCCATGCCCCAGGTAAGTAGGTAAGTCATCTTGCTTTCCCCTGCATTTGCATATTGATTGCTCATACTAGTTTAGATGCATTTCATTTTCATTTTTCTCTACTTGCATATTGATTTCATGTTTAGCTTAGAAATTTAAAAAAAATGTCAAAGTTTTTCTTTTCTAGATTAGTTTTTATTTTGGATATATATATATAGATCTGGATGAAAGGTGACAACACCACCCTAGATGCTCTGATCCCTTTGTCTAAGTTTTTGGCAGGCACAGGTCTACCAGGAGATGTGGCGGTTCTCATGCACTCTACAGCGAGCACATGTCCCCAAGTAGGAACCAGATGTTATTCCCATTTTGTGGACAATTAAGGAGATTATGTCTCGAGGCCCTTAGGTTGTAGATATGGAGTGTCGAGAGACTACATGACCAAGAATATCCTTTTGCACAGATGGAGACCCTTATCACCACCACAGAGGTCACAAATTTCCATATGGCATCCACCACATCAGCTAGCTTCCGAAAGGCAGTGGGCCTTGCTCCATGAGGTACAAGTCAGTATTATGGTGAGCATCATTTCAATATTTAAGGAATTTAAGTATGTTGTATCTAAGATTTCTCTAGATTTGATGATATATGCTTGGACATTATGCATTTTTCCCAGCGTGACCTTGGTGGTTGACATTGTGCCCTAGTAAGTGGTCTTCCTTGGGGATGGATTTTCTATTAGGAACTCCCTTGAAGAGCCATCGTACCGTTCCCAACCATACTTAGCACTTTTCATCACTATTTCCCCCGATTTGCTTATCTCTTGGGATTTTAGGGTGTATTTACCAAAGAAGGGGTTGTCCCTCATTCTATGGGAAGAAGGGGCAGAAGGCCCAAAGGGATTGATGTTGGGTAAAATATGAAATCCTATGTATGAACCTTCTATATGCTTCACCCAGGGATCACCCAAGAAAGCAATGAAACACATGTCTTTGAAAAAAGGGGGAACCACAAAAAATATGATTAAGAATGCTTAAAAGATTAGTTGGAGGATAGGAGGTCTCATCATGAGCCAACCTATCATGTCCATGAATATCTAGTTGTATGACATTACCATAATCTAGTCACCAAGCCAGGGTAGTGGCTCTTAGTTGCATGGTTGAGAGAAAGGGGGTCTCTTCACACGACAACCTTATCATTTCCACTAGGTGTTTGTGGGTGACATTGCCATTATCTAGACACCACGCCAGGGCAGTGGCCTTCAACCTTTCCTTGAATTTATGAAATAATGAAAGAATGTAAAAATAATGGGATTGGAAAAAGTGCATTGGGACGAAGGTGCCACACACCCTCTATAAAGGCACCCATGAATGAGATACTATGAACCCTTGTATGTCATGAGCCCTATGCCCATTGAATCTTGACCCTAACCACTCCACCCAATTTACATGGATTAGAGAGGGATCTCTTGGAAACTCTCCTTGACCTGGGGCAAGATCCACCCAATGGGACAACTTGTCAACCCTCCCATATTCAAGCTTGACAAGTCACATAATGTCTTTGAGCACTTAATTGTTTGACACAATGATCTTTGATGCACATGCTTAGGCGGCTCTTTTATTGATTGGATTCACTTATCATGATGTTATGACTTGAGATCTTTGGAGGGCGTGCTTATTTGTCTTTGCAGGACCTAGTTGGTGGACAATTTTGGAAGAACAAGCCTAGCTTTGGATTCCATGGGGCTTGAATCCCACAAGTGGATGTCAAGGGCTCACATGCCATATGAGAGAGATCAAACTTTGAAGTCCTAGAAGATGAATCAGACAAAATAACCTAGCCCCCACATGCCAAACGTTTTTCCTAGGAGAGGCAAAACATCACTTCTAGATGCATGGCGTCACCTAGGGGGGTTAGGGTTTGGTGGTGAGTTGACATGTATTGGCACAGGTACATTTTGAGGGGCTTGAGCCTTGATGCTAAAGGAATTTGTTGGGATGATTGACATCAACATGTGGCTTTGGGAAGGATTTCTACTCTCCTCCATCACCAAGACCTCCTCCTAATGCCAAAACGTCCCCTAAAGGGGTGACGTCCATATGAACTAGGGATTTTTCTTTGTGAAAAAGTCAAATTAAAGTGAATTGTTTAATATTACTTTGTAGAAGGGGAAAGATTAGGGTTGCTGACCCCTAGTCTTGTAGTTTACCCTTAATTATGTGGACAAACTATCTTAGTGACATTTTGTATAAATAAGAGATCATAAGATCTCATTTTACCATAACTCTCCCTCTTGTGAGAAGTACTTGGTCTGAAATTTTCGTTACACTTGGAGTATTTTTCTTTTTTTTCTATGGAATAATGCTTTTATTGTTATGGTTGATGATGATGATGGTGCACTATCTCTAGGAGGTCATTCTCTTTCTTTTGTGGAGGTTTACTTTGGCATGCTAAGGATTTTTCTTGAATGGTATGGTTTTTCTATTTTGTTATTATCATTTGTAATGCAAGACAAGGTTTTTTTGGCCAAGGCTAGATAGGGAGTATAAGGATATACACCCCTATCCTAGTTTCCACCATAATTGTTAAGCTTTTAAAGTTATTTTGCAAGGGTTTTGTTGATGAAGTAAGAGGATTTACACCCCTCATCTTCAAACCCTAGCTAGGTTACTTGCCTTGGGAAGTAAGAGGATTGACACCCCAAAGGATTTAATTAACCCCAACTCTTTCTTTTGACCCCATTAACCCATAACTAAAGGCACTAGTCTTGCATTGGAGAAACAAAATATTGCATTCGGAAACGTAATTTCTTATCATTTTTACTTCTTGCAACTTACATTGTCTTCCTTGTGCCTTGGGCACCTCACAACCACTAGGGCATCCCCATCAAATAGACACTTCTTTCTATTGTTACAAATTTGCATCTTCATCCATTAGAGCTGCAGAAACCCTAACTCGATTGTTTGGACAACTCTCTTATCAACCACTGGAATTTGCCCAAAGTTTGCACACTTACTGTTCTTGGTCTAGCGCACTTTTTGGAAAATTTTGGATGCTTTTCAGTGGCTGATTTTCTTTCTGTAATACATTGATTGTTTTTTTTTTTATTATTATTATTATTTTTTTTTATACTAGGGGAATCGGTAACAACGGCAGTATCGTACTCGCGTGACACGGGGTCGAATCCTGCCGGCTGCCTTATAACCCCTAGGGAGAAACACACAGCCCGCAAGCACGCCCTCCAAGTAAATCGGGGTGAGAATCGACCTTGAGACCTCATTTTACATAGTTCCTTCCATTTACACGGCACTTGCCAATCGGTCTACACCCCTGCGGGCGTAATACATTGATTGTTACAGTCATAAGGCTGATATAATTTTCTGCAGAAAATTGCTTACAACAACCTTATCCGTTCATGCTAGTATCTTGGATTTTCATCTTGAGTTTTGCTAGTCTTTAGCTAGTTTTTCTCTTGTATCTTCTACTTGATCTCTAGCATATATTTTGCATCATATGGTGCCATCTTATTTCTGATATACATTGTTACTAACAATTGCTATTAGGGACAACAAGCTTAACTTGCTTGTCCAATTGTTTATATTGCAATATATGCTTGTTTTTCTTGTGTCTTGGGCAGGTATTTTACCATTTGCAGGTTACTCAACATACTTGGAAACCCTTGGAACTTCCCAAGAATTCATTCCAGAAGATTCATACCATTTATATTTGACCTCTAGGGACTTCATCTCCATCTTCATCTTTCTCCATGTCATTCCCCCTAAGGTCATCGGGATTCCCCCCTTGAGGTGACTACCTCACCTCTAAATTTTTGGGGACACCTGCCTAAGGTGACAGTGGGTAGGTGGCCTCTTAGTTGTTTCCATTTAGTGGTTGGGTCGGGATTTTCCCAACCTACAACCTGTGCGATAACATAAAGCATAAATACTAGTAGCTATCTTATTTCTACATTTATTGAGGTGTTCCTCAATTGGGAAAGCCAATGTTATTTCCCACTTGTTCATGCCTTTTCTCTCCTCTATCCTACTTAGTTCTCCTGCATAGGAAAAAACTGACTCCACATATAATAATTGCATTCACTCTTTGTGTCTTTATTTTCTTGTGCTGAAAGATGCATAATGAATGATTGGCAATGTCCATTCTTGGTAGTTTGAAATTCTATTTCTCAGGAAACACAGATTTCATTAACCTTATTCTATGTGGAGTCCTATTATCTTCATCAACATATAGCTTTATGATTTTATACGTAAACAAATTACTGTAGGATGAATATTAGCCAACTTCTCTTTCATAGCATCATGATCCAGATTATTTTCGGCATGAAATGAGAGCAGAGATGTAATAAAGAAATGTACAAATATATCTCAGATATCCAATAATATAAAAAAAATATATCATAGATGCAACCATAAACACAGAGATATAATAATACACAATTTATATTAATGAGCAAAATGTAAAAAACTGTAGAAATACAAAGTGAAAGACTCTCTAGAATGGTGGCAGCTTATCTCTGAGAAGAGATGTGACAGCTACTCACATTCACAAGAATATGGATTACAATGAGGCTCTAAAGGCCTTTTTAACATAAAGTAATTCCAAAAACCTAACCTTGGAAGATGAAAAGGCAATAGTTTTATGGACCTTGTTTTGGATAGTTTGGTGTATCAACTCCCTGGGGGCGTAACTTTGGCATACGATCTCCGTTTGGGGCACACGATAGCTCATTGGAAAGGTATTTCTAAGGATATTAATTTTGGGGGCTCAATTAGAGACTTCGTCTATCATTAAGGTGATCTATCCAGAAAAAAAACTTCATTTAGGCTCAAAATGGCCCCAGAAGTTTAGGAATCGAAAAACTGCTAAAAATAGTAAATTGCCAGAAGATTGTTTTGAGCCAGTTGGAATTGGTGGGTGGCCATCGATATCCACTTGGATCACATCAACCTTCTCAAGCTGCAAAGGTAGTGTCATAACAATGTTAGGAAGCTCACAACCAAATACTTCTTGGAGGTCTTCAATGCTTGTCTCTTCATCTATCCACTTTGGAACAATATATTCAATTCTAGTTCTAGGCAAAGGTATCTCATTAAACCTTATCTTATATCCATTGTTGAATATGTAAGGTTTCTTTGTTATCAAGAAAAAACTCTTAAACCCAAACCTTGCAAATTTGGAAATTCATAACATATTTCATCAGTCATGATTTAACCCAAACTCTGTAAATTTAGAAATACACAACTAATTTTATCTAAACAGTCAAGGCTAGAAAAAGATCCCCAATCACCCCAATTATATTTTGTTTTCATAACATGTTTCATTGAAACAACCATGACCAAAGCTCTTAAACCCAAACACTGCAAATTTAGAAATATATAGCA
>ML805987.1:93648-129204 GCA_009831015.1 Picea engelmannii | reverse complement strand
TATATATATATATATATATATATATATATATATATTATTGTTTTTATTAAATTTCTTTTTCAATTATTTTATAATCTTTTATGTGTGTTTTTTTTTAAATTCTTATTATAATATATGATTTGATTGTAAATTGTGGAAAATGTGATTAAGTTCATAATAGTTATATTCACACTTTTATTTTTTATTATTTGATTATTTTGTTTTATTAATTTAAATGAAGGAATTTGTATATTTATTTTCATAGTTATATTCACTCTTTATTCTTTATTGTTTTGAATAAGTATTTTTGTTCTTAAATTATTAATTTATATGAAGTAATTTGTTTATTTATTTATGTATTGAAAAAAAAAAATTTGATAACAATTTGTTTATTTATTTTTTATATAATTTGATGTTATTTAAGATCTTAAATTTATTTGGGAATACTTAATTTTCTCTAAATTAATTTGTATATTTTTTTTCAATTAAATGTGATATCATTTATGTTAATTCCTTTACTTATTTGATAGATTTATCATTTTTATCCTTGATTTTTTAATATTTTTTTTTGGAATTTAAGATGTTTAACCTTTATAGTACCTAACTATATAAATTTGTTTGAAATAAGAGTATAATTAACTTGTTTCATTGTTCTTACATTTCATTTGATAGTAAATGTGACAATATTCATAATATTTGTGTTCTTTTCTTTATAAGATTTGTATTTATTCTTTTACAATTTTATGTACTTTATATTTTGTTAATTATATTTTTTTTAATATTAAAGATGTTAAGTTTAAGTCGTGATTTTGAAAGATTTTTCTATTAATTTTTATGGTAGTATTAAAATTTATCTCAATGGTAGTTGAGATCAAATTTATTACCAATATTTTTAAAGTGAATTGTTTATTTGGTTCTTTTAAATGCTTAGTTTATATATGATGTTTCATATAAACTCATATTTTAGTTTTTTTTAGTTTTTTGAAATTGATATGTATATTGTATGGTTATTATTTTGTACATTTTTTTTTTTATATTAAATGGGCTCTTGAGGAAGTTTTTTTGAAAAATTTAAAAAATATTTTTTATATTTATGAATATTATTCTTAATAAACTTGAAAATTATATTACTGAACTTAATTTATTTTCTTTTTATAATGATGATCTTGTTATTTAATATTAAGAACATAAAAATTAATTATTTTTTCCCTTATTATTTGAGAAAAAAATAGACATTTTTTATTAAATATAATAAATCTCCATAAATTCAAGTAATAGATTTTATAATTTTTTAGAGTATTTATTTTATTATTATAGGGGTGTGTAGCCTTATCTTATATATATATATATATAACAAAGTTTTGAAAGTTATTGATAACTAAATCAATGTTGTTTTTTATAGTTGGTATATTTGCTTTTATATTAAACATTTTAATGTTTATAATACTTGTATTCTTTCTTTCATTACTTTTAGTTTTATTATTTATTATTTTTTTATATATAAAAAAATTGTAACTTTATATATATATATATATATATATATATATATATATATATATATATATATATATATATATATATATATATATATATATATGTGTGTGTGTGTGTGTGTGTGTGTGTGTGTGTGTGTGTGTTTTGAAGATGTACAAAATAAATGACAACTTTTCTCTTCATTTGACACTTCGAGACATGCAATAGTTTAAAAATATTACTTCTTGCAATTTTTCAATATGTTAATCTTTATTTTGTATATGTTTTGAAGATGTACAAAATAAATGACAACTTTTCTCTTCATTTGACACTTTGAGACATGCAATAGTTTAAAAATATTATTTCTTGCAATTCTTCAATATGTTAATCTTTATTAAGAAAATTTACATCTTTTTGGTTTTTCCTTGGACATTTTTTACTTGGAGGATGAGCTTCCACATAGGGGCAATAAACTTGTAAATATCATGTTTGTTGAGAGATGTACAACTATAATGTTGCATTCACATTCTGAGTCCATCTAGTTTTATCCCATTTCATAATCATCTTGTCTAGAAGACCTTAACTAATGTCTATCTCAAATTCTTTCATCAAAGAGACATGTAGAATAAGAGGCAACCAAATCTTCCTACGTCTACTAGATCTTGTTAGGTAAGAGCTAAATCTATCTATACCCGATTTAGCTTAAGCATAAACACTATCATGAACAACATAGTAAAAGGGATAGACCAAGTTGATATTAATGGAAAGCCAATAAGAAGGCACTTACAAATCACCTATGATGTTGCAACAAGTTTCTCCAAGCTCTCTAGTACAACCCTTGCATGGATGTATTGAGATCAAAATGATGATACTTCAAACGAATTCCTTCCCCCCTTCACCATGGAAAATCTCTCAGTATATAGGATTGGGAGGCTTAACCACCATGGAGAAGATCACTCACTAGATCCACTAAATTGGGATCTCCAAGATTTTTAGGGAGAAAATATCTCTCAAGGGTTTTAGGGAGAAAATATCTCTCAAGGATTTTAAGGAGGAAACATCTCTCAAGATCCACCAAATTAGGATTTTGGTTTGAGAAAATCTCGCAACCATCCATGAGACTCTCAACTTCTCATTGAGATTAAGAAACTAAATGTGAGGTGGATTCTCACACTAACTTAATTTCCTTTTTTGAATAATAATGAATAATATATGTGCACATAGTATTTTGACCTTCATGTGATAAATTTCTCCTCCACATTGACTAGGGATTGTGACAAATGTTCTTTCATGGTTTCAAGGTGTTGCAACACTTTGTAAAGTGCATGTGAAACTTAGTAAGGTGCATACGACACTTGACAAAGTGCATGCGACACTTAGTAAGGTGAACACGACACTTGCAACACTTAGGAGTAAATAGGTGCGACACTTAAGTGTGACATTTTGGTGTGTAATAATGTGCTTTATTGGGAATGTTAACAACAGTTTGAACAACTTCTCCCCAAAAGGTTTTGGGTACTTCTGATTCATCAAGCATGGCCCTAACCATTTCTTGAACTATTTTGTTCATCCTTTCTACTACTCCATTATGCCGAGGGGTTTTGGCAATAGAAAACCATCTCTTGATACCATGCTTTTCACAATAACCATTGAATTCATCAGATGTGAATTCTCCTCCTCTATCTGATATGAGGCACTTTATTTTTAAGTCCTTTTCATTTTCAACTTGTTCTTTGAAGATTTTAATTTTTTCAAAAGCCTCATATTTATGCTTCAAGAATCCAACCCAAATCATTCAGGTATAGCCATCAATCACCAAAATTAAATGTCTTTCACCTTGAGGTGATTGTGTATTGGTGGGGACACAAAGATATGTATGAATCAACGCAAGAGGTCGATTGGTGGAGTGTTCTCTTTCCTTAAATTCAACTCTTGACTGCTTTCCAAATTGACATGACTTGCATACAACATTCTCAAGTTTGTAAATTCTAGGCATATCTCGTACAACATACTTTCTTCCCAGCTTAACAAGCTGATCAAAACTAAGATTACTTAGCATTTTGTGACAAATCCAAATCTCATCAGTTTTACCAATACAACATTTTTCTTTGCCTTCTTCTACACCATATACATTCCCTAAAGTTCTAACTACCTTTACAACAGTCTTCCCTATATTTGCATCCATTACTTTACAAACTTTTGAATGAAAGAGAACATTGTGTCCTTGGTCACACATTTGACTTACACTCAACACGTTATATTTTAGACAATCTACATACAACACATTATATGCTTTGATCTTTCCCTTCTTATCTTCATCTAGTAGAACAATTCCTTTTCCTCTAATTCCAGCTGAAACATTGTTTCCAAAAGTAACATTACCACCTTTTTCTGTAGTTAGGAATTTAAATTTACTCTTGTTTACTATCATGTGCTTCAAACAATCACTGTCAATATACCATTGATTTTCTTGATTTTTGGCATATAGAGCCAATCCACAATTTTCTTGGTTTTTATTTTTCTTCCTCCAAATCTTGGTAAAATCTTCTTGTCTATCTTGCTTATAAATAGGCAACATCTTGCTTCTTCATTCACTTTCCTTGTGTCCAAAATTGTTGCATATGTGGCATTCAAGGTCATTTAGTAGAGGAGAGAAGGCATTATTGAAGGAATTTTGATACATAGCCATTCAAGGTTTATTGAATTTCATTTCTATATTTATGTTATGTTTAAAATTCCAACACCTCACAACCTTATGTCCAAAGTTTCCACAAGAGAAACGTTACCCAAAGGGATTCCTTGGAATGAAAAACTTACTTGTAGGAATCGTTCTTTGTCTGTCGGGTTGATAGGATTCAGGCACATGTTCCTTCCTTGCTTCATAGTTGGGCTAGTCCATTTTTTTACTACTTCTTCTTATTATATTTTGAATTTTTAATCTCGCCCTTGAGATCATCTGTATAACTTGTAGGTTTCTCACTAGTTGGCATGCTGGTGCTTGATTCTCCTTTGAAAAATTTCATACTTTCCTTATATCCTAGCTCTATCTTGTCATCTGGTAATCTCTGATTGTTGAGAATGTTATCTATATTTTCAGATCCTTTTATGAATTTCATTTGAGTTTTGAATTTCTCTAGATCCCTTCTCAAGGCAACTATTTATGCTTCTAGTTTGTCACAAATGTTCTCTTTTTCTTTTATCCGATTTATAAATATTTCTTCCCTTAGTTTGGCTTCTTCTAGATGGATTTTTAATATGACTATATCTTTGTTGATCTCTTTGTATTTTTCTTTATAAAACTGTAACTTTTCTTTTCTTAGTTTATTATTTTTCTTGAGTCGAGAGATTTCTTCTAGAGCACTAATAAGTTCCCCTTCCATGTCTACTACAACTTCACACTCTTCTGTGTCTATTTTTTCTTGATTAGAATTGTGTTGTTCTAGATCCATGAGAATTTTTTCATGTAGAGTTGTATCTGACTCATATTTTTCTTCTTCAATGTCCGAAGAGCTGCTATTATCCTCTTTTGATTAAAAATTGTTCCTTTTATAAGACTTTTTCTCCCTAGGTTTATCCTTTCCTTTTCTTTCTTTTTCATTAGTGTTGTTTTGTTTGAAAGGACATTTAATGAAAAATGACCAACTTTACCAAAATGAAATAATTTGAATGGTAACACACCTTTATATTTTCCAGAGCCCCTCTTCAGTTTCCTTTCAAAGTTGGCTTCTTCTTCTTCTAAGAAGTGTTTTGATGAATCATGATCTTGATATTTTGATGATTTGACTGATGCATTGAAGACTGTGTCCTTTAGATCCAGTTATTCTTTCCTTGTCCTCATCTTATAAGAAGTTAGAATTTCATGGAGCCTATCCATAGTCAGTTTATCCAGTTCATGCATTAATCTATAGCATAAATCTTTTCATCAAGTCTTGAGGGAAGAGATCTCAGAACCTTATGAACTACTATAACTTCTTCAATATTCTCACCTAGCCCTTTCATAGTGTTTACAATCTCTTCTACTCTAAGAAAGAATCCCACGACATTTTCATCTTCACTCATTCTTAGGATTTCAAATTGCATTATGAAAGCTTGAAGTTTGGCCAACTTTACTCTCTCATCTCCTTCATGACTGTTTTCCAGTTTTTCCTATATTTCCTTTGTGGATTCCAACTCCATTACTTTGACAAATTATGTTTATACAAGTTCTCCTTGAATGTCATTCATATCTCTTACATTACTGTAGTAATTTTTCTTACCAACTTCATCAATTGGAAGAGTAGTTAGGATTTTATAACCATCTACCACAATTTGCCAGACTTCCATCCCAAGTGACATCAAGTAGGTCTTCATTTTAATTTTCCAAAATGAAAAATTTGTTCCAATGAATAGAGGAGGTTTGGTTGAAGAAAAATAATCTTGAATTTCCATACTTTCTGTGTGATATTCATTCTACTCAATGGTGTCCTTCAATTCCACCAAAAACCATCTTTATGATTTCTGTAACACCCTGTTTCCCCCGTTTGTAAATATAACTATATTGGCCAAGGAACTATGGCAAACTCAAAGGTGTGAATGTTTGATTTGATGGACCTTTGTATAAAAGGTCGATGAATGTAAATTATGTTATTTTAATAGAAAATGGATACGTGTTGCATGAATGGTGGAAAGGGGATGTGCTAAGAGAGACCACGAATGCTATGAAAAGGTGGTGGAGGGGACTAGGAATGGTTGCGTTAACCTCTGTCGAACTAATACTTTGTTGGATTTAATTTCTCAGGATCAGAACGACCATCTAACCTAGGAATGAATTTCAGTCAGGCTGGTAGGTGGGAAGACCTCCTCAAGAGTTAATGAGGGGATGGGGCAGACCGCCCATCTGTAAGGCTTCCATACCTGACCACGGACTGGGAATTCGGGCCACACACAATCTTGCTAGGAAAGGCAAGAAAGGAAAGCGTTGGGGTCAGAGGGGGAAAATCTTCGAAGAGTGCAGAGACAAGAGCGGAAGCTCTGGGGACTTGAGGAAGAATTGTGAAAACGAGTGTGTTTTGATCGCGGGAAATAGAAATAGATACAAGAGAAGGAGAATAACCTTCATCCCTATCTATTTCTGAGCCAAAAGAAGATATCTAATAAAAAAGCATCATGGTCTAGCTCGGGGGTGGCTAGTGGTAAATCTGTTAGGAGCGACTTAACCTATGGTTGGGTGGAAACGTGCACCATTTCCAGCAATCACTTCATGTTGTCTGGTTCTGATAAGTGTTTCCATACTTTATCCATTGAAATGGGAATTAATAGATGCATGCATGTATATACTTATTTGTAATTTTTCACTGAAAAGGTTAACTTTTGTATATACGTTGTTTTCCTTGAGGACTTGTGCCTCTATTTTTCTCGTGTGCCCCAATTTATCTCTCGAAGATGTTTTCACCAGGGAGCTACCTCATAGCTCTGAAATCAAAGCAATCCTCTTGAAAATGCTACTGTCTCGGTAACCTCATGAGTTTACACCGCCTAGTTCAAAACCTAAGGATTCTGCAAACTAGGAAGGTGTTTCCTTCAAACTAGTAGTCTGAGAGACCTTGAATTCTCACCCACGACCTTAGTCAAAACCCGACTAAAGAGTAGAGCTCATAGCTCGAGAGTCATCTAAAGTTCCATGTGACCTAGGTCCAGGAACCCTGCGCTAAGCCTGAAAGGAGCTAGTTCATAATGATTTCAGAGTTTTGGGATTTCGACGCCTGGAATGTCAAACCTCACGATTAGTCAAAGGTACCCGAACTCCCTGAGTAACAAGAGACATAGAAGAAATCAAGAACCTGACTGAGGAGATGAATGCGGACCATTCATCGGGAGGGAAACCTATCTCAGTCGTCAGATCAACTCAAAGACCCACTGGACTCTTGGGTGTTGCAAAGAAAATCCTTGGTATGAGAATAACAAGAGATAGGAAAAATTGCAAATTGACATTGTCTCAGGGTGAGTACATAAAGAAGGTTTTGGAGAGGTTTAGAATGAAGAATGAAAAACCAATTAGTACACATTTGACCAACCATTTCAAACTAACTAAGGAAATGTTCAAGGTCCCTTATTCATCAACAATTGGCAGCTTGATGTGTGTGATGGTTTGCACAAGACCATATATTGCACATACAATGGGAGTTGTGAGTAGGTATATGAAAAATCCAGATAAAGAACATTGGGAGGAAGTAAAGTAGATTCTAAGGTATTTGAGAGGTACTTATACTCATGCATTATGTTTTGGAGGTTTAGGCACTGTTCTAGAGGGATATTTTGATTCAAATATGGCATGTGATAAAGATAACTGGAGGAGCACCATAGAGTATGTTTTTACTGTAGGTGGAACAACAATAAGTTGGATTTCAAAACTACAAAATATTTTTAGACTTTCAACAACAAAAGAAGAATATGTTGCTGCTACAGAGGCTAGTAAAGAGATTATTTGGTTACAGAGGTTTATGGAGGAATTGGGAAAGAAGTAGGAGAATAACATGTTGTACTGTGATAGTGAGAGTGCCATTCATATTTCAAAGAAATCACCACTCCATTCGAAGGCTAATAATATATATCTTAGGTACCATTTAATATGATCAGCCTTGAAATATCGACATTTGAAGTTGGAAAAGATACATACTAGCCAGAATCCTATAGACATGTTAAAAAAGGGAGTAACCAGGGAGAAACTGAGTTCCTTCTTAGTTTCAGTTGGTCTTCAAGCATGAAGGTGAAGATGAGAAATTTTCTAGGTCCAAGGTGGAGTATAGTCCAACAGGTACATCAACAATGTAGTTGTTATGATCGGACTTCAAGTGGGAGATTGTTGGTTGTGGAGCCTGATTATCTTCTTGATTCAAATGTTTGTTTCAGTTGTGCTTGGACTCCATTCCCTAACGAGGGGGTGTGGGGGGGATTCCCCCCCCACAATTGTCGCTAGGGGGTTCCAGGGGGTGATGAAAATTTTTGTAGCGCCCCCCCCTAGCGGGGGACTTGGGGGCAGTGCCCTCGAAGTGAAATATTGGGGAACATTTCCTTGTAAAATATTGTAATTTCATAGTCAATATGGATCGTTCATTATAAGGTCGCAGATCTAACGATAGAAGTTATGTTATGGTTTTTTTCCATAGAAAGAAACCCTCTTTTATGAGGGAATTGTATTGCAGTTGTGTATGGGTGTGATTATTGTATTCTAAGAGAGGATACTGTGAGAGAAAAAAGAGGAAGTTACAACGGGTGTGTTGTAGGTTGTATCCCTTCATTTTGTTGGATAATAAAAAGGAAGGACCTAGCAATTTCTCTGGTGGATGTAGCCCACACTGGGTGAACCACATATATATGTCTCTATTGTATTATGTATCTTCTATATTTTATTTCTGCATTTGTTTTATTTTATTTCTCTGCGATCCTATTTTTTCTAACATGTACCACTTAATTACCATCATACCTATGCTATTTGGGAAGGCATGAACTTTTTATTGACATTTGTGAAGGTTTTAAGGAGGGAATCATACCTTTTATTGTTTCTCATGGAGATCTAGAAGAGGCTATGGTAATTTTTACAGTTTACGGGTGTCAAAAGGGAGGCTATTCTAGGTCAGGTCGAACCATTAATCCTCTCCTATATTTTTCTCATTGGATCATGTACCTAATTTGATAATTGTGGCATCTCAAAGAAGGCTCATTCTTAGACATTGGTTATTGTCCAAGTATTTTACTTACATGACTTGTTTCGGTGTAATAATTGTTTCCAAGTGTGAACATTTACAACAACAAGGTGGGATGTTACAGTCTTTTGAAGGTGTTGTCCAGAAGGAGGTTGTTTCTATTGGAATATTCACCAATACTGAGAGGGGGGGTGAATCAATATTTATCACTTTTTACCAATTCCAATCACAAGATTAACTTATCAATGATTCCATTCACTTAAGAATTCATTTAGAATATCATAAACATATAATCATAAAAAATGCATCACATCATAACCAAAGATACATAGTACACCAAAATTTTACGTGGAAATCCAAATGGGAGAAAACCAAATAATTATTTCTTATATATCAAAAGATTACATTCATAGGAAACACCAACTTTCAAATTATCCAACACCAACTGGAAGGAGGCTCCACCCCCTTGTTTATAGGCTCCAACTTGAAGAAAGCTACAACTCCCTAGATTCTCGAGCTCCAACTGGAAGAAGGCCCCAACCCATGATTTATGGGATCCAACCTAAAGGAAGCTCAAACTCCATGTATTCTTTGTCTCTGGAAGGAGGATATGACCCCCTAATTTATAGGCTCCAACCTAAAGGAATATCCAACTCCCTATATTCTTCAGCTCTATCTGAAAGGAGGATACAACCCCCTTTCCTTGCCCCTTCCTTCTGCCCTGAAATATAAGTGTAGATGCAACATGTCACTGAAACTGTCATTGATAATTAACTTGTCACATCATCATAATCAAAACCATATGCCAATATCACCAATAACATCTCTCAAAAAATATGCCCAACACCACCAAGATATGCCTCAAGCCATGTACCAAGAATGTGCCAAAATATGGCTCAAACATGTCTCATAAAATTCATGATAAACCATAAACCATGTACCAAAGATATGCTTCAAGAATGTCCCATAAAATACATAAACCATATACCAAGTATGTTCCAAAATATGTCTGAAACATGTACCATAACATACCTCAAACCAAATGCCAAAAACATGCCTCAATCATGTACCAAAACATCCATAACATACCTCAAAAATGAAAACTTGTAAGATTCACCACAAGCTCAATTTTCTATTTCTGATTCTGAATTTTCTATCTAAGGTAATTTTGTATGTATTTTTCAAATCTCTGAAAATTTTGCAGTCTGCAAAGTCCCAAAAAAGAAGTTATAGCAAAAATACCAAGTTGACTTGTTTGAAAAATATTTTAGGATAATTTAGGAACTTTGAATTCCACAGATCATATCTCTGAAATTATTGGGAGAAAATGTATGAAAATTTAACCACAAATACTTTGAGATATCTCATCCATATCCTCAAAATGTCATGGTCTGAAAATTCTCAGAACATAAGTTATAGCACAAATGGAAAAACTTTTTGAATTTTGTCCTATTATGGAGAGAAAACTTGTATAACATGCCACACACTCAATATTTGATATATGAATACACTAAAATCACACACAAGATACAAAAGACTGTAATATTTCCAATTCAATTGGTCTCATGTAATTTGGATCCTCTATGAATAAGTTGTGATTGTTTTACCTGTAACACTCGTTTGAGACTAGTTACAGGGCTGGTAAAAAACCCTATCTTCCATAGTGTGTATCTCCAAAAGTGAAACAACCCAGTGTTGGGTATGTGTTATATTCATTGCACGAGTAGTAGTGTCACATAGTGAAAACTTTTTTTTTGCCTCAGGAAACATGTCACATATTTAGGTGGTTTTTCAGCACATGGTTTTTTGCCGATGGTTTTCTATTTTCGGTTAAGCAATTAGGGTTGTTGACTAATCTAGGTCATTGGGTTAGGGTTTTGGATGCTGCTGGCTCCTATATGTATATTGTATTGTAAACAATGTATCACAATGATAATATAGAATATGTTGGTTTTCTTGGTTTGGGTTTCCAGGGGAAAAATCTTTGTGTAATGTTTGTATTTTCCATTGTATATTTTCTATTCTTTTACTGAAAATCTGTTTGCAATAAATATTGTACAAGGTTAGAATCTACATTTGGTATCAGAGCTTTGTTGGCTTCATGGGGACACCTTTGTGGTCAAGGGTTTGGCTCGAGACTGTGATAAGCCTTGTTATAGTGGGAGATCTGTGGTATTGATTTTTCAAGTGAAAAGAAATGGCAAACAATTCAAAGCTGGATATTGAGAAGTTTAATGGGAAAATTTTTGAGCTATGGAAGCTCAAGATGGAAGATCTGTTGGTGGACAGAGATCAGTGGATCGTGGTAGATTCAGGTACTGCACCTATAGGAAATTCAACAGATGACTGGAAAAAGTTGGATCAGAAGGAAAAGAGCACAATTTGACTGTGTCTCTCAGATTAAATATTACTGAATGTGTTAGAGGAAGCTACAACCAAGGATTTATGGGATAAGTTGGGGAAGCAGTATCAGTCTAAGTCCCTAGTGAATAAAATATTCCAGAGAAAGAAGTTGTATAACCTAAGGATGAGAGATGGAGACTTGGTGACAGAGCATTTGAACGCCTTCAATACTATGGTAAGTCAGTTAGTATCTGTTGAGATTAAAATTTTAGATGAAGATAAATGTATCAGTTTACTGTTTTCTTTAGCAGACTCGTGGGATAGTCTGGTTGTGGCCATAGGTAGTAATACAACTTCCTTGAAGTTTGATGAAGTGGTCTCATTTTTTTTGTCATAAGAGATGAGACAGAAGAATATGGAAGTACATAGCACAAACACATTATTTGCAAGAGGATGTTACCAGGAAAGAAATAGATCTAATTTCTCAAGTGGGAGATCTAAGTCTAAGGGTAGATCTAAATCTCCCAGAAATTTTGTAAGGGTATGTTGGAGATGTGGAAAAAAAGGGCACTACAAAAAGCAATGTAGATCCAAAGTTGAGAAAAAGAAGGGATCTGAAGAATCTCCTCTACAGAAGAAAAGACCTCCAAGGAAGAAGGAGGGGATGTGTACTTGGCCTCTTCAAGAACACATGCAGATCATGAGGCATGGTTAGTTGACTTTGGTGCATCCTTTCATATGACTCCCCACAGGGAGTGGTTCTGTGAATATGAAAGATATAATGGAGGTAATGTTTTCTTAGGTAATGATTCAACAACCAAAATCATAGGATGAGGAAAATTCAAGTTGAGGCTCATAGATGGAAGGATTAGAACACTGCCTGGTGTTCTACACATCCTAGGTTTGGCCAGAAATTTGATTTATGTAAGCAAAATGGATGATGCAGGGGTAAAAGCAATATTTGAAAAGGAAACCTGCATGATGGTTCGAGGAGCAATGGTGTTGCTGAAGGGAGTTCAGTTTGGAAATCTGTATAAACTGCAAGGAATCACTATTAGTGATGGGTGTAATATTTCCATTTTTCCTAATATTAGAGTCAAAGAAGAAAGAACTCCTATAGTCTCTATAGAAAAGGTTATGCCATGGCATCAAATACCGGGGCATATCAGAGAGAAGGGTCTTCGACTACTACACAGTGAGGTATGGTTGAAGGTATGTCTAACTTCTCTCTGGATTTTGATTTCTATGAACATTGTCTATATGGGAAGAAGAATCGGGTAAGATTCCCATCTGGTGCAACGAGGGTAGAAGGAATTTTACAACTAGGTCACAATGATGTTTTTGGACCTGTGTCGGTCCCATCATTGGGAAAATCTGTGTACTATGTCTCATTTATAGATGAATTCTCAAGGAATACTTGGATATATTTCCTCAAGAAGAAACCTGAAGTATTTGACAGGTTTAAAGAGTTTAAGGCTCTTGTTGAGAATCAAATAGAGAAAATAATTAAGGTGTTGAGGAAATATAATGGCGGAGAGTTCTACAAAAATGAATTTGAAAAATTCTGTAAGAAGTGTGGTATAACAAGGCAGAAGACTTCTCCATATACACCTTAGAAGAATGGAGTTGCAGAAAGGATGAATAGGACGTTGATGGAAAAAGAAAGGTGCATGCTCAGTGGTGCCAGGTTAGGGAAAGAATTCTGGGCAGAGGCAGTGGGTACTACTTGTTACCTGGTCAATAGATCACCCTCATCAACATTGGATGACAAGAATCCACAAGAGGTATGGACTAGTAAGGAACCTTCTCTCACACATCTCAAGGTATTTGGCTGCGATGCATATGCTCATGTTCCAAAGAAAAACATGAGTAAGATGGATAAGAAGGCTGAAAAGTGTATCTTTATTGGATATAAAGATGGTCTCAAAGGTTATAAGCTTTGAAACCCATAAACTAAGAAGGTAGTGTATAGCCGAGATGTGGTATTTAGAGAAATGAAGGATGATGTTAAAAAGGAATTCCTACCAAGTAAGGAAGAACCAAAGAAAATAGAGTTTGATTTAAAGGATGATGAGTCAAACTCTACAGAAGAACATGAATCAGAAGAATAAGATCCTCATACTCCAGTATTGAAGAGATCAGTTCGAGAAAGAAGGCTACCGGAAAGGGAGGCAATGGATTCAGAGGATGGAAATCTCTGGAAAAGGTCCATGGATGAAGAAATGGAATCTTTGGATAAGAATGAGGCTTGGGATCTATTGGAGTTGCGGACTGGAAGAAAGCCCATTGGCAACAAATGAGTATTTAAAAAGAAGTTGAATGCAGAAGGAAAAGTGGAGAAATATAAAACTTGGTTAGTAGCAAAGGGTTATTCCCAGGTTGAGGGAATTGATTTTGGTGAGATTTTTTCTCCCGTTTCCAAGTTAACCTCTATAATATTTTTGTTATCTGTTGTTGTTTCATTTGATTTTGAAGTAGAACAGATGGAGGTGAAGACATCCTTCCTACATGGGGATCTAGAAGAATAAATATATATGAAGGAACCATAAGGTTATGCTGTGAAGGGAAAGAAGGAGTTGGTATGCAAGCTGAAAAAGTCCCTGTATGGTTTAAAACAATCACCAAGGATGTGGTATTGAAAATTTGATACTTATATGCCGGGACTTTGATTCACAAGAAGAAAAGAGGATCACTGTGTGTATTTTAAATTAACTGGTGATCATTTGATTTATTTGGTCTTATATGTGGATGACATGTTGCTGATAGGAAACAACAAGGAGATTATCCAGGGTATTAAAACTCAGTTTTCCTCTAAATTTGACATGAAGGATCTCGATGCTTCAAATTTCATTTTGGGCATGTAAATTAAAAGAGATCGGAAAAGGAGGAAACTCTAGTTAAATCAAAGAAAATATGTCGAGACAATATTGCAGAGGTTTAATATGTAGGATTGTAAACGTATCAATATTCCTATTCCTGTTGGGGTAAAGTTATCTGCAGATCAGTGTCCCAAGACACATGAAGAGGAGGAGGACATGTGTTGTGTTCCATATGCGAGTGTAGTTGGTAGTTTGATGTATGCAATGGTATTTACTAGACCAGACATTGCACATGCAGTGGGAGTTTTGAGCATGTATATGTCAAAACCAGGGAAGGAGAATTTGACAACAGTGAAAATGGTTTTCAAGTATTTACGTGGCACTACTAGCTATGGATTGTGCTATGAAGGAAGACCGAGATTGGACAGAGTGGTGGATATACATCTCTTTGTGGATGCAGACTGGGTTGGAGATATGGATCGTAGAAGATCTACAAGTGGGTATGTGTTTAACCTGTTTGGAGGAGCAATAAGTTGGATGAGCAAAAGATAGGCTATAGTGGCACTTTCAACTATAGAAGTTGAAGACATGGTAGCCAAGCATGCAAGTAAGGAGGCAATATGGTTACAAATATTGTGTTTAGGTATTGGGTTGGTACAACAAGCTATAAGGATAGATCGTGACAGTCAGAGTGCAATTTTTCGAGCGAAGAACCTGACTTATCATTCAAAGAAAAAACATATCGATATTCAATATCACTTTGTGAGAGACATGGTTGAAGAAAATAAAGTATCGTTGATGAAGGTGGACACTTTGAAGAATGTTGCAGACTCATTAACAAAATATTTGAGCACTGAGAAGTTCTCTTGGTGAGAGGATCAATGGACATTACTTCCCTTGATTGTTGACTATGTAACCTTGTAACCCCCTGTATGTAAAGAAAACAACAAGTGGGAGAATGTTGGGTATGTGTTATATTCTTTGCACGAGTAGTAGTGTCACATAGTGGAAATTTTTTTTCTGCCTCGGGAAACGTGTCACATATTTAGGTGTTTTTTCGACACATGGTTTTTTGCCGATGGTTTTCTATTTTCGGTTAAGGAATTAGGGTTGTTGACTAATCCAAGTCATTGGGCTAGGGTTTTGGATGCCACTGGATCCTATATGTATATTGTATTTAAACAATGTATCACTATGATAATATAGAATATGTTGGTTTTCTCGGTTTGGGTTTCTAGGGGAAAAATCTCTGTGTAATGTTTGTATTTGCCATTGTATCTTTTCTGTTCTTTTACTAAAAATTTGTTTGCAGTAGATATTATACAAGGTTAGAATCTACACCCAGAAGCTGAAATGTTTACCATACCTAAAAAAATGTTATAGTGAAAATGGTAAGATGACCTTTTAATAACATACCTTAGAACACATCATCACAAGACTTCATCTTCCCTTGGAATTTTTCCCTTATTCACTTCATCTTGCCTCTCAAAATTGCCTCAGATATCCTTGGTTACCTCAGATAAAAATCACTTGAGTTGATGTGAAAAATGAACTCCTAGGTGCCTTATTTATACTAGATATGGAACCCTCTTTTTAGGCTCGACTTGATCAAAATAAAATTCAATTTAATTTTTAATGATTATTCCATTGGGGTTGACTTTACCAACAATATCCTTAATATTTATTGCAATGGACCTGACTTGTAATTTATTGTTTGAAACATTTTTTAAGGGTTGAATTGTAAACTTTTTGTCCTTAGATCTAGGGATTCTTCATTTGATTTAGGGCTTCATCTTTAAGAGGCCATATCTCCTTAACCGTGAGGTACCAAGTGGCATGCCACCTACCGTTGGAAATGACATGATGATGAATATCAATCTATGGATGTGCTACATGAATTTTCAATTTCCTTCATGGTTTTCTTCTTCAATCAAATTTGGGCTGCATGACCACACTGTCGGGGCTTCTTAACTGCTTAATCACTTATCCATATTTCTAGGGCTTCTTGTATACTTCTTCAAAGCATCTTCCTATGATGGCCATGATTATAGCTATTCCATAAGGGGACCACTTTGGAGACTTCTCCAAATAAACCCATCACTTCTAAATTATTCCAAACTTGTTTCAAGGCTTCTTCTAGGGTTGACGAGTTGATATCAATGACAACCAACTATCCAACAATATCCCCCTTTGGCATTGATGGAAACACTCATACTCCAATTGTGACCAATGATCCTGATCTTTCTCTCCTCATGTTTCTCTCCCCCTCTGACATCAATGGAAAATGGTAACTCTCTTTGGGGATGCTCCCCCTATCTTCATGCTTATGATCTTTCTCTCCTGATCTTTTCTCTTCCCTTTTGATATCAATAGAAAAGAGTGAATCCCATGAAATATACCTTCTTTGAACAATCTCTCTTTGTCTTCATGTGATTCCCTTGTCTTCATGCCTCTGATCTTTCTCTTTTTCTTTTGTTCTTTCTCTTCTCCTTTAACATTAAGGGTAACTGCCTCTGACGATTTCTCTCCCCTTGTCTTCTTTTGCAATATGTCGTGTAGATCAATGTGAAGATTCTTGTATATGCTTTCTTTCCTCTCTACTGGTTCTTTTTGTCCATTGGTGCTTCTTGTTACTGTAATCTAGTGATGTATATGAAAAACATTCATGTTAAGATTCCTTCATTACTTTAATTTAAGTCTTGTCATATTCACTAAACTAAAATCAATGAAATAATCATCCAACATTCTCTTGATAGTCTGACTCCTCCTAGTGATTTCTCTATGTCTTGTTGTGCCTTCCTATAACTGGGTGGTTTCACCTGCTTTATTTCCGAATCATATTCTTTATAATGAGTCCATATTCCTTTATGCAATTCTTTATGAGCTCATGCATTCATCCATTGTCATGTATCCTCTCCGGTTCATGTCAAATAGTCTTCAATGCCTACAAAATATCTTATGAATTCATTTATGTCCATATTTCATGAAATTGTCCATGATTATGCTACTCAAATGCACATGATGTCGACCCATATGTCACTTTACTCTTATGAATATTTCTTCGACTCTGCTGCAAATGATCACTACATATTCATGTTTCTTAATTTGTCTACTCAATCTGCAAATCAAACTCTATATGTCTACAACAATCTATACTGAATATGTCCCTTCCTGCATACATGCTTGAAATATTCTATACAATCATGAATATCTGCCTAAAAAGTGTGTCAATGAAATTCTTCATAACTATCAACTGACTTCTTCATACCTGCATGAAAATGTGTTCTGAAAAACTACTTACCTCTACCATCAAACCATTTTGAATCTCCCTTCCCAAAATATGCAAACACTTTACACTGTCTGAAATATAATTCTCTAGTCTGTAATAGCTGCTTCTTAGACTCCCCCTCTTCAATATTCACATTGTTTGGAATCTCCAAGATGAACGACTTTGAACAATGAATGAATCCTCTCTACTGCGGGATCATCAATATAAACTCTAGCATATTCCTCTTTACCTGTAGATTCATCATGATTTTTCACTACTGCAAATCATGAGAGTATGATTTCTAGGAGTACTCCATTCACCTGCTCTTCATTCACCTTTTTTTTGTCCTTGCTTTCTTCTCCAAACCTTCTTGTACCTGATATCACTATTTTCTTTCATGGAAGTATCCATCATGCTTATACAATCACGAGCTATATTCCCATAGTTGTGGCATTTGCAACATTCAATATCATAGGGATCCATATAAGCATTTCTTGCTTGAACTTTTATTCCATAAGCTTTGAAATATACAAATTTATGTCCAAAGTTATTACAAGTAAAAAAATGACCATAAAAGAAGCTTTGATACCTGGGAGTTAACGATATTCTTTGTGATGTAGTCGTTCCAAATTCATGCCTTGGCTGATCACGATTTTCTTTTTTGTTGTTTCCTTCACAATGATTGAAGCTTCTTTGATACCTGGAGGTAGAAGGTCTTCTTTGAAATATGTCTCTTCTACATTCATTCCTCTTTGACTCTTGTTGACCATGATTCCTTCCTTTGAGAATGTCTACATAGTTCTTAACCATCTCTTCATTCGTGTTTTGTGATAACCAGGAGCTCTTCTCTTCAACTTTCATTATTGGTTGTGTAGAGATTCCTATATCTTCGATGTTCTTGTTGGAATTGGTATTTCCATATTCTTTTCATGAGGCCTCACCAGTGTATCCCATACCTGTTTTATTGAATGGTGACCTTTGATAGCTGATAACATCTTCTAGTACTTGAGAGATCTTCAAGTTATTGTTGAGATTTTCAACTTCACCCCTTAATGAGACAAATTCTTCTTCAAGCTTCTCACAATATTCTTATTTCTTCATCATCTTGGTCTTCATTACTTCTCCCATTCTCTTTTCTTATTCAAGCTGATTTTTTAGAGAGGTGATTTATTCTTCAAGTCTTCTTTCTTGTTGACTAAATTCTACTTCAAGATTGTTTAAGTCCTCATATATTTCCTTAATATGAATTGTCAAACTTTCTTCTCTCTTCTCTGCTTCCTTTCTCTGTGATGCTATTTCAACTTCCAAACATTGTTTCTTTTTCAACTAATCCTTGATAGTTTTTTCAATCACTTTGGATTCTTCCAACTGAGCTTTTATATTTATGATACTGTTTTGCGATTCTTCATAATTTTTGTTTAGATTGATCAATTCTTCATTGGGGACTTCTTTTCCTTTCTTTATTTTCTTAGCTCACTTAAAGCATAGATTGGTTCAGCCTCGAAATCCACTACACCTACTTCACAATATTCTTCTTCTGAATTTGTCTAACATGATGAGCATATTTCTTCTCGATATGTCCTTGTATCTTCTTTGGAATTATCTGGCTCCGTGATGCTATGAAATCCCTTGGAATAGAGATTATGTAGCTTATCCCAAAGTTCTTTGGTTGATGAACATTGTCCCACTTTGTCTTTTAACAGATCAGGTAATCCTTCTAGGATGGAATCCATTTTTATTTTGTTGTTTGTTTTTAATTACTTATTGGTTGTAGTCTTTGGTTTCTTTGAAGCATTTTATCATGTAACGAATGGGTACCAAACATCATACCCCTATGTCTGTAAAAATGTTTTCATTCTTATGCTCCACATCTCATAGTCCTGACCATTATGACCATCAAATATTGGTGTTCCATTATCTATGTATCTATTATCCATGATTTAGCTTCCAATGGTTAGACTGATTCTTGAAGGACCTTCTATGATTCCAATTATTTGAATATTCACCAATACTGAGAGGGGGGGGGAGTGAATGAGTATTGAGCACTTTTGACCAATTTCAATCACAACATTAATTTATCAACAATTCCATTCGATTATGATTGCATTTAACATATCATAAACATATAACCATAAATAATTCATCACATCATAACCACAGATACACAATACACCATAATTTTATGTGGAAATCCAAATGGGAGAAAACCACAAAATGCTTTCTTATATATCAAAATATTACATTCATAGGAAGCACCAACTGGAAGGAGGCTCCACCCCCCTATTTACAGGCTCCAACCTCAAGGAAGCTAAAACTCCATAGATTCTCCAACTCCTACTGGAAGGAGGCTCCAACCCCTTGATTTACAGGATCCAACCTCAAGGAATCTCCAAATCCATGTATTCTCCATCTCCAACCGAAAGGAGTCTATGACCACCTAATTTATAGGCTCCAACCTAATGGAAGATACAACTCCCTATATTCTTTGGATCCAACTGGAAGGATGATACGACCCTCTTTCCTTGCCCCTTCCTTACGCCCTAAAATATAAGTGTAGACTCAACCTGTCACTGACACTATCACTTCTAATCAACCTGTGATTTATAATCAACATGTAACTGTCACTAATAATGATACATCATCTCATAAAAAACATATGCCAATATCTCCAAGAACATCTCTCAAAACATATTCCCAACATCACCAAGACATGCGGCCTCAAACCATATACCAAGCGTGTGCCAAAATATGCCTCTAATATGTGCCATAACATGCATGATAAACCATAAAGCATGTACCAAATATATGCCTCTATAATGTGCCATAACATACATAAACCATATACCAAGTATGTTCCAAAATATGTCTCAAGCATGTACCATAACATACCTCAAACGAATTACCAAAGACATGCCTCAAGCATGTACCAAAATATACGTAACATACCTCAAATCAACAAACTTGTAAGATTCACCATGAACTGAAATTTCCATTTCGGATTTTGAAATTTCTATTTGAGGTACTTATGTATGTATTGTCAGACCTCTGAAAATTTGACAGTCTACAAAGTCCCAGAAACGAAGTTATAACAACAATGCCAAGCTGACTTGTTTGAAACATATTTCAGAATCATTCAAGAACTATGAATTCCACAGATCTATGAAATTATTGCAAACCAATGTCAAAAATTTTAACCACAGATACTTTGAGATATGTCTTCCATCTCCTCAAAATTTCATGGTCTGAAACTTCTCAGAACAAAAGTTATAGCGAAAATGGAAAACCTTACTGAATTTTGGAATATTTTGGGGAGAGAACTTGTATAACATGCCACAGGTTCAATATTTTATATATGAATATGAAAATCACAAAAAAGATACTAAATATGGTACTCTTTCCAATGCAATTGGTCTCATATAATTCCGATCATCTATGAATAAGTTATGATTGTTTCACCCAGAACACCCGTTTGAGACTAGTTATAGGACTAGTCAAAAAACCTATCTTCCACATAGTGTATCTCCAAAAGTAAAACGACCCAGAAGATGAGATGTTTACCATAGGTACCTTAATAAGTCTTCTCAACATACTCCAAATTGTGATATCTGAGTCATTCTAGAAGCAAAGTTATATTAAAAATGGTAATATGAGCTTTAAATAACATACCTTAAAACACATCATCACAAGAATTCATATTCCCTTGGAATTTCACCCTTCCTCACTTCATATTACCTCTGAAATTTGCCTCAGATATCCTTGGTTACCTCAAATAAAAATCACTTGAGTTGATGTGAAAAATGAACTACTAGATGCCTTATTTATACTAGATCAGGAACCCTCTTTTTAGGGCCAACTTGACCCAAATAAAATTCAATTTAATTTTTAATGATTATTCCATTGGAGCCAGCTTTACCAACAATATCCTTAATATTTATTTTAATATAAATTGCATTGGGTTCGACTTGTAATTTCTTTTTTGCAACACTTTTTCGGGTATGACTTGTAACTTTTTGTCCTTAGATCTAAAGCTTCTTCATTTTCTTTTGGAGCTTCATCTTTAAGAGGTCATATCTCCTTAACTGTGAGGAACCACATGGCATGCCACCTACCATTTGAAATGACATGAATAGGACTATCAATATATGGATGTGTTACATGCTTTTGAATATTTCTTCATGGTTTTATTCTTCAATCAACTTTAGGCTCCCTAACCACACTGTTAGGCTTCTCAACCACTTAACCACTTAGCCATATTTCTAGGACTTCTTGTAGACTTCTTCAAAGTGTATTCCAATGAGGGCCATTCTTAGAGCTATGCCATAAGGGGAACACTTTGAAGAATTCTCCAAATACACCAATCACTTCTAGATGCTTCCAAACTTGCTTCGAGGCTTCTTCTAGGGTTGACCAGTGTTGAAATCAATGACAACCAACTATCCAACAATTTCAGCACTATATTGTTGCCTAGGTGTGATATTTTACAACAGATCAAAAAACAAAAAAATGGATTCATTTCTATGGAGTAAATGTTGCCAAGTGGGTCACCTAAAGGCCAGAAAAATGAACAACCACTCACAATAATTTCTAGCATTGAATTGTGACCATCTACTTCAGATCATGGTTTTCTAAGGGGATGCTATAACACATTTATTATTGTTGTCCAAGTAATGTTGTTTACAGGTCAGGAATAACACATATATATCCAATTGTAATAGCTATATAAATTGTCGTTTTAGCAAATTACATGAGTTTCCATCATTTGTCATTAAATGTAATCTGTGCTTTTATGTTGAAGTGAAATAAAACCCAATTATGTGTGCCAAACTTATTGTGAATCAATTGTAAATTGTCTTGTTACTATTGTTGTGAAATTGTTTGACAAAAGTCTTGATCCAATAATCACTAAAACACATTAGCAACCAAGAAGGTATATTACATTCAAATTGTTTGAAGAAAGATTTGAACCAGATAAACACCCAAATATATCAGCAGTAAACATAAAATCATATCAACAGTAAGAGGGGATCTTACATAGGAGAAATTTCTCTAATAATTTTGTTGGGGAAGGAAATGGTTAATCTCTAGGGTCCTTAGAGTGGGACTAGCCTCAAAAGTTGGCTCTCCATGAAGTTGATGTCAGTCAACATGCAGGGCATGGGAGGGAGGGCCAAAAAACTCTCTCTAAAGAGGTTTGCATATTCTAATCGGCCCAATAATCTATTAATATAGGGTATGATGGGATATTATGACCTTATTAATGTTGAACTAGTTAAATTGTTACTGGGATGGGAGTTTCTTGGTTTGGACTCAGAAGATTTTTTAGGTGGGATCATCACGTGATTTTCTACAAATTGTTCATTTATCAATTGCTTCTATATTTCCTCAAGTATATGTATATATGTTTTCTGCAAGGAACTAGATCACACCATCATTGTTTTTAATATATATTGGCCCTATAAGGATCGGGAGGCATTTTGGAACCAATTGTTTTCTCTCAATCTTTTCCGATCTAACAACCTAGTATTTGGTGGAGATTTGAATTATACCTTATGTAGGGATGAAATTTGGGGAGAAAGTTCTCTTGAAGACAAATTCGTAACTTGTTTACTAAACAAACTTGAGGTGAAAAGTCTAGTTGATATTGTACCAATTGTTCTTAGTTCGAATTGGAGTAATAACCGCGATGGGACTGAAGGAGTCTGTAAGTGGCTTGATTGATTCATTTTGCATCACTCTCTTTTATATGATATCAATATCTACTTCTCATGGGTCTATAAGGTTCATTGTTCTGATTATTTCTCTATATTTTTTTAATTTTCTCCCTCTATAGGGAAACCTGGTGCTCCTTTCAAGTACAATCCCTCTTGCGCTGAGCAAGAGGAATTTCATATTCTTATTTGTGAACACTAGACTTATTTTAGGAGAACAACAATTCTTCAACAAGTTCTCAATTTGTGACCTCCCTTGGAATGTGACGCAACCTGCCCCTCCGCGAGCAGTCGCTCCACCAGGATCTTCTTCTCTCTCAGGCCCGAAGAGTCCAAGCTCTTCCAACTCCTCTCGGGAGTCTTCGTCACCCACAGGATACTTCTCAGCGATCTCCCCTTCAGAAATCGGGAGATCGGGTCTCGCGATATCGCGAGGCTCGTAACACTGCTCTCGGTCACTCAACCGCTGAATCCCGAACGCCGATGGTCAACGATCAAACCTCGGGGTATCGCCACTCGCGACACCGAGCTCTTATATTTCGAAACCCTGAGTGCCGAGGTGCCGATCCCCGATGTGAGGCCACCTGTCCTCCACTCACTCCCGGGGCCCCATGATGCCATGTCACCTCGGGACTTCGCGGATCGTGGATCCACGATACCAAATTTTTCTGCTGCTGGAAACCCCGAATGTCGAAACCCCGATGCTCCGGATTCATGCCACCTGTCCCTCCGATGATCGACAGCTCCGATTAAATCGGGAAATCGCAATTCGCGATTTTTACGTGCATGAAATTCTTGCTCTCGCCAACCCTGATATGCCGATATGAAATGACAAAGGGTTCTTCCTGCGCTTGAGGGTTAATCCCCTCACTCCTTCTCCCAGATCCAACGATCCACGGGACTTCGCAATTCTTCACAACAAATTCAAGTCATCGATTCTCTTCCTCTTGAAGAGTTCTCCACTTCACCACCTTCGTCCCGTGCAACTGGAACAAAGGTACTACCCCTCCTGAGCTGAATTATCTCCGACTCCTTCAGAGACTTCGAACGCGGTGCCTGCGCTCCTCCTTCAACAACTTTCAAAGTGTTGAAGTCTTCTGGGTCCTGTGCACTCACGCTCGCAACAGCCTCGATCCTTCCCTTCTCAGACTTGCTACTGAGACTCCAATCTGACCTGCACTCACCTGGCATGGCTCGAATAACCCAAGACGACTCTGAGCAAAAGAGAACCCAAAAGTTCAACTGCTTAGCCCCCTCAACACACTCTAAGCGGAGGAATTCAACTGCACTCTATGCAGAAATCTCCCGGCTCAAGCAGAGAAACAATGGAAACTCATTTCCCTCATTCTCTCAGGTTTCGAACCTGATATGCGATCACATACGTAGCATATAGAAGATAAGCATAGAAAGAAGCAAACATGCAAAGGCATAGTATCAACAACACACAGAGATCAAACACATCCATGGGATTGAATCAAAGCTTTCCTATTAATTCAATGTCTGTACATGGAGGTTCTTCACAACTTCTCTGCTCTGCTCCTTTCTTCAGAATACAAGAATGATGGAATCATTCAACAATACAATGGAGGGTGCCTATATTCCGTTTTCTCTCTCGAAAGTAAAACTGTCTAATCTACAGTTAATTCCTATCTACCAGCATTAAACTATTAAATGCCTTCCTATCCATAATATATTACAAGTGCGCCCAGCTTTGAATGCATTCATTTAAATGGCGGCGCAACAAATCTTCAAAGTGATTCAAAAATGTATGTGCTGGCGCTGTCCAGCTGTATGTCCTTTACTCCACGCGTTGGCTCGCTTGATGAAGTCGTAGATGCTCCTGCATCATACTCCTCGGCTCAAAAGATTTCATGGGCTCCTGCTCATGAGCTCCTGTACAGTCTGCCCATGCTTCTGTATAACTGCCTCTGTCTCCCAGCTAGCATCCTCCACTGGGTGGTTCTTCCATTTTACCAGGTATTCAAAATATTGCTTTCTCCTGGTCTTCCTCCCAACTCTTTTATCTAGTATGCACTCCATCTCAGGTTTCTGTGCAACTGGTACTTGCTTCTGCCACTGGACCACTGGTTCCTCAGTTCCAGTGCCTACTTCTTCATCCCTGTAGGAGTACAAATCCGAAATGTTGAAAATCAGAGATATCTCGATGTCCTCTGACAACTCAAGCTCATATGCGTTCTCGCCGAACTTTCTCAGAATTTTGCATGGCCCGATTTTCTTCATTTTGAGCTTGTTATACGTTCCCCTTGGGAACCTTTCTTTCCTCAAGTGCGCCAGAACCATCTCCCCAACTTCAAACTGAAGTTGCCTCTTCCTCTGATCGGCTCTGCGCTTATATTCTTGATTGGATTTCTGCAGTCGCTGTTTCACCTGTGCATGGAGTTCCTACATCGCCTCCGCGAATTCTTCAGCCTTCACGCTGCTAGTTTCAGCCTGTTCTGGCTCCTTGAGCTCAGACACTCCTCTCGGCTGCGTCCCATACAAAATCTGGAATGGACTCTTACCTATACTTCGATTCACTGAATCGTTGTACGCGAATTCTGCCTGTGGAAAAATCTGATCCCAACTGGTGTGATGCTCTATCACAAGGCTTCTCAACAGGTCTCCCAAGCTCCTGTTGACTACTTCCGTCTGTCCATCGGTCTGCGGATGGTAAGCAGAACTGAATGCCAAGTCAGTCCCTAGCTTCTTCCATAGTGTCCTCCAAAGTGACCTATGAACTTCGTGTCCCGATCCGAGACTATGTTCCTCGGCAAACCATGCAATTGCACGATCTCTTTGAAAAACAAATTCGCGATGTGCGTGGCATCGCTGGTCTTATGACACGGAATAAAATATGCCATCTTCGAGAACCTGTCCACCACTACAAAAATGGAATCCACACCTCGCTGTGTTCTCGGCAAACCCAACACAAAATCCATACTGATCGCCTCCCATGGCCTCCCGGGTATGGGCAACGGCTGATAGAACCCTGTGTTCTGCTTTAGGCCCTTCGCGTGTTGACATATCCTACACCTGTCAACAAACCTTTTAACATCTTCCCGCATGCCCGGCCAATAGTATGATTCGCTCAGCTTGGAGAATGTTTTGTCATGTCCAAAATGACCTGCTAAGCCTCCGCTGTGCTTTTCCTTTACCAAATTCTCTCTCATAGAGCAATCTGGAATACACAGTTGATTGCCTTTGAACAACAATCCATCCTGGATTAGGTAGTCTATCCAAAGACTCCTATCCCTGAGAACTGGGTTCTCGGTCGCCTCGTATGACTCGCCAAAATCTGCGTCACCTGCATACATATCCTTTAAATTTTCAAAACCCAAAGTTTTGACTCTGAACTCTTGCAGCAACAAGCACTTCCTGCTCAAGGCATCAGCCACCTTGTTCGCAGTCCCCGAAATGTGTTTGATCATGAATGTGAAATTCTGCATGTATTCTACCCACTTCACATGCTTCTGTTTCAAATTCTCCTGCTGACTCACGAATTGTAATGCGTGATTATCGCTGTACAAGACGAATTCCTTGGGTATGAGATAATGCCTCCACTTTTTCAATGCCTGTACGATGGCATAGAATTCTTTGTCGTACGTGGAGTACTTCAGCTTCGCATCATCCAGCTTCTCGCTGTAGTATGCAACAGGTCTGTCATCCTGACTTAAGACCCCTCCAACAACATACCCACTAGCATCACACTTCACTTGGAAGGTTTTCTGAAAATCCGGCAACACCAGAATTGGTTGCTCAGTTATCTTTCGCTTCAACAGATTGAAGCTCTTCTCAGCCTCGGCCGTCCAATGGAAAACTTTATGCCGCTTCTTCACAGTGTCCATCATTGCGGCATTGATTCCACTAAAGTTCTGAATGAACTTCCTGTAGAAACTTGCCAAACCGTGAAAGCTCCTTTCATCGAAAACATTTCTTGGTGATGGCCAGTTCCTGATTACATTCACCTTCTCAGGATCCATCTTCAATTCATTTTCCGAAATTACAAAACTCAGATATATGAGTTCTGTCTGCATGAAGGAACACTTCTTCAAATTAATCAACAACTTTTCCTGCTGCAGTCGTCTCATCACCATGGCCAAATGCCTCAAGTGTTCAGCCTTGGTCTTGCTGAAAATCAATATGTCGTCCAGGTATACAACCACAAATTTTCCAATGAAATCCCACAGGACTTCATTCATCAGCCTCATAAAAGTGCTCGGTGCGTTTGTTAAACCAAACAACATGACCATCCATTCGTACAAACCCTCGTTTGTCTTGAACGCTGTTTTCCATTCATCTCCCTCTCTCATCCGAATCTGATGATATCCGCTCTTGAGATCTATCTTGGAGAAATAATTTTCCCCACTTAGGCAATCCATCAAGTCGTCCATCCTTGGCAGTGGAAACCTATACCTGATGGTGATTTTATTGATCGCCCTAGAGTCTGTACACATCCTCCAGCCTCCATCCTTCTTCGGACTCAGCACCGTTGGAACGACACACAGACTTAGACTCTCCCTCACTAGTCCTTTGTCCTGCAGATCCTGAACCTGCCTCTTGACTTCCTCGTTCTCCTGAGGTGTCAACCTGTACGCTGCCTTATTCGGCAAACTTGCTCCGGGAATGAGGTCAATATGGTGACTCACACTCCGCACCGGTGGCAACGAACGAGGTAGTTCGTCCACGATGATATCAACAAAATCTCCCAGTAGTTGCTGAATCTCCTCTGGCAAGTCGTCCACTCTTGTGCTTGTCAGGACAATTCTCGGCTTCCTGACAATAAAGAACTGTGGATCTTCATCCTTCTCCAGCTCTGTGATAAGCTCCTTCCCACTCATGAGAAGTATCGTGCTGCTAACTTCTGGTTTCACCTCTTTATCCTTCATCGGCAGCAACGTGTGTGTTTTTCCATCCTTCTCCAAGGTGTATGTGTTCATCCTCCCATCATGAACAACATTTCTTTCAAACTGCCATGGTCTTCCCAGTAATACATGACAGACATCCATGGGAATGACATCACACAAAATTTCATCCCTATAATCACCCATTTTAAAATTTACCAAGCATTGTTTCGTAACACATACCTGGTGTCCTTTCTGCAGCCATGTCACTTTGTATGGACTCAGGTGCCTGTGCGTCTTCAGCTCCAGCTTCTCCACCATCTCGGTCGAAATGTGATTGTCAGTGCTCCCACTGTCCACTATAACCTTGCATTTCCAGCCCTTGGTCTTGCAAGTCGTTCTGAACAGTCGGCATCTTTGGGCTGTGTCCTCCACCTCTTTCTCAGGTTTCAAAAGGACCTTATGCACTGTCAGTGACTTCCCACTTCCAGTGTCTTCTTCCTCCATGTCACGCCTCTGCGCCTCAGCGACGTGAGATTTTCCTCTGTCCATCTTCCTCTCTGGACAGTCCACGGCTTTATGGCCGTCTTTACCACACATGAAACATGTGATAACTCCTCCTCGGCCTCTTCCTCTACCTCGGGTATGAGGAAATGTATTTGCATCAGCATAATCTCCTTGCTGATCATCTTGCTGCCTCCTTGGCTCAGCAATTTGCTGCCTCTGCTGCGAGGTTCCACCTCTTTCAGGTCTACCCTGAGGCCTCTTCCAACCTTGGGCTTTTGGAAGTCTTTCTGGGCAACTGCTTTGCCTCTAGGCTGGCTTCTGCCTCGCCCTCACTGTCCCTGCTTGCGGCTCAACTTTTCTTCGGCTTTTAGGGCCATCTGGTACGCATCCTCAATCGTGCGGATGGTCAGCATGCTCAACTCGTCCTGAATGTCATACCTCAACCCATTCAGGTACCTCACCACCTTTTCGTCATCACTCTCCTGATGACCAGCTCGAATATTGAGCCTGCAGAATTCTTCGGTGTACTCTTTCACCGTCATCAACTTCTGTCTCAGGTTCTGCATGCGCCTGAACAGGGTGATCTGGTAATCCCTCGGAATGAACTTCGCCTTCATCTTGGCGATCATCCGATCCCAGCTTTTGATCTTCTATTTTCCTTTGGAACGCCTTTCTGCCTGCAGCTTGTCCCACCATAAGGCTGCATGTCCCTTCAGCTTCATGACAGCATGCCTCACCTTCTTGTCCTCTTCGATGTCCCCATAATCGAAGTAGGTGTCGAGTGCTCGGATCCAATCCAGCAACTCTTCAGCGTTTAGAATCCCCTCATAAGTTGGGATGTCCATTTTAGTCTTCGATCTCATCCTCGAGATAGCTCTGATCAACCTCTTTATCGAGGCATCTTCTGCTGAGATCTCTTCGGCGTCGTGTCCAGCTTCCTCCTCAACCTCAGAGTCACTGAACTCCACTGCATCAGCCCCGCGTCTCTGTGCAGTCTCCATCTCCTCGAGCCTCACTCAGAGATCTCGCATCTGGCGTTCCATCTCAGCATTACCTGCTGGCCTACCCCTTCTTCGGGCATCCCTGTCTTCACGATCAGGTGACTTCCTCTCTCTTATAGGCGGCATTGTGTCTGCTTCCCTATGCTATCTGAACAAAGAGAACCCCAACTCTCACTCTGATACCACTCTGATGCAACCTGCCCCTCCGCGAGCAGTCGCTCCACCAGGATCTTCTTCGCTCTCAGGCTCGAAGAGTCCAAGCTCTTCCAACTCCTCTCGGGAGTCTTCGTCACCCACAGGATACTTCTCGGCGATCTCCCCTTCGAAAATCGGGAGATCGGGTCTCGCGATATCGCGAGGCTCGTAACACTCCTCTCGGTCACTCAACCACCGAATCCCGAACGCCGATGGTCAACGATCAAACCTCGGGGTATCGCCACTCGCGACACCGAGCTCTTATATTTCGAAACCTCGAATGCCGAGGTGCCGATCCCCGATGTGAGGCCACCTGTCCTCCACTCACTCCCAGGGCCCCACGATGCCAGGTCACCTCGGGACTTCGCGGATCACGGATCCACGATACCAAATTTTCCTGCTGCTGGAAACCCCGAATGTCGAAACCCCGATGCTATGGATTCGTGCCACCTGTCCCTCCGATGATCGACGGCTCCGATTAAATCGGGAAATCGCAATTCGCGATTTCGACGTGCATGAAATTCTTGCTCTCGCCAACCCCGATATGCCGATATGAAATGAAAAAGGGTTCTTCCTGTGCTTGAGGGTTAATCCCCTCGCTCCTTCTCCCAGATCCAACGATCCACGGGACTTCGCGATTCTTCACGACAAATTCAAGTCGTCGATTCTCTTCCTCTTGAAGAGTTCTCCACTTCACCACCTTCGTCCCGTGCAACTAGAACAAAGGTACTACCCCTCCTGAGCTGAATTCTCTCTGACACCTTCAGAGACTTCGAACGCGGTGCCTGCGCTCCTCCTTCAACAACTTTCAAAGTGTTGAAGTCTTCCGGGTCCTGTGCACTCACGCTCGCAACAGCCTCGACCCTTCCCTTCTCAGACTTGCTACTGAGACTCCAATCCGACCTGCACTCACCTACATGGCTCGAATAACCCAACATGACTCTGAGCAAAAGAGAACCCAAAAGTTCAACTGCTTAGCCCCCTCAACGCACTCTAAGCGGAGGAATTCAACTGCACTCTATGCAGGAATCTCCTGGCTCAAGCAGAGAAACAATGGAAACTCATTTCCCTCATTCTCTCAGGTTTCGAACCTGATATGCGATCACATACGCATCATATAGAAGATAAGCATAGAAAGAAGCAAACATGCAAAGGCATAGTATCAACAACACATAGAGATCAAACACATCCATGGGATTGAATCAAAGCTTTCCTATTAATTCAATGTCTGTACATGGAGGTTCTTCACAACTTCTCTGCTCTGCTCCTTTCTTCAGAATACAAGAATGATGGAATCATTCAACAATACAACGGAGGGTACCTATATTCCATTTTCCCTCTCGAAAGTAAAACTGTCTAATCTACAGTTAATTCCTATCTACCAGCATTAAACTATTAAATGCCTTCCTATCCATAATATATTACAAGTGCGCCCGGCTTTGAATGCCTTCATTTAAATGGCGGCGCAACAAATCTTCAAAGTGATTCAAAAATGTATGTGCTGGCGCTGTCTAGCTGTATGTCCTTTACTCCACGCGCTGGCTCGCTTGATGAAGTCGTAGATGCTCCTGCATCAGAATTCTAAAAAACAAGTATCATCTTGGGCTGAGGATCATTGAAAAGCTTTTGATTAGGATATTCAAAATATAGAATCCAAGATTGAGACTCTAGGATAGCCTTTGGAATCCCATGGAGCAGGAGAAGTGTCGATTGTTGGAATATCTGAGTAATAAAATACTATTGGAGAATTAAAAAGAATGGAAGTTAAAAAGCAGGGCCTTATGGATAGCAATACGTGATCAGAAAACCGAATATTCCCAAAAATTTGATAATTATTGTAAGAATTACAATACAATATAGGAAATGAAGAATGCCAATGGTGGTGTGGCTCGAGGATTCATTGAGATAGATACATTGGGATTCAATAATTTTCAATCTCTTTTCAGGGAGGTGGAGAAGGTAAAGATGGGGAAAATTCTTAAGCTGATTTCCTATTTTCCTAGGCTAATTAAAGAGGAGGATAATCAAGATTTTTTCTATGAATTCACAAAATATGAGCTTTAGGAAATCATTTAATATTTCAAAAAGGACAAAATACTCAGATTAAATGGTTGGATATTTGATTTATTTGAATAATTTTTTGACATTACTGGGGATGAATTACTTTGATTTATGGAAGAATTCTATCTCTCTAGTAATATGTTGAGTAACATAAATTCTACTTTTAAGCAACCATACCTAAGACATACCATCCATCCTCTTTTAATGAATTCTGTCACATTTCATTATGCAATAGCTTATATAAAATCATTGTTGTTCAAATTAAATAAGTTCTATCCAATGTCATCACTCCTAATCAGTTTGGATTTCTCAAAGGAAGGCTCATTCATGAAGCCATCAGATTGATGCAGGAGGGAATTTACACTATTAAAACTCAAAAGCGTTCTATATATTTTCTCAAAATAGATCTATCTAAATCATATGATAGGGTATCATGGCTTTACCTTCAACCATTGCTTTTTCATATCAAGTTTGAAATCCCCATGGTTAAATGGATAATGTCTTGTGTGACATGGTCTCCTTCGCAGTATTAATAGACAGTTTTGTCTTTCCTTATTTAAGTATGGTTGAGGGTTGAGGCAGAGGTGTCCCCTGTCACCTTGTCTCTTTTTACTCATTGTTGACAAGCTTAGTCAATCTCTTGCTGATGGAAAAAGGTTAAATAATTTGCAAGGTATATGAATAGGTAGAAAAGAACGCTTAATACATTTATTTTTCTGTGGATAATGTACTAATATTTTGTTTGTATGAGGTATATTAATGCATAAAATTAAAAGATATATTGGAGCTTTCTTGTGACGAAACAGGTATGGTTATCAATTTTATCAAGTCAACTATCTTCTTCCTAGACTTTGTGGAGGATGTGCGACCTCACCTAATTATTTTTTTACAATTCCCCAACTCATGACATGGGGGATGGTGTAAAATACTTAGGATTTAATCTTAAACCCAATAGCTACAATTTTTTTTATTGGAAATGGTTTCTCACATGGATTGAAAGGTAGATCAACTTCTGGTGCAACATGTGGATTTCTCAAGGGGGTCATTTAACATTCAGTAAGTCAGTGATTGATGCCATACCAATCTATTGGAATTTACTTTCTCTTATACCGAAGGTAATCCTTAACCACATCTAGAATATGTTCTATAATTATTTGTGGAAAAACAATACACATTACCTGGGCTCGCAATTGGCTACTTGGAAAATATTGTCAAAGCCAAAAAGTCTAGGAGGTTAGGGTTTAAAATATTTATATATATTCGTATGGGCCTTGTATACTAAGTCTTTATAGGTGTCTATGACCCGATATATATTGTGGAAGCATATTCTGGTCGTTAAATACATTAATCTGGATTCCATTTTGGACTAGCTTCATAGTACATAGAAGCCCATAGCTCACAATGTTTTGAATCAATAGCATGCTATCATGCTTGATTTTCTTATTATTAGTAGATTCATATCTTGGGAGGTGGGCTCAGGATGAAAAGTGTGAGTCAATGTCGATGGTATAGTGGGATGCAACTAAAGAATTTTTCTCCCTGAAATCCTTCTAACTTTCCTTCAAGAATATAGGTGATGCATGCTCAATCTTACTGAGGATCCTACTGATACATATGTTTGGTGATAGGGATGGATCTTAGTAGAGGATTTAGACTTGGAGGTAAATTGACATCATGTGTGGGCTTAGTTCACTAGAGAATTGTGCATGGCACATTGATCCAAAAGGGATCTAGAGAAGGCTAATAATAACTCAGAACTCACAGAGGCAACTCATAATGCTCAGAGTGGCTCCAACAGACAAAGATAGGGAAAATATTCAAAGTTCCCAAAACTCAGTGAAAATTTCATGATCGCGAAGAGCACATTGCAAGCTTTCTAACGACGAAAATGGCTCATCAAACATAGTTACGGTTTGAAATATATTCACGGTCAAACATGGCCAATCAACAGGGGACACATCATCATCCATACTACCAACGTCAACAACTAACATGGCAGGGTGACATCATTGTACGGGATGGTGACGTCAGCATGCCACATGGAAACAATAGAGGATGCCATGTGTCATCCACCATTGGGATTTTTAGGGGTCCATGTGGACCAATAGAAAAGTCCCACGTGGTACCCCTAGGCAACACCACATGGCACCATCCGAGAAGCGCCACATGTCAGTACGGAGTGACTAGGCAGCATGTAAACATATAGGTGGGTGTATCAGTGGGTGCCACATGGCCCAATCATCGGGTGACATGTGGCAGCCCGAGAAATTTCCAATGTTGACCCGTGAACAAATTTTGTTTTAAAAAAAAAGATATGGAGGGTTCGCCAAATCTGGCGGACCACACCAATGTTAGCAAACGGTGGAATTTTTGATAGAAAAATATCTATAGTTAGCGAAGAAGCCAACAGACACACACACACACACACACACACACACATATATATATATATACAAACAAACATCCAAAATGGAGTCTGGTGGGTTCGACCCCGAAACCTCTACCTTACTCAACGCTTTAATAACTCTGACATAACCAATGCGCCACACGGTGTTGCTTGGTATATCCATCAGTTTCATTATTTAAAAACAAAAATCCGCCCAGAGCCAGGGAGAAGAGGTGACTGTACCCTATGACTGCGAGCATGGATTATGAAGAAGAGACTATCATAATTGCAGGTTATAGAGGGCATGAAAATCGAGACATAATTTCTCTTGGGCCTAGGAGTGCTAGAGTTGGATCAGAGCGTTTAGACAATCATTTTGGGTAATTCGATGCCATGAATCCAGTGGTGATGTTTGTTTTCTGATCTGAGCATTATTTCTGCAGCTTGATTTCATAATGATGTATATTCATGTATTTGCCAAATTATTTTGTTGAGTTAATGAAATAGCCTACCCATTTGAGAGCAGGACCCAGAGATGTAGTTCATCAGGGACGAACTCTGTTATCAAGTTTTTGTTTTCTGATCTGATGCTTATGTCTCTTCATTTTAAAGTTTTCCCTTCTTTAATGGTGCACTTTGATTTATGCTCATTTAATACAATTATTTATAAGTCACGATGAAAATATCCCGGATCACACATGTTTGACTTACAAATGTTGAAGATGATCTGGTGTGGTACTATAACAAGTCAGGGGGATGTACTATGCTAAAATGGGATATCATGCTATGCTCAATGAAGAGGATCATGACATTAAATATGGTTTAATAAATTATGGAATCGATTGTATACTCGAGGGAAGTAGGGGCCTATTTTATGCTATTTGTACAAGAATTCTGAGGAAACCGATTCACATATGTTCATATATTGTCCTTTTACTTTATAGGTCTAGCATGAAATTAGTATTTAGAGAAATTAGTATTTTTGAACTTGTACTTCAATTAGATCATGTATTCAATTTATATCCAATCATCAATGAAGACTATCCAATGACCAATGAAGAATATTATAAGAGATACACCAATACACCATGCACAATATATAACAAGTAATCATGTATTATTGTTCAAAGGAAGTAATGACTTCCAAAGGTAGCTACAGCTTCCAAATATAAAGGGAGGAATAAACCTCCAAAAGGAAGATACAATCCTCCAATATCAAGAGAGGGTTTAACTCTCCATCCTTTCCCCTTCCTTCCACCCAAGAATATATGAGAGATAATAAAACTTTACATT
>ML805987.1:71009-93097 GCA_009831015.1 Picea engelmannii | reverse complement strand
CCCATTATTCAAATTTTTCGAATAAAAATAATTGATCTCTTACAAATTTTTCGATTCTCTTACAATTTTATTTCTTTTATTTTCATTGTTGGTGTCTTTTTAGTTAACTATTGATCTAGCTTAGACATCTTAATAAATTTCTTTGAATCATAACCAAACAATCTGTGAGTTTTTTAAATGTTAATGGTTAAATAATCATCCAATGATCTAGTGATCGCACACGGATTATTTTCTTCTCTAAAAAAAAAGGAAACAATTCTCCTTATCTCTCGATGGTTTGATGGCCCAGTTAGTCATGGATAGGACTGGGTTTTTCATAAAATGCATTATGTTTCAAATGGAAGCCTGGCAATCTAGGGTTTCGGTGGAACAATTAATTACAAGGTTATATCTAATAACTCAATATCTTAATACAATCACACCGACCCAAGCCCTAGCATTGTTTTGTAAGATCGGTTGCAAATAAATTGTCGGTGATCCGATGCTTGGTTGTGAATGTTTCCTCTCCTTTTCAAAATTCTAAACTGTCTTTTCTCCATTAATGTCTCTCACAATCACTTGTTAATACACATTAAAGTGAATTTATCATGTGATGGGATCAAAATTAATCCAAAAGAAATGATATTGGTTATATGCATAACGTTCATTTTGTTTGGAATTTTGAGCATGACTTTGATCTTGTTAGTAGCAAAATCATGTGAATTGCAAGAAGTAAAAGACACAATTTTCTTCATAAAAATTTTCTTTTTAGTACTAGCTTTCGTATCATTGTTCATATTATTGAATTAATATTTTATATATCGAATTATCACTTTGAATTACTTTTAAATTACATGAACTCTCTACGACATGATGAATAGGAAGGGGAAAGAAAATCAATTTCAAGACGAATAGGAAGAAATATAAAGGAACCCAAATTCAAGTTTCTACTCAGACACCTCGCATAAAATTAGAGTCAAGAATAGCATGGAATGGAGCGAAATCTACAAATTCATTGAATATGAAGATTTCATAGATGAATATGAGTATGACATTGACTAACTTGAAGATATCGAAAATTCCATTCTGCATAGAATAACGACTAGACGTGTGATCCTTCCTTATTATGACATGGTACAATGGATCATTTCCCATATCGATATCTCTACTTGTGCAATTGTAAATTCCGCTCATAAAGTTATTGGGTCATTGGCCAAATGATATTTCCAATATGTACAAGTTAGGGCCTACCAAAGTCAGTTTGGATTATAAGTTTATTGAGGGTTTCATTGGAAAGTAAGTTAAAAAGGAATAAATTCAAATGGGTGATTTAATTAGGGAGTGGTGGCATGATCCTTGTTCTTTTAAAATAATTTCAGACAAGGTATACCCTATTCAAATATTGAAAAAAACTCTTATTCTAGTTTCCATTATGCTCTATCAGTTATATGGTGAAAACTATTCTTTGAATTTTAAACTGGGTTGGGTTCCCCTCATTCACCAGGTTTTAAAAGGAGAAGTTTTTTATTGGGCCCATATTCTTTCAGCTAATATCTGACAAGAAGTAAAAAAGTCACAAGGGACACCACCTAGATATTTCCTTGGGTTATTTATGTCTAGCTATCTGATAGATACAATATGTGTTGTTACCCCCTTTCCTTTGTTTTCTTGGAACTGGTCTCCTTCTCAAGACCCAATCCATATACATTTTTCTAAGTTATGGGTAGTAAACTGCCAATACCATTTTTATGAAGTTTGTACTCATTTTATGATTCCTCTGTACGTGGCTTTAAAAAATCATCCAACTCCTAGGTTTACTTAGGAAAACATGAATATTATCAAAGAAATTGGAGACTAGTTCATTGATGAAGAATTTATTACATCAGAATGTAGGGTTGTGAAGGAGCACCTCACATTTTTCCTAGATACGTTCCAGATAGAACGGTGCTTAGGGAGATAACATATCAGACTGTAGTCATTGGTATTGTTTCCTTCTTATAAAATATCCAGAAGAAGCAGTGGCCATATTTTCCTATTTCATTGGGAATTTATTCCTTATTGAATTCCAAACATGCCTTAAAAGAAGCCAAATAACTTGAAGAAATTTGGTTAGCTCTAGGAAGATTTAAAAGACACGATAGAACAGGTTTGGTCAAAAAGCATTGCAACATGGTTAAAAATGTTAGATCTTATAATCATGAGGTTGATCCATTTGATATTATTTTTCAAATGGATCACAATTATCAAGAAGTAGCCCAAATAATTCAGGATTTGAGTAATACTCCTAAGATACAAGAATTCTTGGATTGGCAGTTTAATAGGAAGAAGGCCTTTTTGATAGGAAGAAGGCCTTTCTAATAGAAAAAAAGGTGAAAAAAAAGGAATTATACAAGGAAGTGCAAATGAAGCAGAGGATGCACAATCAGAGTATGAAACTGAACAAAATCAAAATAATTCAACAAATGACATGCAAATTGATAAGCATAATTAGGATGATGATGTAATAGGGAGAGGTGATCAAAATAAAGGCAATGAATACACACAACAAAAAACTCAAGACAAAGAAACAATACAGACTCCTAAGAAATATGTTGAAGACAAAAAATAAGGGAGTACCACCTAAGGTATTGGGCACACCTGTTCAACACTCATCACATTTGTCATTTCCATTGATACCACCCCAATTACTTCTATCCCTAGTAGATTAATATCTACAACCTTTGATCTTGACAGCTTTCAACACATTCAAGAAATTATCTTGCCTCTACATAATTATGTTTTAAGTGATACAACAAAAACGATTGTCAAAAGAAGAAACACGAAGAGAAAAATAGGGAAAACTGACGAGACTTCACAGGAATTGGTTCAACTATGAAATTCAACATATTTGAATGAGGATGTTGGCACCAAGCCGAAGGGGAAAGAAGAACGATCATGGGAAAGAAAACATGCAAAAAACTAAAGTAACAACTGGCAAAAGAACAACACGCACGCATGCAATAAAGCGTGCACAAGGAAAGTGACAACTGGAGGAAGAACAACACATGCATGGGAGAAAGCCCTAACATAAGAAGGGTTAGGGTTTTGGTAATATTCTAAAAAAGGTCAAAGAGCCCGAAATGTATAAATATAGATACAAAAGTATCAGTTAGTAGTAGTAGTTATGTTATGTTTTGTGGTTGTTGTTGTTAATGATTGTGCGGATGAATGATATTGTATTTGTTGTTATGAACTGATTTTGTAAGCTGTTGAGCAAAGGAGATATGAGGGAAGGTAGATCTGAGGATTAGATCACAAGCTATGGAGCCTGGTGCGATCTAGTTTGATGGAGAATAAGCGTGAGGCACCAGAAGTACAGAACTATCATAATACAAGAGCCAAGAGACAAATCTTTGTGGATGCAACCCAGGAGGGGGTGAACCACGGTAATACTCATGTAATATGTCAAATGTATGCATGTATCTTCTTTCTTTTAGCTATTAATGGTTAAGCTTGATGAATGAGGAAATACATTGTTATGAATCTGTTTATACTTTGCTTAAATTAAACTGTGGGATATGTGTATGCGACTTCAAGGAATAAGTAGTTTCCCTTACATCTCACGGTATCTGGCCTTAATCAAGAAACACCTATCCCCTACTCTGTCCTAGGCTGTAAACACCTGAGTCTTAGGACCACCCATTTTAAAGCTATCTCGGGTGAGACTATGCAGTGCCTTTCGGGTGGTGTGTTGCCTTCTAGTTTACCAGGAGGGCCGATAGTTTTGGAGGCTTTGTTGGAACCCTGAATGACATGAACCCTAGGTCAATAACTCAGACAACCCGAGAAGGGAAATGATAAAACCAAAAAATGGTTCCCTTGCCATGTTAAGAGGAACAAGAAAGGACTGAGTAGATGAGATGGAATGAATAAAGAACCAAAGGAAGAGAAATGAGTCGTTAGAAGGGGATGTTGAGACCTTGGAACCCCACGAGAGAAGAAATCAAGGGCTGGTTGAGAACTAAAGAGATAGAGTTTTCACAGAAAGACAATAGAAACCCTAGGATCACACCGCGTAAATACCTGGATAAATAGGTATTTACGGATTTAGATGAAGTCTTTTTCTGTGACTTTCTGCATCTACTACAGGAGTGTATCTTAAGGTTAAAGGATAACCACGTGACAAACCAGATTTGACAGCTAGATTGGACTCCAATACAGATCCATCAGCTGTAGTAGGTGAACACCAAATTCATCCACGCGGTTGACTTTTGGCTTGACAATATTGTGGCAGGCTTCATCACAGAATTTGTGGTAGACATAGCAAAGTCATATAGTGTAGCCAAGAAAGAGTTCCTACAAGGACCTAGAGGAAGGTGCATTCGATCACTATATACTTCTATCAAGATACTGCTATATAACAAAGGTGTAATGATAATGGAATCAGACAACTAGACTTCCCTGCACGCATGGGGGAAGGGGGGAAGCACTGACAAAGAGAGGAGGAATGTAAGGAGGGCAGGATACAGAGAAGAAGGAGGAGGAACCCTTGGATCCGATCTTGATAGATGATGACCAGCTCAAGTGGATCTTGGTGTCCTTAGGAACGACACGTATTGGAGCACTCTACCAATATAAAGTGAATACCAAGAAGAGAGTCGTAGCCGAGAGGGAGGGCTTGGCCAGTGATGAGGAAGAGGTAGAGGATCTCCAGGCCATGGAGTAGATTGAGGAAATCCTGCGCGCCACATATGAGAGGAAAACAAGAGGCCCAAGAACAGGAGGAGAAGATAGTTATCCCTTCAATATTAATGTCAGTGTGGAACCCATAAACCCATGTGTGACCAATACACCAAAAAGAACACCATCGTTTAGACAACCAAAGTTCAGAGGAAGTCCGAAAATAGGAAGTACATCGACACAAAGGGAAACAACTAGAGGATCCAGTTCAGGTAACCTTAGTCAAGTATCTACACTACGTGGAGGAGGGAGTAGCTCTGTATTTGGAATGGCAAGACATGATCCTACTATCAGATTACCAGATTTTCGAGGAGAAGCGACAGAAGACCCTGAGAAGCATCTATTCATTTGCACAAAGATCTGGGAAGAAAAGCAGATCATTGATGAAGACACCAAACTTGCGCAACTAGCAATCACGCTAAGGGACTGTGCACTAGACTGGTACATGAGTCTAGACACGAACAATGTTCCTGGAATGACAAGAACATTAGAGGACATTAAGAAACTCTTGATCAATGAGTTCCAAAAGCTAAGCTCAGAGGATCAATACATGAATGAGATGATTGAAATAAGACAAAAACCAAGAGAATCGTTATGGGAGATTGATCAAATATTTAAGAGACTAAAAGGAAAGTTAAAATACCTTATGAACGATATGCAGCTTCGAAACCTATTTGTCAACTCACTACTCCCACACTTAAAATATACATTACGACAACACAAGTTTTAGACATAGGCAGAGGCTCTGCAGGAAGCCTTGCAATTGGAAGAGAATCAATATCAACAGACGGACCCGATTATCAAAGAACTGAAGGAGGATCTGAAGAACTTAACATTTCAGCTGAACCAAAATAAGAACAAGGACAAACGAGAAGTCATTTGGTGCACTACCTGCAGGATAGAAGGACACCATAAGAATGAATGCCCAACATTCGCACAGTATATGGCGACAGGGATGCCAAACCCACTACCATAGGGAGGATTATGGTGAGAAATATGAAAGAAACCAAGTCACGACCCTTACCACTATACGATGATGAAGAAATACCAAACAGTTCTAAAGAACTCATATCGCACCTTTTGCAAGTCAGTCGACCATGACGAAAAAGATTGCAGAACTATGGAGCTGATATGGAAAAGAACATCAGACACATACAGGGTATAGGCATAAATGATGACTGGACAGGAAACACCACAGTTCAATCAAGCCCCAACACCATACAACACTACGCAACAACAATATAATGTTTTTCCACAACCTTACAATAACGCACAACCGTAGTACAACCCAGCACAACCCCAGTGCAATACCACCAGTATAATCAGGGACCACATTACAACCTGCCGCGAGGTGACCGTGCAACTTATAGATGAGCAGGATGAGCCAGAGGAGGTTTCATATGCGGTAGAGGACCTGCTACATGTCACAATTGTCATCAACCAGGACATTATGCACGGGAGTGTCCAATGCCACCAAGGACTTGTATGTATTGTCACGCATCAGACCACGATACGGAGGAATGTCCGAAATTACTTGTAAAGATCCAGGAAAAAAGGAATCAAAATAACCAGAATTTTTAGTGGATTTCAGCCGAAGCAAGGGATGATAGACGTAACATCAATATAGTCACTTGAGGAGGAACGCAAATAGGAAATGACGTAGTTCGAAAGGAACCAGTGCAAAACCAATGGGTAAAGAAGAACACCGACCCCAAGAAGCAGTTCGATGCACATAAGGAGAAGGAGATCTTTACTGAAGCCCAACAAGAATTCTAGAAGAAGAACATTGCACCGACTGCACAACAAAGCAAGGAAGCTCCGTAATACGAAATGTCACCATCATTGGACCATACCAACAAAATACAACCCGAGGAGCAAGTAAGTATGATCAAAGACTTTTTGCAATCATGCATCAAAAAGTTAAGTGATCCTTCTTCTATCCAAATAATGCAAAACATCCTAGAAAAATGTAGCAGCGAGACGGGATAGAAGCTAGAATTGAAAACTGTCAACCACCTACACTCAAGAAGAAGAACAAGTAGGGAATTTAGATAAAATGCTAACATTGGGGATTTCAATATGGGAGATATTATACTAGATCTAGGATCTGAAGTGAATGTACTACCAAAATCTACATGGAAATGCATGGAAGAACCTACAATGGGATACTCAAATGTTCAATTAAAACTAGCAAATCAACATAGAGTCCTACCCATAGGTAGACTGAAAGGAGTAATGGTAGATCTAGATGGTGTGCACACTAAGGTAGACTTTGAAGTCATCGAAATAGTAGATGGTACAACACCTTACTTGACACTACTTGGTCTGGATTGGGCATTCGATAACCAGACCATAATCAACTTAAAAACTAGAAAAATGACATTTGAGTCGGGGGACTACAGGGTCATAGCCCCACTCGACCCATCAGAAGGTGAGAGGTTTGTAGAACCCACTTGTCTAGATTTATAAGAGATCGGCCAGTTGTACAAAACAACTGCGCTCGATGCAAACTATATAAACCGAACTACAGACGGGGTACTCAATTGGTGAAGCATTAATTCATTTACAACAGACTCAGATATCGGGTTAGAAAACTGGTAGAAAAGACTACACTAAGTATCCACGATAAGGTGTGCTAGAATAGATCGCGTAGTAAGGTGGATTGGCACAGAAATCAGAGAAACACCTAGTTTTCACGGGCTAAATGATTTGGAAACTTTCTTGACACAGTATGAAGATGAAGTATTAGAAAACCAGAGATTGCTAGAACTAGATTTATCACTAAAGGATACACCCGTAAGATGGTGGGATGCACACAAAGAGACTATCACATATTGGTACCAATGTAAGCGATTACTGCGCATAAGGTTCGACGCAGAACAAACAAGTAACAAACACCAGAAATATGACGGACTAGGCACACTAGCATGGCACTTGGAGGCATGTAAAATAGGGTGGAAAATGACACCACCAACGGAATGGTCTCACCACTTCATTCATACTTTAGAGGGCATACCAGCGAATTAGTATACGGACCAGGAAATGCATAAAGAAACCAAGACATGGGCAACACTCCAACAAAAAATTATAGTCACTTTCTCATTTGAGCATGAGAACCCCAACATAGACGTGGCCCTAAAACGCATCAGAAACGTCATATTCATCGAAGAACCAGAAGTAGAAGCAATCACATAGGTACAACAACGGAATAAGCAGACAATTAAGGATCTACTATCATGCTATCACGTACAGGAGGAAGCCCTGGACAAAGATGATCCGCGCAATATTCAAATCAAAGAAGTTGAAGGCGAGAGAGATGTGGAAGGACCACCCTTAGATTCAGAGGTCATCTCTGTGCCGATCAAGATAAATAAGGTTAACATAGGGACCACCGAGCAACCCAAAAATGCTAGCATTGGAGATTACTAGGATGAACAGACATTAGAAATCACCACAGAATTGTTGCACGAATACAACGACCTTTTTCTCACAATATTTACAGAGATGAAAGACATAGCCGGAGAACTAGGAGAAATGAAGATACCACTCAGACCTGATGCGAGACCCATTAAACAACAAACATATAGACTAAACCCCATCTATAAACAGAAAGTTAAAGAGAAGATCGACAGGATTCTCGAGGCTAGCATCATCGAACCATTCGAAGAATCATAATGGATAAGCCCAATGGTAGTACATGACAAGAAACAGGGAAGATGGATCAGGATATGCGTCGACTTGAGGAAGTTGAAAGATTCATGCCTACACGAACCATTCCCCACACCATTCACGGATGAATTACTTGAGAACGTAGGAGGCCATGAAGCCTACTCATTCACCGATGGATTATCAGGATATCATCAGATTAAGATAGCACAGGAGGATAGACACAAGACCACGTTTGCAACAGAATGGGGATCTTATCAGTATACAGTCATGTCGTTCAGACTAAGAATGCACCTGCGATATTCTCCAGAGTGGTCATTGCAGCATTTAAGGAATTCATCCACCAATTTCTTGAAGTATACCTGGATGATTGGATGGTCTATAGCCTATTGAAAAACCATGTGGAAGTTTTACGATTGACGCTAGAACGATGCAGACACTGCCATATATCACTGAATATCAAGAAATACATATTTGGAACACCATTTGGGATACTATTGGGACACATAGTATGCAAATAGGGTTTGCTAGTGGATCCGACCAAAATCCCAATAATTGTTAATCTACCAGCACCAAAAACAGTCTGCCAACTAAGAGAAATGCTAGGACATATGGGATATTACAGGAAATTCATCAAAGGCTACACGCAGATTACAACACCAATGGAAAAACTGTTAAGGAAGGATACAAAGTATCAATGGAACGACAAGTGCCAACACGGTCTGGATACCCTGAAGGAAAAGATGGTCACCACACTAATATTGGTATTTCCATATTGGGAGAAGACATTCCATGTACATGTAGATGCATCAACAATAGCACTTGGAGATATCTTAGCGCAACCAGAAGCAGGAGACTTGGATCACCCGATAACATTCGCAAGCAGAAAATTATCAGACTCAGAAAAAAATTATAACACGACATAAAGAGAAGGCCTAGCTATGGTCTATGAACTACATAAATACAGAAATTAACTATTGGGAAAACACTTTGAGATGTTTACAGATCACTCAGCCCTGAAATAACTAGTCAACAAGCCAGTGTTGGGGGGGAGAATATGCCATTGGTTATTGCTATTTCAAGAATTTGACTTTGAGGTAATAGTTAAACCAGGAAAATTGAATGCAGGACCTAACCACCTATCAAGGGTCACAAATGGAGAGGAGCCAATGAATTTAGAAGACAACTTTCCAGATGCACAACTATTCTCAGTACAGATTGCTGATGATTACTTCACAGAGATCATCCAGTACTTGAGCACAGGTACTGCGCCGCAAAAATATACCACTGCACAGAGGAATAACCCAGTAGTCCGCGCAACTGACTATCAATTGATCATAGGACATCTATACAATATGGGCACAGATAGCATCTTAGAATATATGTACTAGACCATGAACGACCAAGAATTTTAGCAGAAGCCCATGAGGGAATAGCAGGAGGGCATTATGCAAGAAAAGATATTGTGCAGAAGGTACTACACGCAGGATTATGGTGGCTAAAGATCCACAGAGACTCGAAAGAATACTGTCAATAATGTGATGTCTGTCAAAGGGTAGGAAAACCTAACAGAAGGGGTGCAATGCCACTACAACCGCAAGTGACACTTCAGGAATTTGAAAAATGGGCGATAGACTTTGTGGGACCTATTAACCCACCAGACAAAAGAACAGGGGTGAGATATATTATCACCGTGACATAATACCTAACAATATGGGGAGAAGCTGCACCAGTAAAAGATTACAGCATAGAGACAACTACAAACTTTCAGTTTGAACATGTAATTACTAGATTTGGGTGCCCAAGAATTTTGATGAGTAACCAAGGAACACAATTCATAAACAACACCATTCGAGCGATGCTGGAAGAGTTTGAAGTTCATCACCAAAAAATCACACCGTATCATCCACAGAAAAATGGCACGGTAGAAGCCTTCAAAAAAATTCTAGAAAACGCCTTGACAAAGATATGCAACGTCAACAGGGATGACTGGGATCTCAAGGTACCAGCAGTACTATGGGTGTATAGAACTATTAGAAAAAAAGGACCACGGAGCGATAAAATAAAACAAATGCAGAAACAAAACATAGAAGATACACAATACAAGAGAGACACAGATTTACGTGGTTCACCCAGTGTGGGCTATTAGAAAAACAGGACCGCGGAGCAATAAAGTAAAACAAATGCAGAAACAAAACACAGAAGACACACAATACAAGAGAGACACAGATTTACGTGGTTCACCTAGTGTGGGCTACGTCCACGAGAGAAATTGCCAAGTCCTTCCTTTATTATTATCCAGCAAATGAAGGGATACAACCTACAACAAAACCCACTGTAACTTCCTCTTCTTTCTCTCACAGTCTCCTCTCTCAGAATACAATATTCACCATCAACCATAGCCGCGATACATTTCCCTCATAAAAGAGGGTTGCCTTCTAGGGAAAAAAACCTTAACATAATCTCTACCGTTAGATCTACGACCTTATAATGAACGGTCCAGATTTACAATGAAATTATAATATACTTTTACAAGGAAATTTTTTCTTCGGGGGCTTCGCCCCTGAATCTCCGCTTGCCCCCAGACCCCCCAGCTGGGGGGATAGCCCCCTCGGATCCCACAGAGGGGGTACCCCCCCTCTACACTCCCCCGCATGGAAGAGTGTACATACTTCTGGGGTGTAAATACTTCATGGGGTATAAACATGGCTGAAAGCAAGGACCTCTGAATCAGGAAGATAATCAGGCTCCACAACCAACATGGGCTACGTCCACTAGAGAAATTGCCAGATCCTTTCTTTATTACTATCCATCAAAATGAAGGGATACAACCTACAACAAAACCCACTGTAACTTCCTCTTCTTTCTCTCACAATCTCCTCTCTCATAATACAATACTCCCCAACATACATAGCCGCAATACATTTTCCTCATAAAAGAGGGTTTCCTTCTAGGGTAAAAAACCCTAACATAATCTCTATTGTTAGATCTATGACATTATAATGAGCGGTCTAGATTTACAATGAAATTACAATATACTTTTACAAGGCAATTTTTTCTTCTGGGGCTGCTTGCCCCCAGACCCCCCAGCCAAGGGGATAGCCCCCCCGAACCCCGCAAAGGAGGTACCCCCCCTTTGCACTCCCCTGCGTGGAAGAGTGTACATACTTCTAGGGTGTAAATACTTCATGGGGTATAAACATGGCTGAAAGTAAAAGACCTCTAAATCAGGAAGATAATCAGGCTCCACAACCAACAAGAACCACATGCAAAAGGCTGACCGACCACACACCATTCAAACTAGTCTATCATTAAGAAACAGTAGTTCCATTAGAATTTTTAATACCCATCCTACGTGTAGCAGCTATTACACAAATGACAGAATGAGGCGTAGTACATGAAGGACTGAATCAATTACTGTCGATGGAGGAAGATCGAATCTTGGCAGGATTCCATCAACAAGTACAGAAAGTAAGAGACAAAACTTGGCACGACCGCCACACCAAGAGGAAAAAATTCAAGGAAGGAAATCTAGTATTACTCTACGACAATAAATCGTTGCAACATCCAGGAAAGCTCAGAATACATTGGCTAGGACCAAACGAGGTAAAAGTTGTCACAGACGGAGGAGTTGTACAGTTAAGAGATCTAGTAGGCACATACCTCATAGGAATGATCAATGAGAGTCGGCTGAAGCTATACAAGGACAGTTGACCACCCACGATGTAGTAAAAAAAAAAAAAAACCTGAAAACAACGTGCAACATGATGGACAAGCCACATATGAAACATGAAGCCAGTAAGGAAAAAGATAACAGCTGTATCAAAAAGGGAAACAAACAAGAAAAACAACAAAATCAAGCTGACAGGACAACAAGAAGCAGAGTTAAAGCAAGGTAAGGACGAATGGGATGTCACATTAAACGTGCCAACTGGAGACGGTAGAGTAGGCATAATGGCAAGTACGAAACCACCGCAGATCCATTGAACCTACAGTTATGGTGCATTAATCACATGATGGAGGAAGCATCCTCGAAAAGCTTCATGACGATCCCATACAACACATGAGCACATAAGCAGTTAGTCTATTCACGAAAGGAGAACATAAAAAGAGCAACAACAACTAGAATGAATAGAGCGAAACCACAGAGCTCACTGAAGCCATTCGAACTCAACAAACATTCGACAAACACCATTATGGCACCACCAAAGCTCACAGAACCAGGCCAAACAACCATATCAACTAGGGCTCAGACGAGGTTGCGAGGACCACTGGAAGAAAGCGAACAACAACCACCTGAGATTGTCAATATTGACGAAATCTCGTCGTGAGAGGAAATCCCAGTAGAGTCCACACAAATACTAGAGGAGGTTCCATGACCACAAATAGAGGCCATGGAATAGGATACACCAGCAACGATGCATGAGCCTCATAACAAATAAGAAGAAACCCACAAGGAAATACCACCAAAAAACGCCGAACCAGCTGTAGGAGCCAATAGAAGCGCACAAAACTTGGATGCAGCAATGCAACTAGACATTCCACAAATACCCATCCCAAATTTTTTTTCGGCCCAACCAATAGGTGAAATGGCCACAAATTGGGTAGAATGGATGGCGAAGGAGAAACCAGAAGCTGCTGGAACCTCGAGCCAACCATTGCAGTAGGAGGAACAAATTCAGATACCGATATCACCTCGAAAGAAATCGACTGCAGAGATTGTGCTACCTTGCATACTAGAGGGAGTACAATTGGACCCACAACTATTAGGTCACGTCGGGAAGCTCAAGTATTATGACCATGATGTAGAAGATGAAACCAAATATCCAAAGCTTTCACCACAGGTCTTTATGTAGAAAATAGTTGTGAACCAACTCGGAGAAACCATCACTCAACCACACTAGTGGGCCACTGGACTGGACAGAACAAGAATTATAGGGTTGCTGAAGATACCATACTTTGGCAGAGGCCAATATGCGACGGCATGCGTTAAGAAACTGTCAACAGTTACTCATGGAGGGGATATATGGCTAGACAAACCTATCCCCATAACTATCCAACTTATCACGCAGATAACAAGCCTACCCACTGGGGGTATGGATCTCGCGCTGATTCTGGATGATAAGTCCAAGAAAAAAACATTTGCAGAAGAGATGAAGAAGAAATATGGCACTGAAAGGGGAACACGAGGCATTATAATTAAATGGATCAATAATGCCACGACACAATTGGGTGCAAAAATATTAGCCTGCAAACTGCTACGAAAATGCCACAAAGACGAAGTGCCGGCAGGAGTCATTGTTGTTGCAGCTCAGTGCGCACAAGGCACCTTCATAAGTTGGGCACCATACATATCAAACTTGTTCCAAGTAGACTGCAAATACGTGCAGGATGCAGGTATGGAATTTCATTACTCATGGCTGATCACTTTCATAGCTTTCATGGGATGGCGAGAACCAGAATATGCCATCTTTGCTACCACAACATAACCAGGAGGAGCAAGATATCACGTCCTGAGATCCGGGCCACTAGCCAGGCATAAGAGGGAGAATGGAATCGTATTTGAAGCTTACCTATAGGAGATACAGGAAGCCATCGACCGAGCATGGAGAATAACACCAGAGACTGTTGCACGATATAGGGGCATCGCTAATTTCTGGGCTAGGCGACAAGCCATGTGGATACAACCAAGGAAGGACCTGGATAAACAGTGACTATTGATGCACTACTGAGTCACTGAGGGTGATATCGACATGATCATCAGCGAATGGCCTGATGAATGGAGGATTCCAACCATACCCAGAGTAGTACCGGGAGAAACAACAAAAGGAGGGGTTGCGTAGGCGAAGACACAACCTCCACAAATCCCAGTACCCAAGAGATGAAGAATGGGCCAAACCAAGTTGACTAAGGTAGACGGCGGCTTAGAGCAGCTAGGGGCCCAGAAGGGGAGGACAAAAACCACCCAACCGACCAATGGATATTAGAGGAAACCGGTTGAGGGAGCACAGGAAACCACATAGAACCCCATCACACAGGAACCAGGGGGAGCTAAGAGACCAGCGATACAAGACGTAGGTGCGCGCAAGAAAATGAAGGCGCAATGACCACCACCAGACTACACAATCATGGAGGATGATGGAGAGATGATTGCCAGGATGGTCCAAGATTGCCTTGCAAAATATTTTGATCATGCCACACACAACAGGGATAAACTGCAGAAGGAATTGACAGAAATGGGATAGCTCCTTAAGAAATTTGGGGAAGCCCAGATCACGAGTAGCAATAGAGGCATAGAGCCATTGACCACACAGACCATAGAAAGGGTGGAGGTAGAAGAACATGACCCAGTTCTTCTGATACCACATGCACATTCCACGGTCTATATAAATCCTAGCATGCTGCGAATGGATGAAATTGTGGGGAAAACACCACTGAAGGATTTGGATCATATCCAATTGGTCCTGACACTGATGCCATAAAAAGCATTATACAAACTACATGTTAGTGTTGACCATGGGATACAGTCTCGAGCACATAAAAATTTAGTCAAGCTACAAAAAGTAACAAAGAAGCGCGAAGCGTTGGAAATAGTTTGTGCACAAGCCAAATCTGAGACTCGGGAGGAGAAAGAATGCAGAAACAAGATGGAATGCAAAGTGAAAGAAATGTTTGGGAAACTCCCAGCTACTGCACAAGGAAATGAAATCTCAGCCGCAGAGAATATTGACTAGATTGTGTAGCCAATTGATCAGTATGAGAAGGAGATCAAGACTCTCCTTGGACAGATTAGACCGGAAACACCACCAGCAATGAAGGAGCAATGGAAGTAGGAAGCAACAATGAAACTGCAGGAGCTAGGAAAACAGGTCAGTATGACAACCAACTTGCTGGATAAAGAAGCACAACTTTGGACAAGGCTGGAAGAGGATCCACAAGTCCAACACTTGGAAAAGGACGAGGAGAGGATCAATGCAACGATCCAAGAACTCAAGCAACGACAAAAGATCATACCAATTCTGAAATGAGTCAAGGGAACGCAAGAGTTGAAGAAGATACAAGCAAAACTTATCATTGCGCAAACACAGAAACAAGAGTGTCAGGCTCAAATAGAACCATTGTAGGAACAAGTAGCAGAAATACTCACGCAGGTAGAAGAAGACAAAAAGTAGACAACACAGATTCAGCTAGAATGAATAGGACTGATGAGCGAGGAAGTGGCATCTCAGACAGTCGACACCATCAAGGAGAAAAATGTGCAGGCATTGACAAAAGAGAAAGAGTTGCAGGAATAGATCCAGATGATCACCAAGGAGATCAAGGAAGCACAGAGCAATTAGGTTACTCGGGACGAATCACATGTCAGTGTTGGGGGCTTGTTGGCACCAGGCCAAAGGGGAAAGAATAATGATCGTGGGAAAGAAAGAGTGCGGAAAAATGAAGTAACAACTAGCAAAAGAACAACACACGCGCATGTAAGAAAGCATGCACAAGGAAAGCGACAACTGGAGGAAGAATAGCACATGCATGGGAGAAAGACCTAACATAAGAAGGGTTAGGGTTTTGGTAATATTTTGAAAAAGGATGAAGAGCCCGAAATGTATAAATATAGATAAGAAAGTATCAGTTAGTAGTAGTAGTTATGTTATGTTTTGTGGTTGTTGTTGTTGTTGATGATTGTGCGGATGAATGATATTGTATTTGTTGTTATTAACCGATTTTGTAAGCTGTTGAGCAAAGGAGATATGAGGTAAGGTAGATCTGAGGATTAGACCACAGGTTGTGGAGCCTGGTGCGATCTAGTTCACCCCACATAGATCTTACCCAATTTGATGGATAATTGTAAGTGTGAAGCACCAGAGGTACAAAAATATCATAATACAAGAGCCAAGAGCCAAATCTTTGTGGATGTAGCCCAGGAGGGGGTGAACCACGGTAATACTCATGTAATATGTCGAATGTATGCATGCCTCTTCTTTCTTTTAGCTATTAATGGTTAATCTTGATAGATGAGGTAATACATTGTTATGAATCTGTTTATACTTTGCTTAAATTAAATTGTGGGATATGCATATGCGACTCCAAGGAATAGGTAGTTTCCATTACAACTCACGATATCTAGCCTTAATGAAGAAACCCCTATCCCCTACTCTGTCCTAGGCTGTAAACACCTGAGTCTTACAGCCACCCATTTTAAAACTATCTCGGGTGATACTGCGTAGTGCCTTTCGGGTGTTGTGTTGCCTTCTGGTTTACCAAGAGGGCCGATAGTTTTAGAGGTTTTGTTGGAACCCTGAATGACATGAACCCTGGGTCAATAAATTAGACAACTCGAGAAGGGAAATGATAAAACCAACAGAGGAAGAGTTTACAAAGGAATTTTTTGATTCCTTAGGAGATTTTGTTGATGCAAACAAATGGTTTGTCAACAAACTCACTTCCCAATTGAGAAAGGAAAATAAGCAAGTGGCAGATTTGTAGGAGAAACTAAATGTTCGAGAATCCATCTTGTCCAGAGAACACCAATCGCAAATGGATCGATTGATTAAAGTGAATAATGTATATATTGATACCATTGACAAACTTAAAGCTGAAGCAAATGACATTAGAAGAAAACATGTTGAACAATTAGTTGTTGTCCGAGAAGAGAAAAAAGGAATGATCAAGAGCCATGAGGAGAAAATTAATGTTTTGGTGGCCCAAATAAATGAGTTAAAGGTGAAACAAGATAACACAAAAATAATCAAAACATGGGCCATTGAAATAAGTGATAGGTTAGCTTCTCTTCAAGAATTAATTTATTCTAATCTAAATGAAATCAAAGGACAACATGATGAGTTGCTGAAATTTTCAGAAGAGTCTAAAATACAATCCGAGAAACAAAAAGTTGCTCGAGATTCTTTTGAGAAAATAAAAGTATGGGAAGCAAAAAATAATAATGTTCCTAATTATTGTTCTAGAATGGCGAGGATAAAATACAAGTGCAAGCCTCACTAGACTCTTGGTGCACCAATTGTGATTTTTCACAGGATTTGATCAAGAAAACCAATAAGAATTGCTCAAATATTTGGGATCTAGATTTAGATATTATTGAAGATCATGAAATGTACCATGTTCAATTTCTTGGTTAGGGAGTACCTTTATCAAATTTTCTTGTAGATGTTAACCAACAAATAAGTTCACGTGCATATGGAATCACACAACTTAATTTATGAAATGTGGAAGAAGTCAAAAAGTTCATCTCCAAACACGTAAAGTGCTTAAAGTCTATCAACACCTTTCTCTCGAAATTCAAGTCAAAGCATAAATATATTTCCAAGAAACTCTATCGATGCAAGTTGAATGAGGATATTCCACATCCACCTCTAATTTCACCAATTCTTGAAAAGTTCACTCTATGGAAATCCTTCATTAAAGAACAAGAGAGTAAAGTCAATAAAGAATATATAACCAACAAAGGAGATATATCTTCCTTATATGAATGATTAAATTAAGTTGACACTTTTCAGTCGAAGAAAAAGAGGAAAATGTTCTCAATGCTATTTAATGTAATTTGTGATAGGGAAAGAGGGTTGGAAACTAGAGAGTCAAACTTGTTATTTTTATTAGTTTGAATTAAATTTTGAAGACCCATTATTTTTGGCAAATTCATTTTTGAGTAATGTGAATTTTGTAATGATTGCATTTTTTTTAAAACTTTGCAAAATTCCTATACTCCATTTTATGTGAATTCTTTCCATAATCGATTATATATCAAATGAGTGTTGCATCATTTTTATTGAGATTATTCTTATGATTGATGATAATTGATGTATTTATGCTTCTAGATGATAATTTTTATTAATTGCTTATAAAGAGATTATCACTCATTATTCTCCTATTTTATTTAGTATCTATGTTCAGATCTTAAATTGATAGTCAATTAAAAATACATTCCCGTATGATTATAAGATTGTTATGTTTATACTGTGAATGAATAAATGTTATTTTGGAACTGACCTATGAAATTGTTTTTCTTCTCTCTATTTTCCATATACATGAGCTTTTCTTTGACTATAAGTGGGATGCAGATATAGTTGTTGTGATATTCTTTAAGTTATAACAATTATTGTACTCAATAATTCCTTTAGGATTATTATGTTCTTGGGAATTAATCATGCTTATCAACATATTTTATTTTTTAAAGCACTACTCTCAATTGAGATAGGATAGATAGATTAAATAAGCTTGTATTTCTGCAATTTAGGTTAATATACATCAAATCACATATCTAAAATGATCAAGTCTCCTATCAAGGAGAAATTTTATTGAGTGGGAAATTGAGCCCATATATTGGTTGGAAGTTATCATCCCAAACGAAAACATGTCTAATTGGTACTTGTGATCACATATCTATCCCCTATTGCAGGAGGGAGTTTTCTAGTCTGTCAATAGTTGGCACTAGAGGGAGGCCCAAGTGACATGCATGGCTGGTAGATCATCTCACAGTGCCAAGTCATCCCAATCGTCTCGTACCAAATAACCTCCAATGAGGACCCCTAAATATAAAAATGGACTTTCATCTCTCAAACAAAGTTTGGTGTCCAATTCACTTGAACTTATTGAAAATCCACAGGAGTTAGAATATCAATATAACCATGTCTCATTATCAAAGATTGAGCTTGTAGATTCTACAATTTCTGAAGAAATCCCCATAATCAATCCACAACTACAACTATCTAGGGTTTTAACAAGAGCACATAGTAAGGAAATTGGTCAAACCCCTATCCATTTGTTCCATTTCCATGCCTCCTTAGCCTTTTTGAACTATTAATTCCTCAATCAAAATGCTTGGATTATACCCAATTAATAATTTTGGATATTAGAAATGAAGACACCAAACACACATGAGGTCTTTCCTTATGCCAATTGTAAGTTATGTACCTTTAAAACCCTTATTTAGAGAGTGTCTTTCTAGATGATGTTTATCTTGATGTATCTATGAAATTTAGGCCCTTATGAGAATAAAACTTTGTCTTGTAACTTTAATATTTCTTCTTTGAAATGCCATAGTTCTAACCAAAATTTGATGTGCCAAGAGAAATTTATGGTAACATTCCCAAAACTTGTTGATTCTCGGTCCTTCATAGATAATTAAATTGTATGGAATTCCATGTGTCCAATATTTCTTATCTAACTATGAAATTTTTACCTAAAATAAAATCATTTGTATTCTTTCCAAATGAACTACTGGCACTCAATTTGGATTTTCCAAGATTTATATATGACAACTCTACCAAGAACACTTGTTTGAGACTAGTCTTAGGACTAGTCAAACACCCTAATTTCCACATCATGTATTTCAGAAATTATAGAATCTCAAAACTTAAAATTTCTACCAAAGGTACTATAAGATGTATTCTCAAACTCTTGAAAATTTTGTAGTCGAAAATTCCAACATGAGCTATTTGAGAATAATTTTAGGATTAGTCACAAACTTTGACTTCCATAGACTATATCTCAAAATGTATAGCAATAAAAAAGTTGGAATTTGACCCCTAGTACTTTACTACATCTCCTCAAGCTCCTAAAAATTTCACAGTCTGAAACTTCACCAAAACAAATTATACTGAAAATTCCAAGATGACTCATTTGAAAGAGAAAAACCCTAGGATCATATGCTTTGATACCAAATGTTATGAACCAAACTACAAAAAAAACATAAGAATAGAATAAATAAGTAACAACATGCCTTCATAAAGAGTCATAAAATAATAATCCACTTTGAAGGGGAAACCTCCTTTTACGGTATATCGAATGCACAAGATAAGATGCCTATACAAATTAATCTCCTTTATTGAAAATAGGAGATAATGTGAGCATGATGTAACCTACCACTAATCCAACATAACCATAGCTAATAAATTGATAATGAATGAGTGCCAGGTCCTTAAAATAGGGGCCTTAGGGGCCTTAATATCATTACTGAATCAAAGAGTGCTTGCACAAAAGATTTTTCATGAATCGACCAAGGATCCACACATTTTACTAAAGTTTGATTTGTCATGTTTTGTGAACTACACAAAGTTTAGTGCCAAATTCATAAGATATTGTTGGATATGCACCATGTAGGCTCCTCTTGATCCTTGCACCACAAAACTCTACAAACTCTTGTTAAAATTCCATAAAAGAGCCACAAAACATTTATCCTCTTCATTTTTGTTATTACCTACCAAAAAAATATTTTTTTTTTCTCAATCTGTGTATGATTTTATAGTCATTTTGAGAAATAATTTTGTAAAAAATAAATATACTTCTCACCTTTTTGTTGACACAAAGAAATCAACACTTACCTAAAAAAAATAAATTCAAAACATCATGGTATATTAATTATGTGAAGAACATGATTCTTAGAAGTATTCAATCTTGTGCACTTCATATTCTAAAGAATATAACAATATATCCTTATGCAATGGTCAAGCACACATTCGAAGACAAACCAATTACAAAATCAAGTAATTACTAAGATCGACCCTATTTTTAAAACAAGTGCAATAACTAAATGTCCAATTGCAATTTTGTCATCGGAATGTTCTCTCCAGAGGGTAATTTCTCATAAATTGGGCTTATCAAATGATTGTAACAACTTTCAACCGAGTTAAAAGTCAAATAGATGAAAAGTAAATTGGTGTGGAAGTCAAATTTTAAATTTGAAATGTCCATTACGTGAAGGACGCAATTTTGATATAAGGTTCTTGTAAAACCTTTCTCCCTAAGAAAGGGCCTGATCTATGGATCGAGCTCGACTTCGGAATTGGGGTCTAGGATAAACTCTCTCAAACGTTAAATGAGAAAGAAGAATAGGGTCAAATCACTATATTGGATTTATTTTCATAATGATTTGAATTATGTGAGAGATGAACGAAGGTGCTTGATGTCAAAATCTAGATCAAATTCAGATGTTTAGGAAAAAGTGATTTTTTCTCTGATCGAGTTATTTAATTAGAAGAAAAATATGACCATTAAAAATTTTAAATGAAAATTCTCCTTTTATTTCCTACAACAAGGTTTAGTGTTTAAGTGAATTAGTTTGACGAATCTCTTATAACATTTTCAATATTTTCAATAAGAAAGTTATGAGGTAAATTAACTTGATATCACAAAATTCAAACTAAAATTAGTAACTCTTACTGTATAAACAATTTACCAACCTTGACTCAATAAAATTCCTTAGTTACCTGAATTCTAGAATCAATAACTTTCTCATAGAACCTTTGCTTAAAGAATCGCTTTTTGCATGGTGAAGTGGATAGGGATTTCAAATGAATGGTGGTATAATCCATTTCAACATTAAGTGCATGGGTTTTATAACCCATGAATTTCATACCATCATCTTGACGTGAGACCATAAACATGAGTTTCCATACATTTGTCCCTCAAAATCGAATTTTGAAAGTGTGTTGAGTTCACAATTCTTGAACACTTATGGGAAATATCTTTTACAAATCAAAATGGCATCTCAGATGAGATCAAAAATTTATAAGGATTTTTTTAATGAAAATATCGGTGTTGTTTGGGACATTCTTTACTAAAAATAATGTTTATCTACTCATCTCTAAACCATGTTATACATAATTTCAATGTGAAAGAGACATTAGTAGAGTTTATGAGTAGCCAAAAGATTTTAATTCAAGGAATGAGCTCATTGGCCTCTAGTGCACTCTAAAACCAATCCCTGGAGTCTA
>ML805987.1:51923-69090 GCA_009831015.1 Picea engelmannii | reverse complement strand
CCTATCCCCCCTTAATGGAAACTTCATGAACTCCTAACATAGATCAAAGTTAAGAAAACTTCACTTCTATAAGAGACTTTGTGAAAATGTCTGCAACTTGATCTTCTGTAGGGAAAAATAGCACTCCAATAACTTGATCATGAATGAGATTTCTGATGAAATGCATGTGTATATCGATGTGTTTGTTGCACTAATATTGAACTGGGTCTTTGGCGAGCTTGATGGAACTCTGGTTGTCACACCAAAGGCTAGTCAAATGTTGTTGTTGGAATCCAAAATCTGAAAGGATCTGTCAAAGCCACAAGGCTTCCTGACTTGCATTTACCACTGCTCGGTACTCTGCTTTTGTTGAAGAAAGTTCAATAGCATGTTGTTTCTTATAGGCCTAAGTGACATGTCCTGAACCAAGGTTGAAAATATAACCTACAGTAGACTTCTGATCATCAGGGTTGCCGACCCAATCTAAATCAGTGAAACCAATCAGTAAAGGAGTCCCCCATGAACTGTAATGTATCTCAACCTGAATTGTACCCCATACATACCGAAGTATCTTTTTAGTTGCTTTCCAATGGCTTTCATGTGGTGGTTTCATATACGGGGCAACAAGACCAACAACAAAGGAAAGATCCAGATGGGTATGAGTCAAGTATAAGAGGCTACCAACTAACTGAAGGTACAAGGTGTCATCAAATTTGGGAGAAGTACAGGTGGTAGCAAGATTGACTCCAAAATGGAAGGGAGAAGGGGTTGGTTTACAATCTTCCATGTGAAAGCAACAAAGAAAGTCGCATGCATACTTAGACCGAGAAAGAAAAATTCCTTCATTGGTTTGAAAAACTTGGAGCCCAAGGAAATAATGAAAAAATCCTAAGTCTGTCGTTTCAAATTTCTTCTTAAGGATGGTTTTTACATGGTTTAAAAGTTTTGAGTCACTACCAGTAAGGCTAAGGTCCTCAACATAAAGGAAAAGGATTATGATATGGATTCCTACTTTCTTGGTATATACATTAGAATCAGAATGACATCTAAAAAATATGGTGTTAATAAGAAATTTGTCTATTTTGGTATACCAGCTTGGGGAGCTTGTTTAAGACCATAAAGAGATTTCTTAAGGTGACAAACAAAGCTAGAGTCATTCTAGACATAGCCAAGAGGTTGTCCCATGTAGATTTCTCCTTACAAATCCCCATGCAAGAAGGCAGATTTAATATCCATCTGATAGACCTCCCATTTATGTGAGGAAGCAAGGGAAAGAACAAGGCAGATGGAATTCATTTTTTCTATATAGGAAAAGGTTTCATTATAGTTAATTCCTTCAACTTGGGAAAATCCTTTGGAAACTAACCGAGCCTTGTGTATTTCAAAACTTCCATCTGATGCATAATTGGTTCTATAGACCCATTTACATTTGAAAAGTTTTCTTCCTTTTGGAAGAGGTACAAGATCCCAAGTATCGTTTTCCATTAAATAACGATACTCTTCATTCATTGTTGAATCCCAATATGGATGACCTGAAGCTTCTGCAAATGTATCTAGATCATGAGTCTTTGAAACTTGAGCCAAAAGAGAAGACGCTCACTGGAACTGAGAACATGTCTGATGCTGATATGAAGGATCACTGAAAATATCACCAACTGCTTCTCATGTTGAATGGACCCATCTAGGAATCAATGATGTTGGTGCTGGTCCAAGTTCAATGGAATCGTCTGGAGGAAGGTGAAAAGGCGGAGGTGGTTTTTCATCCTCATTGTCATCATCTGAAGAGGAAACTAGAATAGGAAAAGAAGAAGGAACAAATGTTGAATATGGCTCACAGGTTGAAGAAGGCACAAATGTCGAAGATGGATTGTAGGGTGAAGAAGGCACAATCGTCAAATTAGGATCACATGCCAAGATATTTTCATCAAATTTAACATCTCTTCTAATAATATATTCATTACAATGTGGTTGAAGAAGTCTGTAACCTTTGACATCTTGAGAATAACCAACAAATATACACTTCTCACTTTTAGGTTGCAATGCTTTCCTTTTCTCCTCAGGAATGTGAGCCCATGCTATACTACCAAATACACGGAAGCGACTTACATCTGGTTTAATTTTAGTTCATGCTTCTTCTGGTGTTATATTTTTAAGAGCCTTTGTGGGAGTGTTATTTACTATGTAATTTACACAGTTGATGGCTTATGCCCAATACTTTAGACTTAATCCCTTAGATTGGATCATACAATTAGCCATTTCTTTTAATGTGTGGTTCTTTCTCTCAACAACACCATTTTTTTGTGGTGTATATGGAACAAATGTGTTGCATTTGTTGAAATATTGTAACTACAAAGAGTATTCTAATTATTATTGAGTTATTATCATATAGATAAATCTCCTTTTGTGGATTGATCATGTCAGGACTTATGTATGATTGGTCAAACCCTAATTATATCATGCTAATTGAGAAGTCACCCCCCAAGGATAATTAAAGTGGTTTTAGCCACTAAGTGAAGAAGTTGGCCCTACCCAATGAAGAGAAACCACCCTAGCACCTTCCAACAAGTATAAATAAGAGTGGAAGGCGCCTCATTAGCACACTCACTCAAGTCACTCATCTAGTGCACAAGTTTGGAGGCATTTTCAGTTGGGAGAAGATGGAGAGAGAGCCGCATTTCTCAGTCTTGGATATTATCTAGTGTTTGGTCTATTATCTTGGCATTTCATTGGAAATATATATTAAGGAAGTTTTTGTTGGGTTTTCTCCCCCATGAGGGTTTTCCAGGATAAATGTTTTGTATCTTGTGATTGTGTTTCTCTCAGTGTTCATGTTTATGCTATTATTATCTAGTAAATTGAAAAGAACTTAATAGCATCTTTAAAAATTAACATGGTATCAGAGCTAAGCTGAAGGGAGCACCTTTCACTGAATAATAAAAAAATGTTACTGTTGTCGTACAAGAAAATTAGGGATTTTCGTTGGAAAGGAATTTCAACCTAAAAACCACCTAGGGAAGTGTGCCATATCTTAGCAAACTCATTAGAAACTTGAGCACACCTTTTCAGTGGCCAGAACCTCTAGGAAGTGAAACCCTAGTTTTTGGCTGGTACCAGAAAAATAGAAACCAAAAAACCAGGAAACCGAAACCTGTACCAGAAGTACCAGACCATATTTTCGTAGACTCGGTTTCAAGGGGTAAATTTTGGATTTTCTGAAAACAAATTGCACCAACCTACTTGCCTCAGCCAAGCACACCTCATGGTAAGTTCAGATTTAAATTCTGAGCACTTTCAATTTTTGGTCATTTTCCTAGCTCCAAGACAAGATGTCTGCAAGAACCAAGCTTGTTGACAAGTTAGAAGGCGTGGAAAACTTTCCTGCCCAGAAGTATAGGATTTCACTCATTCTCGATGAGAATGACCTTAACAAATTCATAAAGGAAAATGTATCGGAACCCAAAGAAGATGCAGCTAAAGCAAAGTACCAGAAGGATATGGTTAGGTCCAAAAGAATCATTACCGACTCTATTAAAGATCACTTGATCCCTCAAGTGGCTTCTAAGAACACTCGAAAAGATATGTTTTATTCCCTAACCAGAATGTATGAAGGAAATAATATTAACCGGAAGATGAATTTGAGAACCCAACTCAAAAGTACAAGGATGCAGAAAGGAGAAATAGTCCATGACTATTTCTCTAGGATTTATCAATTTAAGGAACAAATAGAAGCAATTGGAGACAACCTAGATGAAGATGAACTCATAATGAAAGCTCTTAATGGTCTCACAAGACCTTGGTATGACTTCATCCAATCCATCTATGCAAGAAAGGAGAAACTCCATTTGGACAGTCTTTGGGAAGAATGTGTTCAAGAAAAATAAAGAGTAGCTAATAGAGAACCAATATTATTAAGTGATGAAGATCAAGCCCTAGTTTCTCATGCTAAAGGAGGAAAGAAAATATATAACTTATATAAGGAGACCCATCAACATAAGGAATCTCACTCCCCAAAGAGATTCACCCACTCTCATAAAGAATCTCACCCTCCAAGGAGATTCCAAAAGTTTCAGAAAGGTCAAAGAAGAGAAAAAGATTTATCCTCTTATCAATGCTACCATTGTGATAATATGGGACATATTGCTAAGAAATGTCCAGCTAGAAGAGAAGAATACAAAAAGAGAAATAATAAGAGACATCATGCTCATGTAGTTGAAGATGATGAGCCACCCACAAAGATGTCTAAAGAAGAGATTGAAAACTATGTTTTGTTTTTTTCCCTCTCAGGATCTGTGTCACCTAGAGAGGATACTTGGCTCATAGACAATGGAGCTTCTAATCACATGACAGGTCATAGAGACATTCTCTCTAGCCTTATAGAAAAGAACTTTCCTCAGAAAGTTACACTCAAAGATGATTATCAGTACCCTATCAAAGGAGTGAGAGAATCCACATACAAACTTGATTCAGGGACCCCAATGAAAATGAAGGATGTACTATATGTACCAAGTTTGAAAAAGAACTAACTTTCTATCTCAACTTTAGATAAGAAAGGATCCAGAGTTTCTTTCATAGATGGTGAAGTTCTTATGTGGCCTAAAGGAAAAACCATAGAATATGCAATTGTTATTGGAACGGAAGAAGGTGTCTTCTATAAGTTAAAAGGCCACTCAGATGCAACCCTGATTCACTCCACTGAGAGTCCATGTGAACTTTGACATAGAATATTATCCCACATCAAATACAAATCCTTACCATATGTAAGAAAGGCAATTAGATGTCTACCAAAATTTAAGGTTGATCATGAAGGTATGTGCAATGGATGTGCACAAGGAAAGAACATAAATAATCCTTTCCCAAAGAGAAAAAGTAAAGCAGGAGTTTTCGAACTCATCCACTCAGATGTGTGTGGCCTAATTCCATCAACCTCTCTTAGTGGGTATGTATACTATGTTCCATTAATTGATGATTATTCTCGCAAGACTTAGGTTTACTTCTTGAAATAAAAAGATGAAGTGTTTGGAAAATTCAAGGAATTCAAAGCCTTGATAGACAATCTCTCTGAAAGAAAGATCAAGATACTCAGGTCATATAATGGAGGAGAATACACCTCAAAAGAGTTTGAAATATTTTTCAGAGATGTAGGCATTAAGAGGGAGCTCACCACTTCCTACAATCCTCAACAAAATGGTGTAGAGGAAAGAAAGAATAGAACTATAATGGAAGTCGTGAAGACTATGATCCACGATCAAGATATTCCTATGCACTTATGGGATGAAGCAGCAAGAATAACAATGTATGTCCAAAACCGACTATCCCATAGTGAACTTGGATTCAAAACCCCCGAAGAAATGTTCTCTGGAAAGAAGATAGAAGTAATCCATCTCAAGATATTTGGTTTTCTTGTGTTTGTAAACATTCCAAAAGAAAGAAGAACCAAGCTGGACACTTCAAGAAAGAAGGAAATATTTGTTGGATACTGTGAGGTATCTAAGGCCTTCATAATTTACATACCAGGTTACCATCACATTGAGATAAGCTAAGATGTAACCTTTGATGAAGATGCAACACTCAAGAAATCAAGAATATGTCAGCTTGAAGAAGTATATGAAGAAGAACATGTAGCTTCCAGAGTTACAAAACCAGTGAGGGAAGTTACAGTTACCCCTGATGAGGAGATTCCAGAATATCATGACATGATAAAATCTCAAGAACCTCCCCAAATGATGAACTCTAGACTGAGGGTAGGTCCCTCTCCGGTAAGTCCCACCATTCATTTATCTTTGTAATAGTATATATAGATAAATTACATCTGGGATTCAAAAAAAATCATCTTCCCCAACATTCCAAAAATAACTGTCAGTTACAAAAGAGTAATGTACAACAACCAAACTCCTATTTTCTAGGGGATGTTATACAAAAAAACTGACATATCTGATATTTTTTCCTTGAAGGCCACTTGTCAATATTATTACAAAATTCTCTCACACATACTAAATTTAACCTGTCATCTATTTCAGCTTGGAAATTTCTTCTTTTAACATGTCAAGCCAAGCAGGCTGGTTTTCTCCAATGCTTTCAACTACCTCATCTTTTACCTCTGTCTTTTGACGCTTGCTCTGTTTCCTCTTGACAGCTCGTGCATGGTGCTCGCCTATGTATCCATTGATGATTAAATCCTTCATGATGAGATTTAATCTAATTTCTTCGACTGACCATGGTTAGTCCACAGACTTTGTATGAAATTTTGTTGCTAATATTTGTGCGACCAACTTATCTTTCTTCTTCATGATGAATTTGTCATATTAGTTGAAAATCATGGTTCACTAGAGGCCACTTGGTATGTTGTATCCATTTTCCCTGGTTTTACAGAAAGAATGAACTTATCTTCCTTGGATGAATGATTCAACCTATGATTTCCCCATTCTAAAATAGAATGTTAATCGCCCAAAACAGAGTAATGTAACCCATGTTTTGAATAACAATTTTCATTGAGTGCCAATCATGAAATACTGACAAGATTACTTGCAGGTACATTAGTTTATCTCATTTGGGCAATCTATTTTTAATGATGAGCCTTCAAGTTGGTTATATGGCGATGCTCACCTGGCATTGCACAGACGAAATGTACCCGAACAAGTGGCATGAGATGATTTGATCGGCCGTCACTTTTCCATATCCACATGCGATTTTTGGATTTGACATATTCAATGACATTAGAACATGTGACATCAGGGCATGGTTGAGTGGTTTCCCACTTACCCGCTTTTCCCCTCGATATGCTTCTGGAGGCGTCACATGTCTATGGTTTGAAACCACAGTATTTTCCCTGACCCGCTCTCTAGTGCTTAACCTTTGCGCTATTTCCTTGCTCGATATGTCTCATGACCGTCGATCTGGGTTGCTCGAGATCTATGGTTCGTCGAGTCGCATCACTTCTGCATCTCCACCAATTTTATCCCTGTCCGCCATATGTGACCCCACTTGCTAGTTTAACACTCCTCTTATACTAATTTAGCATCCTGTCAAATCTTGAGACTTGGATTCCAAGGAATTATTACAGTGATAACATAGGCTCCAACTGGGGATGTTATCCTCCCTATGAGGTAGAAAAGAACACGTAGTCCCAGTGCCTCATCCATGGGATGCTCCCACAACAGGTGTGTACCTTGTTCTGTCTCGGAGACTGAATGCCAGACATACTGCTAAAAATTTAACTAAATACTTTATTCAGAAATCAAAACTTGAAAATGCTCGATCATCAACCGAATTTGTACCTACCTAGCCTAACTACTAAAATGAAAATGCCAATCAAGAAAAATGAAAATTCCAATGCATCCATGCCAACATTTTATCCACTGCTCATTTTCTTTGCACATGTTTGCTCCAAAGCTTGTTCATCAACAACTCTTTTGCTAAATTGCATATGAATTTGAATTTTAGACTTCCAGAAATATTAGGAATGTTCGTCGTTTCTAGAAAATTCGCAAAGGGATCTTCCAACACATGCATAAAATAACAATCACACATCATTTCTTCCACTGCATTCTAGTTTTCAAGTGATTGGTCTTGCTGATTTCCATCAAGAGACTGAAAATTCAGCTGAGACTACTGGGAGAAACGACCTTCCGGATTAGGAAGTGACATCGGCTGAAAAGAAATCATCGGTGTAAAACAATCCATATCGAATGTTGACATTGAGCTGCCATTATCTTCACTTCTGAGCTTATAGTCCTTCCTAAGACTTAAATTCTTATTGGTAGAATTTTCCATATAACATGCCACAGGATCATAAAAACCGTGAAAAATTATTTCTTCTTGATGGACAAGGATAGAAAAACAAGTCTCTTCCACAAGTGTCTTTTGTTCTATTTCTTTTGTTCTGGGAACATTTTCAAACGAAATGCTAGTAATAGGTTTGTCTACTATTCCATGCATATCAACAAAAACACTCATACATTCTTGAACATCTTCAAATATGACAACCATATTATGTGCATCAAGGTTATCCTCTTGTTCATCAAATGGTTCTGATTCGGTTTTATTAAGCTTCTGGAAATTTGCTTGAGGACTGCCATTTTGACTTTCAAATGAATGAATGGAAATAAGTTCTTGCTCATATTCTTCTTGCAAATGTGAAAAGCTAACAACATGCACTATTTCACAGTCTAGAGTTCCCATGGATGCATTCTCAAAACCATGATTTTCAAAAGAATCAAATAAAACCACTGCCTCTTCATTATCTTTCTTTATTTCTGATTGAAAAATGGCATACGTTGTTTTGTTGCTTTCCTGAAGCTCCATGTCATTTGTTTCTTCACTGCTTGGAGTCTCCATAGATGCAGTTTCAGAATCCTCATCCATGTCTAGGCCACTTAGAAATTGGACCACCACGTCATTCTCAGGGAAAAAAGACAACTTTGAAACACTTTGTCTTGCTAGAAATATTGTTGAATATCTTCATCAAGCTGAGGAGAAGGAAAATGACCTTTAACAAAAATTTCTTGATCAACTTCATCTTATTTTTCAAGCTGGTGGTTGAGCACAGGCCGCAACTATGAATTGAAATATCCTTTCTTGTAATCAACTACATGATCATTTAATGTATGTGAAGGTTGTTGATCTTCCTCACTGACAACAATTTTATAATGTAAATCAATGTTATTATAGTCATATTTTCCCACTTCCTTTGTAGTCCCATGATTTGCTTTCAGCAATTCAAAGGAATAAAAGCATAATGGAAGATGGTTTACATTTGCAAATTATTTTCTTCCTAAGATTCAATATCATGACTAGAGGGCTTCTGATCTGGAGCATTATAAACATTTTTCTTTAGTAATTTAAAAGAATTAAAGCACAATGGCAAGGTTTTTTCCCCTGTTTCCAATCCTTCTTCATTACTGTCATATGCATGTTCCTCAATTCTTTTAGATTGTCGAGCACACTTAATTTCAGGTTTCTCTTTAACCAATGGCTGCAATTTCTTGTCAATTTGTTCTAGTGAATCAATTTGATTTGGCATCAACACACATTCCATTGCTTCGATGATGATCTTAGAATTTTCTTTCAGAAATTTAAATGAAGAAAAGCATAAAGGTAAATGATTGCCTTTAGTTGATTCAATACTTTCTTCTTTGTAATTGTGATATGTAGGCTGATTGCTCTCATTACACTGCTAAAAATGAACATTTTCTGATAGAGAACATGCAGTTGGTTGTTCTAGGAATTCAGCCTCATAATCATCATCATATTCATCATATATAGGCAAATCAACAATATATTCAATGTCATCCAACAAGAACAAACTTGGAACATCAACGTGCTCTTCAACAAATTGATTTGAAAACTCATCTTCTTGACTATCTACAAATGAATATATGAAACAATGAGCTCCATGCTCATCATGGGATGGATCAGAAGCTAAATTAACACCTCTCTTTTCAATAAGTGGAATACAATCTTTTTCAAAATCATTAGCATTGGAAACTTCAAGAGGACCTATGACATTATCAACTCTATGCTCAAGATTCCAATCAACTATTTTTTGTTCATATTCACTTTCATGTTCTTGAGCATCCAACCCCTCATTTTGAATCTTTTTACATGCTTAGATATTGTGTTGAATGTCTTGAGCATCATTAAACATTTGTTGCAAGGACATAGGTCTTCTTTCCATCAGGAGGTAAGAAAAATCTAGATGAAGAGTAGTTGCATAATGGAGCATGGCAACAACTTCAGTGGGTTGAAATTTTTTGGGCAAATTGTAATAGATACTGAAAAAACTTCTACTGAATATAGAAACAGTTTCATTGCTCTACCTTTTTAAGGAATAGAACTCTGTATACTGTAGATCCAAAGATTTTTTCTTGCCCCAAAACTTTAAAAAGACATTCTTCAATTCCTACCATGAGATAATTGTCTCTGGATACAAATGTTTAAACCAGTCTTTGGCGTCCCCTTTCAAGGATTGAGAGAAGGCCCTCATATGAACATCATCATGATCAATCTCAAACAAATCTATAAAATGCTCAAACCTTTGGATGTGTTTTTCAGCTGACATGGCATCAAGTTCCCCATCAAACATAGGTAGGTACTCATAGTGTTTTGGAGGAAAATCATGAAGGATGTGGGGTAACTTTAAGGGTTTGTATCTGTGATGGGTCTTGAAGAGTGTTGGATCAAGTGCAAGAGGTGAAATATCAACCTTGGTTTCATGAGGCTCATCAACTTGGTTATGGTCATCACATGGCTCAGATGGAAAATTTTGATCAAAATCAGTGATACAGTGAGGATATGTATGTACAAATTTAAGAGGAGGATATACAATTGCAAGATTCTCATGATCATCATTTGAATGGAGCAGGTAAATAAAAATTTGTTTGGCATGTTCAGGGAAGGACCAGAGACAACTTATAACAAACAATAAAATCCCTTGGAAAAAGTCCAATTTTAAGTACTTGTTTTCTTCCATAATGTCTTTTCATACTTATGTCAAGGGATATCATCTTCCAGTGGAGTCTCTGAATTACATTTGAAGCTTGAGTGGAGTCACCAATAATATTTTGGAATTTGGATTCTGCATTGAGAGTGGAGTCGCCATTGAAAATTTAATTTTTTGGATTCTTCTACCAATGGAATCACCTTCAAACTAATTTTTCTATGCGTGGAGTCGCTAGAGCAAGGATATAGCCAATATGTGCCTAAGTGTATGCTGCTCTCAGACATTAGAACTCAACCATGTTGTTCTTTCCCAAGGAAAAATTTTCAATTTCGTCCCCAACAATGACGCCAGAATGTTAGCACTCTGTAAATTTTGTCCGGTTGATAGACAAACGACAAAGGCAACTATTTCAACCAACTTCAAAGCTGGGCACTAGCCTGCTCAACTCAGAGAGGGCTCTCTCTTGTCACTTGATATTTATTTAATAAACAATGGCTAGATTTGGTTTTTTTTGGAGGTTTTTATAAATTTGTTGGCTAAGAAGGGGAGGGACACTTAGGGCTATGGAGTCAAAATTATGAAAATGAATGAAAGCATTGACTGGCCAATAGAACTCTCCATAGGATAAAGGATAAATGAGGCAATGAATTTGAGTTGTAAATTGAAATTTGCAAAGTGTAAGAGGAAAAGGGGAAAACAAGCAACTACATCAGAGCATTAACAAAATGAATTCTAAATTAGTTAGGAAGAAATACACACAGTTTTAATTGCTTCAGCCGAGAGCATCACAAGATGAATTATGGGATTTTAAATCTCCAATTTAAATAGAAGACAATGTAAATGAAATTAAAGGACACGAGAAATACATATAATGAGGGAAAACAAAACTCATACCACTACCATTAGAATCTTTTCATAGAGACTTCAAAAGCTTCTGCAATATATATTCAATTCAGTTCTACAAAATTACAGTATTTTCCTGCTCTGAGGGCAGGTCCCTCTCCGGTAAGTCCCACCATTCATTTATATTTTTAATAGTATATATAGATAAATTACATTCGGGATTCAAAACGAATCATCTTCCCCAACGTTCCAAAAATAACTATCAGTTACAAAAGAGTAACGTACAACAACCCAACTCCTATTTTCTAGGGGATGTTATACAACAAAACTGACATATGAGATTTTTGCATTGAAGTCCACTTGTCAATATTATTACAAAATTCTCTGACACATACTAAATTTAACCTGCTATCTATTTCAGCTTGGCAATTTCTTCTTTTAACATGTCAAGCCAAGCAGGCTGGTTTTCTCCAACGCTTTCCACTACCTCAGCTTTTAGCTTTGTCTTCTGAAGCTTTATCTATTTCCTCTTGAAAACTCATTCATGGTGCTCACCTGCATATTCGTTGATGATTAAATCCTTCATGATGGGATTTAATATAATTTCGTTGCCTCACCATGGTTCGTCCACAGACTTTGTATGAAATTTCGTTGCTAATATTTGTGCGACCAACTTCTCTTTCTTCTTCATTGATGAATTTGTCATATTAGTTGAAAATCCTGGTTCACTGGAGGCCACTTGGTCTTTCGTATCCATTTTCCTGGTTTTTCAGAAAGCATGAACTTATCTTCCTTAGATCAATGATTCTACCTGTGATTTCCCCGTTCTGAAATAGAACGTTAATCGCCCAAAATAGAGTAATGTGACCCATGTTTTGAATAACAATCGTCATTGAGTGCCAATCATGAACTACTGACAAGAGTACTTGCAGGTATGTTGGTTTATCACGTTTGGCCAATCTATTTTGAATGATGATCCTTCGAGTTGGTTATCTGGTGGTGCTCACCCAGCATCGCATCGACGAAAAGTACCCGAACAAGTGGCGTGAGATAATTTGATGGGTCGTCACTTTTCCCTTTCCACATGCAATTTTTGGATTTGACATATTCAATGACATTAGAACACGTGACATCGGGATGTGGTTGAACGGTTTTGTGCTTACACGCTTTTCCCCCTGATATGCTTCTGGAGGCACCACATGTCTATGATTTGAAACCACAATATTTTCCCCTGCCCGCTCTCTAGTTATTAACCTTCGAGTTATTTCCTTGCTCAATATGTCTTCTAACCATCGATCTGGGCTGCTCGAGATCTATGGCCCGTCGAGTCCTATCACTTTCGCGTCTCCACCAATTTTAGCCCTGTTTTCCAGATGTGACCCCACCTGCTAGTTTAACACTCCTCTTATACTAATTTAACATCCTGCCAAATCTTGAGACTTGGATTCCAAGGAATTATTATAGTGATAAAACTCAGTTAGATAGATAGCTTACTTGTTGTTTCTTACTTAAAAAATTGAATAGATTAACTAGCTTTAAAATAGATTGTTATTTGCTTATTTAGAAATAGTCCATCAATTCCTTGTTTGAAGTTGCTTAGGGTAAATAGTTAATAATTCTAGAATTGTTTAAAGCTCTTCATTATTTGAGTTTATTGGAATTAGATTAGATTAGGCTAGGCTAGGCTAGATTAGAGCTCTAGACCCACACATATAATGTTGGCACCTTGAAGCTTACGAGCTTTGGGTTGACAATTTAATGTTGAATTAGATAGCATATATTTTACTCGAAAATTCCCTTATTCTATGATTTATTGTGTAAATCATCTCTATTATCATTTTTGGAGTTGTGCTCCACATTCACATCTTGTGTACATTATGTGTACTTTGGTTTATTATGAAATATTCAGTATTTGGTACAAACATTTAGTATCAAAGAGGATAATGCTTGGGTTTGACTCCTTCAAACAAGTCATCTTACCATTTACATTCTATTTTTTTATGGAAATTTTCAAGGATGAAAATAAGACAAGGTAAAGTACATCATGTCAAAATTTCAAATTTTAGGTCACTATAATTCCAAAGTTACAAGATGTGGAAGTTAGGTTTTTTCACTAACCCTAAAACTAGTCTTAAATGGATGCTTTTGGTAAAACAATGGAGACATTTTGAGCTCACCATTGAGTCCAAAGCAACTTAGATAGCCATATTTTCCTTTCATTTCATTCTAGTTGGACACCAGAGGCCAGATCTATGAGGGTTTGAAGTCGGAGGTTCGTTACTAGATTATGTAACAAAGGTTAATGACCTAAGAGCCCATTGTAAATCATGTGGTTTAGATAAAAAGGACATAACTTGGAACTAAATATGTTTCATTTGTTTATATATTTCACACTCATAGGTTGACTATGGGATATGCATATACAATGCCTTTTTTTTCTTCCTTTTCAAAGATGTTAATGCATGAGAAGGGGAATCTTATTTCCTTGGGTGTCCTTAAGCCATCTCAAGCTCATGATTTATTGGTTGGTCAGCTGAAGGGACAAAAAAAATCAGGGAAACTTAGAAAAGAAACAAAATAAGTCTAATAAGAAGTCAGAGAAAGATCAAGCATAGTCATTGTCTGCCCCAAAAGCAGACTCCAAATCCTCTTCTTCAAAGGGGAATTCTAAAAAGAAGGATATGCCAACTTGTATTTATTGCAATAAGGTTGGTCATTAGGAACATTTTTGTCATAAGAAGCATACCAATGAGTTGGAACATATTCTAAAAAGAACAACATTAATCGTTCTTCTTCACAACAACCCTCTACTCCTTTTTCCAGATCAGGAAAAATAAAATCAATTGCACTTGTTTCTACTGCAAATTCTTCTCAGCAATGGATTCTTGACTCAGATGCATGACATCACACAGGTTCTTTCAAAGAACAATTTTATTTGTTGGAGCCTTGTTCAATGCCTCACATTCTCATTGGGGATGGCTCTCATGCAATTGTCATTGGGAAATGTTTTGTTGATGCTAGCACTAGTACTTTTGAGGATGTCTTTTGTGTGCCTAATATGTCATCCAACCTTCTCTCAATCTATCGAATTTCTAAGAATGGAAGAAAAGTTGATTTCACTCCCGATTTAGTCACCATCAAGGATATTGAAGTTAATTCACTTCTTATAGTTGGTAAGGCTCATCATGAGTATCACCTGTATGATTTCTCTCATTTTGAACCTCATTCTCATTCTGCTACTTTATTCACCCATTCAGATTCTGCGAGGAATCTATGACATGAGTGGTTTGGCCATCTCAACTTTCTCTATCTTCAATAGCTAAGCACGGAGGATATGCTCATAGGTCTTCCTCATATAAATTTCTCATATGGAGTTTGTCCGGGTTGTGCCTTGGGAAAGAATCCTCGAGACAAGTTTGACAAAGGGAGGGATTGGAGGGCTTCATAAGTCCTTGAGTTGCTTCACAATGATGTGTCAGGTCCATTTCCATCCTTGTATTTTAGAAAGGATCACTACCTAATCACTTTTATTGATGAATTTTCTAGATACACCTGGGTCTACGTTCATTGATGGAAAGGAGAAGGAGAATATGTGAACCACTGCTTTGAACAATTTTGCACTCTTGAAGGGACAAATCTTCAGCATATTTTATCCTATACACCTTAGCAGAACAGTGTGGCAGAGACAAAAAATAGGTCCTTGGAAGAGATAGTTGGCTACATGATCCACACACGCTCTGTTGCATATGAGAATTGGGCAGAAGCTATCAATTGTGGTGCTCATATTCAAAACATAGTTATGCGCAAGGCATTGAAGGGTATCACTCCCTTTGAATATTGGTGTGGTAAGAAACCTGTTGTGAGACACTTCAGAGTTTTTGTCTCCCCGGATTGGGCACACATTCCTTTGGAGAGGCGCAAGACCTTAGAATATCAAAGTCATCCTTGCATCTTTGTTGGTTACCCCAATGGTGTCGAAGGATATAGGATCTTAGATCATGAGACACATGAGCTCTTCATTGAGCATAGTGTGCAATTTGAGGAAAGCTCTCATATCTCATCCTCTCATCTCCCTTCCTCCACCGTGAATTTAGATAGTGACTCAGAGGATTTTCCTCCAACTACCTCTTCACACTGAGTTGATCATGATATTTCATCCTCCTCTTCACAGAGTTTAGATATAGAGGATGAAGATTCTCGTCGTACATCCCCTACCATGTATTGTTGGGATCGTCAGACACTTGAGTATGCAGGAAATATTGTTGGGGATCCTTTTGATACTCGGAGGACTTGGTCACAACATCATGATACTCCAAATTCCTACATTGCCACAACTTTAGATCCATAGTCCTTTCATGAAGCATCAAGTATTACAGAGTGGGATTCAACAATGGAGGAAGTATAAGTCATTGATTCAGAACAAAATTTGGGATCTTGTTCCACTTCCTAAGGGAATAAAATTGGTTCGGTGTAAGTGGATCTATCGGACCAAATTTGCAATGGATGGATTAGTTGACAAGAGACCAATGAGCCAACGTCCACATATTCATGGTTACCAATATGGATTAGTTGAAAACATTGATGGTTACCAATGATCCAACATCCAAATATTAATGTATTGAATATCATGCATATGCATAACTGATTTTCATGTCATTGTGCTTTGAGGAAGAAAACCAAATTGAAAATGTACACATATATACAAAATGAAAACAAAGTTACATCTGAAAAATTGCTAACAAATTGGTGGAATGTTATACATATTATAAATCGGTATCCCTATCTCCCTCATTGTTGTTATCCTTGCAACCAATTATACCCTAGATGTTTGTGTGATGAAAAAATCAACATAATGAGACTATGTTTGAACCTTTAAAATATGCAAATTGTTAGTGGAATAAAAAAAATAGACCCTACTACCAAAAAGGACTAGTAAAGCCATTTTAGGAAATAATTGACATCATAAGAATCACACTAGAATTTTAGAAGCATTACTAAGTCATATACATGACATTTAATTTTAGTTATATATATTTTTCTATAATTATTAATAAATAGGGGTCAGGGAATTTAAAATTATGTGGGAGCATATAATTTTAACCAATCACATAATATTTTTCTTTAAATTGGTAAAATTTTCATAAGGGACTATTAAAAATTATGAATGGATTTACAACTAGGGGACAAGAAATAAGAGGATGTGATACACTCTAAAAATAGAAGAAATTTTATAAGTTCATCAAAACACGTGTTTGGAATGTTTTTTACTAAGTGACCCCCTTATAGAAATAATTTAAAAACTATGTGAATCACGCAAGGTAGTCAAGTTTTATAGCAAAAACGGGGTAATTGTGTACATTTCATCTAAGCAAGCTAATATTGAATTATGTGCCATTGTATTTTTAAATTGGAGAGATGTAATATTTTATGGCTAGCACTTTTTTTTTCCACGGGAAAGAGCAGTTCCTTGCTATTCAATTTGAATCAAAGAAAACTTTCCATTACATATAGTGAAAAAAGGCTCAAATACATTACAAAGATATACTCAGATATACTCAGTATGAGCTCAACATGTCATTTATGGGAATTGAACCCAGGTGGGGAGGATAAAAATCATTCCTCCCAACCATCCAAGATAAACCCAATTCACAAGCACTTTATTCATTTGTATGAATCTTGAATATCATAGGTTGTAGAAATTAGATGTTTAATATAAGCATATTAAGCATATTTGTGTTTAAAGCATCATCGTCATGTTTAATATGATCCCAAGGATGACATATATGGGGTTAAATGTATATGTAACGGGGTAATTGTATATGTAATAGGATTCAACCTAATAAAGAGCATATATATGCAATGAGTGAGAATATGTATATATAGAGATCAATATAGTCATTATGGATA
>ML805987.1:28154-50105 GCA_009831015.1 Picea engelmannii | reverse complement strand
GACAATTGATGAAGTTAGGGGATATCAAGTTGATAATGAACTAATGATTCTTGATCCTAAGTCTTTTGAAAACATCCAAGATTATTTAACAAAGTTTAATGACCTAATAGCCCAATGTAAATCATGTGGCATAGAGAAAAAGGACATACAACATGTCTTAACTACTCTCTCTAAACTTGGACCTAAATATGTTGCATTTATTTCTAACTTTCACACTCATAGGTTGACTATGGGATCTGCATATACAATGCCTACTTTTGCTTCCTTTTCAAAGATGTTAATGCATGAGTAGGGGAAGCTTCTTTCCATCAGTGTCCTTAAGCCATCTCAGTCTCAAGACTTTTGGTTGGTCAGACAAAGGGATAGAACAATTCAAGGAAACATGACAAGAAACAAAAAAATTACAAGAAGTCACAAAAAGATCAGGCACAGTCAATGTTTACCCCAAAAGCAGACTCCAACTCCTTTTCTTCGAAGGGGCATTATTAGAAGAAGGATAGGCCAACTTGTAGTTACAATAAGAAGGTTCGTCATGAGGAAAATTCTTGTCATAAGAAGCAGATCGATATGCTTAAACATATTCTAAAAAGAACAACATTAATTTTTCCTTCTTCACAACAATCCTCTACTAGTTTTTCCAAATCAAGAAAAGGGAAAGCAACTACACTTGTTTCTACTACAGATTATTTGCAACAATGGATTCTTGACTCAGGTGGATCACATCACATGGATTCTGTCAGAGAATGATTTTCTTTGTTGGAGCCTTGTTTAGTTCCCCACATTCTCATTAGGGATGACTCTCCTACATATGTCATCGAGAAAGGTTTTGTTGATGTTGGAATTGGTACTTTTGAGGATGTCCTCTGTGTGCCTAATCTGTCAGTCAACCTTCTCTTCATCTATCAAATTTCCAAGAATGGAAAAAAAATTTAGTTCACTCCAGATTTAGTCACCATCAACGATCTTGAAGACAATGCACTTCTTGCAGTTGGTAAGGTTGATCATGAGTCTCTCATATATGCTTTCTCTCATTTTTTACCTCGTTCTCATTCTAGTTGTAAGCTTTCTCTCATTTTGTACCTCATTCTAATTGTTAGCTTACATCGACTCCCTTTCTATCTAGAGTCAAGCTTGAGGCGAAGTGTTCCACACCACTAGTTGATTCCACTTTGTATCATCAAGTTATTGGAAGCCTCTTATACTTGACACATACTCACCTCGACATTTCATTTGCAATTAATAATGTTTCATGCTTCACGACAGAGCCATATGAGATTCATTGGAAGGCTTCCAAGCGCATTATGCACTACATACGAGGCATTCACAAGTATGAGACTCACTATGAAGTGAGCACAAGTTCAAATTTGATTGGATACATAGATTATGATTGGGTTGGTGATCTTGATAATCAAAACTCTACATCTAGCTACAATTTTCACCTTGGTTCCAATCCCATTTGTTGGCAGAGCAAGAAGTAACATGCCATTTCTCTTTCTTTGACTGAGGTTGAGTATCAATGGGTTGTTAGTGCCACCACTGAGGCTATATGGCTTCATAATAGCCTCATTTAACTTGGAATCACTTTTCATAATCTATTAGGAATCTACTATGAAAACCAAATCGCCATCCAAATCTCGAAGAACCTTGTTCATCATCAGTGAACCAAACACATCGAGATCCACATGCATTTTCTTAGGGAGTTGATTCAGAAGCAAGTCATTGATTTGAGTTATTGTCTGGAAACATAGCAGGTTACATACATCTTCACTGAACTCTTCACTTTCTTCGGTCTCTCTTGGGGGTGTGGGACATTTCTTCTAGGGAGTCACTTATCCCTCCTTGCTTCATCCTATCATGGTGGGGATTTTCTTCCCACTGGGGTTTCTTCTTCCTTTTCTGTTTGAGGGGATATTTTGTACATGGGTACCTCATCAGGCCTTGTAGTCAAGACCCATATTTTCATCTTTGTTTAAATTACCCCCTAAGTAGCACTTTAAAAGGGGTTGTTAGTGTGAACATGGTTCTTTAGCTATAGTTTTTTTTTATATGACTAGTTCTCTTTTTTAACTCTCTTCACACTAGATTAAGTTTACTTGGGTATTTTTTCACTTTATCTCATAATGGTTGTGTTTTTAGTCTCTTGGGTGGTAAATACTACATATATTCACCCATTGTTATCGTATGGACATATCATTTTCATTGTATGCTTTGAATTCTCTTGAGTAGAATATAGTATATTCTTGTTCATTTTTTATTTCTAGATTTGCTTTCCCTCATTCATTTTCATTATTGGGTGGCTTTTCAGCCAAATATTACATGGAATTCAGTTGAACAAAACCTTTTTTACAACCTTATTTGAAGCAAATAGTATAAATTATTTATGATAAATCTCTTTTATCGTTACTCGTAAAAAATTGGTCCACTGGTTATTTAGAATGGTAGATTTCGATTTGTTATTTGGCTTAGGTTGCACATCGGATCAGTTGGGATTTTCCTACTCAAACATTCGATAAAAATCAATGGATATAGGGCGGGAGATTCTCAAACTCTCAAACAAACAATGAAAATCAAGTTTTTTTTTTTTGAATTGTAAAAACATACTTTTAAATTGTCTTTCATCATCCCATTTTTATATGTATTCACCATCTATTTTATCATTCAAATTTTCTTAAAAGCATATATATTAACAATGCCATGAATCTAATTTTATCTAATAAATATGCCATAAATTTATAATATGTTACTATTAAAAAATTGAATTACTTAATAGTAAATATTAATAAAAAGGTGAGAGTTGTTAACCAGAAATGTATAGATTAATATATAAATGTTTCATTCCTATTGTGAGTCATCTATCATCATGAATAAATGAATTTTCAAAGTGGTCCATGTGATGGAGCAATGTTTGATCTTCCAATTTCTTTTTCCACTGAAATTTAACCCCAAGTGACTCTACCAGATTTGAACCTATGACTTATGGACTCCAACGTGCATATAATTAAGCTAACCATTGGGGATCCTTGATTGATCTATTTAATCATAAAAAATTATTTAATTCTAAGATTAAAAATTATCGATATCTTAAATAAAAAGATGCCTCACCACCAAGAAAGTCAATCTAATTCTTGATCTAAATTGAATTTGATCAAGACTAGGCATTTATGTATTGAGATTGACCAAAATTGAAGTTCTTATTGATCACCTAAACATCCATCATGTAATTTTTTAGTGGGAAGCCAAATAATTATCATCTTAAATACAACTTATGCCGATCAAAATTGACCAAAATTGAAGTAATCTTTGACTTAGTATATCAACCTAAATTGAATTACTTATTGAGAAATATTGACCTAAATTGAGTTTTCTTTGATCATGGTTAAATACCTATTCTAAATTTTTCCTTAATTAGTTTAGATACTAGAATTAGCATTACTTGGATAAATATTGATGCAAAATTATCCCTAGCTCAAATTTGTACATTTTTGTAATATCTTTATTTGTCCCCAATTCAAATTTGCAGCTTGGTTTGCCAATCTGTCATTATCTAATTTATAATATCGTTGAAGTATTCTCCACTTCATTTTGGAGTCATTATTTTTGCTACCTTTCAAACTTGCTTAAGTTTCCTAACCTCAAAACTTTATCATCATTTCCATTTCCATTTCTAGGTCGTTAAATCCATTAATTTTTTAAGATTATTTATGATTACCCCAATAAAATTTTAATTTTGGATAACGTGGAATAAGTAAAATTCACTTTGATGGCATGATATCTTGTAGTGGGGTCACCAAATAAGATTGAGATAGATTGAATACCTAAATTCCATATTATTATTTAATAGGCGTTGTCTAATTGTTCTTTTTTTCCCCCCTCCTCACTAGAATCTGACAACACAAATCTGCACAAGATCACAACTTTTTGTTGTTTAAATTGAATTTATGAATGCAGAAATGGATTCAAAATGCTAAAAACCCATAGAGCACTCAGATTATAAAAATTTAACCACTCAAATCTGCAGGTCCAACAATATCTCGCCGTATTTTGGGAAAATATCCCTGGAAAAAAAATGTCTAAAAAAAGGGGAAAAACGTAGAACATTTAGACTACGAATTACTTAATATTATAACTTTTGGGGTATTATGTTCCATTGAGGTCCATATTTTATATAATATAGTCTCAATGGTATTCCAATATAGTCTCAATGTTGATCCTGTTGATGATTAAAGTTGCGTGAGACATCCTCCAGGACACAGACTGAGTGAGTTGGCCTGTGAGAGAGCCCATGAGTTGTGTGTGCCCATGACATGGGTGTGTTGTTCCTCTCTAAGGCAGAGATGGAACGTTGTGTGCCCATGTGTAGGGAATATTCCCATGAGATGGGTGTGTTGTTTCTCTCTGAGACAGATATGGAACGTTGTGTGCCCCTGTCTAGGGAAGATGCCCATGAGATGGGTGTGTTGTTTGAGATGAAACAATGTGTGCCCTTGTTGAAGGAGCCCATGTGATGGGTTTACTATTATCCTCTATGTGGAGAGTTGAGACAATGTGGTACTCTAGATGATTCTCCTGTGAGACTTAGTGAGATAGAGATCCATTGAGTAGGACGTCCTTGTGGCTGAGCACAGGTGGACATGATCCTAGTGGGTGAGCACTAGTGAGTGTGTATCCAGATGATTCTCCTGTGAGGCTCAATGAGATAGATATCTGTTGATTTGGACGTCCATGTGGCTAAGCACAGGTGGGCGTGCCCCTAGTGGCTGAGCACTAGTGGGTGTGTGAGACCCCTTGCTATATTTTCTAAGAGTTACAATTACCTATAACCCTAATTGTGATGTCAAGGGTACAGGTCGGCCCCACCATAAAGTGAAAGATAATTAATGTAAAAGATAATTAATATGGTAATTATTAATTATATTTTAAGTTATTGAGGCCGAACCTGTTATGCCAATAGACACCACTTTTGATGTGTCCAGTCTAGTATAAATAAAGGTGATTTCTCCATTGAGGAAACACAACACACATGTGATTTTGGAAATATTATAAAGTACATCTTCTAGGGATGAAGTGCGCACCTCTCTTGGGTGCTAGCCTTCTTGGTTTTATGAGCACCCTTTTGTGTGCTAGGTCTATGGTGTGGGAGGTATTTCTCTTGAATAATATAGCAAAGGATTGTTGGGTTTTCTTCCCTTGTTGAGAAGGGTTTCCTAGGATATTTCTCGTGTTCTTGTGCATGGTATCTCTTCTTGTGATCTTGGTTACTGCAGCAAGTTGTTTATGGTGTAACTGTAATTGTCTATGGTTCAAGTAAATGCTAAAATTGAATAAAATTCATGCTTGAGCCTATACTAGTGAAAATTAAACATGGTTTCAGAGTTTAGGTCTTGAAGAACCCATTGCACAAGCATTCAAAGAAAGTCGTCCTCTTCCGCAGAACCATACGACCCTCCTAGGGTTTCCAGAAATTTGTATGGCCCTCTCTTGTTTGGTCATTTCAACACTTAATACTTGGACACTGGGGATAAAAACTACATAGAAGTGTACGACCTCCTTCATCGCACCTCCACAAACCTTCATATTGCATTTCTATGGATTTTGAATTTTTGGCCCTAGGGTTTCACAATTTTCTACAGAAATTTCAGAACTAGGGTTTCTCCAGCTCATTAAAGGAGTTTTTCAACTCACCAGTATTATTCCGAATTTCAAGGCTTATTGTTGGCAGTCATTAGCCCAACAAAACCTAAGGTTGCTATCCTATCCTAGCCGTTATGTTTTCTAGCCCAGTTGGCAAGAGTTTGTGAAGAATCTAAAATTATGAAGAACAAAACCTTGGTGGCAGATAGGCTTGATGGATCAAGCAACTTCAGCTCCTAGAAGTAAATACTTCAGATCACTCTTGAAGAGGAAGATCTATTGTGGACAATACAAAGAGCCTTACCAGAGACAACTCCTGATGAAGAGAAGGAAGAAAGGAAGGAAGAAGACGTCAAGTAAATGAATATAATGATATACTCAGTAAGAGATCATCTCCTGCCTTGTATTGCAAACCTGAAGACAAATTATGAAATGTATGAAGCATTAAAGAATATGTTTGAGAGTGAAAACATCCAAAGATCTCTTACATTGAAAGGCCAGCTTCAAAATATCAAGATGACAAAAGGTGACACCATTGTTTCCTTCTTTATGAAGATGTCAGAGATTAGAGACCAGCTAGGTGCCATTGGAGAAATAATATCTAACAGAGAACTTGTTTTGACCACTCTCAATAGTCTTCCAAAACATTGGGAACCATTTCTTCAAAGTATCAGTGGAAGAGAAAAACTACCTACTTTTGATCGTATGTGGACAAACTATACCCAAGAAGAAATTAGACTTAGAGCTAGAGGAGTGGAATACTCCCCTCCCGATGAGAATCATGCTCTTGCACTTCATACAAAGAAAGGAGGAAGATTTAAAAGAAACTTTAGGAAAACATTCAAAGATGAGAAGACTTCATCAGCTTCATGTTATGATCAGAGAAGAGACATGTCAAAGATCCAGTGCTTTAGATGTGACAAGTATGGACATTATGGGAGAAATTGTCCTACCAGAAAGAAAGGAAGACAATATGCTTCCACCGCTGACATTGATCCAGAACCACCTCAAAAGGATGAAGACAAGAGAGATGAGGATTACTTCCTCTAAACCAAAAGAAAGATTGAGCATTATTGTAGACTAAGGTAATTTGTTTGATTTAATCATTAACCTGCAGTTGATTGCATTTTTTATAGTGAAGGTTATTATCCCTAGTGTGGGATCCCTCATGACTTGGACCATTATCCGTGGTACGGGAGTCCAACCTTTCTTGATTGATTATTATTCTAGTATAGGAGGCCATTTTGGTTGTTATCCCTATGGGAGGCCATATTGGTTATCATCCTAGTACGGAAGCCATCAAAATACTATAGAGTCAGTAGAGGACATGATAAGACATGAGATATCTCAAGGCTAGCAAATAGGAAAAGGAAGATGTCTATCCTTCAGACTTCAAAGGTATTCAATGAATTAGAGGGAGTCAAACTATTTGAGAAGAAGGAAGAGGCATTAACTTCTCCCCTTTAGCATTTCATAGGGAGTCAACCATTATTCAAGTTTCTCTAGTCGATATTCCTAAAGACATTGCAGTAGGCCATAAAAGGCCTGCCCGAGTTCAACAAACTTTACAAGAGGCAGAGAGACATGAAGCTCCTCAAAGCACATTCCATAAGAGAAAGAGACCAAAGAGTTTTCGAGCTACTCTTCAACCATGAGCCATATTATTGATACAGAGCCTTCTTGTCATGGAGAAACAACAGGTCAGTAGGTATGGCAAGATGCCATGATAGAAGAGTATTAGTCCATTTTGAAGAATGATGTATGGGATATTGTTCCGAGACCAGAAGAGAATTATGTAGTGACTTCCAATTGGATCTGTAAGATCAAGCATGCAATTGATGGAAGTATCAAGGAATACAAAGTGAGATTTGGAGCCAGAGGATTCTCACAAGCAGAGGGAGTTGACTATGATGAGACATTTGATCCAGTAGCTTGATACAATTCCATCTGTACTATCATCCATGAGTTGGAAACTACATCATATGGATGTAAAGACAACCTTTCTCAATGGTGATATTGAGTAAGAAGTTTACATCGAGCAGCTAGAGGGATTTTTGGTACACGACGAGAAATATCATGTGTGTAGGTTGAAGAAATCCCTGTATGGACTAAAGCAGACACCTCGTGCTTGGTATGAGAAGATGGATGTATTCTTGATGATTTTGGGTTTCAGCAAGAGTGTTGTTGATCCAAACCTATATTATCATATTGTTGGTGATGCGTGCCTGATATTGGTCCTGTATGTGGATGATTTATTCCTTATTGGCTCAGAAAGACTTATTGTTGAATGCAAGCGAGCATTGACTTCTGATTTCGAGATGAAGGATCTATGTATGATGCACTACTTCTTGGGACTAGAAGTATAGCAGAGAACTGATGAGATTTTTCTCAGTCAAGTAAAATATACAATGGAGATATTGAAGAAGTTTTGTATGACAGAGTGCAAATATATTCCTACACCGATGGTGATGGATTTGAAGAAAGCTCCTACTGATTCAGGCGAGATTGATCCATAGCTGAGTGGATCACTGATGTATATGGTTAACACCAGACCTGGTATATGCTATGCAGTGAATGTACTTAGTCAGTTCATGAGTCAATCGAGACAGACTCACTAGATATCAACAAAGCATGTATTGAGATATCTACAAGGAGCAGTTGGATATGGCTTGAGATATGCCTCTAGTGTAGACTTGAGTTTGCAGGGATATGTCGATGCAGATTGGGAAGGGAGCGCAGTGGACAGGGAGAGACCATATGGTTGTTATTTTACCTTGAGCTCTACCATGGTTTCCTGGTGCAGAAGGAAACAAAGCTTTGTGGCCTGAAGTACTGCAGAAACATAGTATATAACATTGAGTGTGGCAGTCTATGAATCAGTGTGGCTTCGCAAGCTCTTGAATGATTTATTTGATCATGAGATGGATGCTACCATTATTCATTGTGATAACTAGAGTTGTGTGAAGCTGTTTGAGAACCCTTGTTTCACGATAGATCAAAACACATTGAGATAAAATATCATTATATCATGGAAATGGTGCAGAGGAAAGAAGTGTACGTGCAATACCTTTCTACACGAGCAAATTGCATATATCTTCACCAAACCGCTTGCCAAGACGAAGTTCAAGTACTTTTGTGAGAGACTTGGCCCGGTGGAGAATTCCTCCCTAGCTGAGAGGGAGTGTTGATGATTACAGCTGCGTGAGACATCTTCCAAGACATAGACTCAGTGAGTCAACTTGTGAGAGAGCCCATGAGTTGGGTGTGCCCATGAGATGGGTGTGTTGTTCCTCTCTAAGACAGAGATGGAACAGTGTGTGCCCTTGTGTAGGGAATATGCACATGAGATGGGTGTGTCATTTCTCTCTGAGATGGAGATGGAACGATGTGTACCCCTATGTAGGGAATATGCCCATGAGATGGGTGTGCCGTTTGAGATGAAATGATGTGTACCCTTGTGAGGAGTGAAGGATCCCATGTGATGGGTTTACTGTTCTCCTTTGTGTAGAGAGTTGAGATGATGTGGTACTCCAGATGATTCTCCTATGAGACTCAGTGAGATAGAGATATGTTGAGTAAGACATCTGTGTGGTTGAGCACAGGTCGACATGATCCTAGTGGTTGAGCACTAGTGAGTGTGTATCCAGATGATTCTCCTGTGAAACTCAGTGAGATAAAGATCTATTGAGTTGGGTGTCCCTATGGCTAAGCACGGGTGGATGTGCCGCTAGTGGATGAGAATTAGTGGGTGTGTGAGATCCATTGTAATATTGTCTAAGAGTTGCATTTACCTGTAACCCTAATTGTGATGTAAAGGGTACAAGTCGGCCCCACCATAAAGTGAAAGATAATTAATGTAAAAGGTAATTAATATGGTAATTATTAATTATATTCTGAGTTATTGAGGTTGGCCCTGTTGTGCCAATAGACACCACTTTTCATGTGTCCAGTCGAATATAAATAAAGGTGATTTCCCCATTGAGGAAACACAACACACATGTGATTTTGGAAATCTCAGAAAGTACATCGTCTTGGGCTGAAGTGTGCACCTCTCTTGGGCGCTATAGCCTTCTTGGTTTTGTGAGCACCCTTTTGTGTGCTAGGTCTTTCTCTTGAAGAATATAGCAAAGGATTGTTGGGTTTTCTTCCCTTGTTGAGAAGGGTTTCCCATGATATTTCTTGTGTTCTTGTGCATGGTATTCTTCTTGTGATCTTGGTTACTGCAACAAATTGTTTATGGTGTAGCTGCAATTGTTTATGGTTCAAGTAAATGCTAAAATTGAAATAAACTTCATGCTTGAGCCTAGCCTAGTGAAAATTCAACATATCCATGGGACGATATCTTTTGGTCATCAATTAAGATTGAGATAGCTTGAATATCTAAATTCCATAATATCACTTAACATTATAACTTTTTGGGTACTATGTTCCATTGAGGTCCATATTTTATACAATATAGTCATAATGGTACTCCAAGATAGTCTCAATGTTGATCCATGGGATGATATCTTGTAGTGTGGTCATCAAATAAGATTAAGATTGAGATAGCTTGTATACCTAAATTCCATAATATTACTTAATATTATAAATTTTTGGGTACTATGTTTCATTGAGGTCCATCTTTTATATAATATAATTTCAATGGTATTCCAAGATAGTCTCAATGGTATTCCAAGAGATCTTATTGTATGTTGATCCATCTTTTATATGATATTGTTTAAATGATATTTATAGAGATCTTATTATATGTTTATGATATATGTTTTATGAACAAGCAAATTAAATTGCCAAACATTATAACCTTAATTGATAAAAGTTCACTGATAAAACACAAGTATGCAAATAAGAAACCGTGGTAAGTGTATCCAATTAAACATCTTGTTTCAAACTTCCAACAATATAACTTAACTACGTTGAGGAAAATGTTGGACCTTGGATTTAAAATCCAAACAAATGAAATGAGCATAATAGAAGCCAATTTTCTACTAGTAATAAAACCTAGGATATCTTTCAAGGAAAAAAAGTTGCCTTAAAACAAACACAATTAATCCATAACTTTTCACAAAGGATCGAGCCTAATATAGTCAGTTGATAAACCCTAGAACCCATGCATGTCTAAAAACTCTGCAATATGCAATGAAATTTGTTGGCAGACAAAAACTTGCAATGGAAACATTTGTTGGTAAATAGAACTCTTGCATATGCAATGACATTTTTTTTTCTCAAAACCCAAAATCCAACCAATATTTTAAAAAGGAGAAAAGAAAATTTGGACCCCATTCAAAAGGATACTTGAGAATGAAAGCTCGTGTCCAAATCCACAAGTGTCACCTTTCAAAACCTAGGATCCCCTTCTACTAGCAAACCCTTGGGGAAGGAAAAAGGTTTAACCTCTCATTTCCAACTCTATCAATTAAACCAATGAAGAGTGCAATACCAGAGGAAACTGAGATAGGTATTATTGCTTTCTTCTCAAATAACTTTTATGTTGTGGAATGAACAATGAATACAATGATGGAATGCTGAAAATCCATCAAGTCGAATGAACTTTGTTTGAAATTCTCCTATGACCATGAAGGGTGCAGGTCATCCTCTTGTGATATTTGTATGCCACAAATCAAGTATTAAATCACTGTGGAAGTGACATTGATATGACCTACAAGGCCAAAATGAGTTGATGTTAAGAGTGAAATAATCTCCATGATGAGTGTATACATTCCCTCAATGACCATCTTGAATATAACAACACATTGGCATTCAATATGCAAGTTGGATGACCACCCTTCTATGGCCATCACGCAGTGGACCCTATTTGAACCCTAAATGAGTGGGAACTCTCACAATGACCATGTGGAATATAGTGCATTAGCATTCAACCTGCAATTTGGATGACCAACCTTCTGTGACCATCGAGCGGTGGACCCTAGTCAAACCCTAAACAAGTGTGAACTCTCTCTTCATGTCAAGAGGTCATAGTGGGTAACCATTGGGTGTAAAAACCACCAATCTTTGAACCAAAATATAAAAGGAATAAATCAAGATACACATGCATATATAAAGGAATATTGTTAGGGGTTGATAAAAGCATCTCAAAATTAATTTGATTTTGGCAAAGTGTTTTGAAGTGAAAGAATGTGTTGTTGATAGATTTTGAGCATAAAAGTTTAGTCTCCTTGTGATTTAGATATTTAAAAAATGAACAAGTGCATTTTTTCCTTAACACATCTAACATCTAACTTTAAAAATGAATTAAGTAAAGCATTGTGTTAGAGACATGATGTATTGTTTTTGTAGTGATATAACAAACATTGTAACACTACAAAAGCTTGCAATTTAATAACTTAAGCCCTACTTTGACATTTCAGGAAAAACATTAACCGTCATTTTGCCAATAAAGGCATAAATTTTTTTTAAATCGTTTAACCATTCCTATAATATAGAGAAAACGAAAATCCAAATAGTAAGCTCCACAAGTTTAGACAAAATTCATTATATTTACATGATGCATTGTTTATGTAGTGATATAAAAAACATTGTAATGATACAAAAGCTTTCAATTTATTAACTTAAGACTTGCTTTGGCATTCAATGTATTTTTTCTTATAGAGGTAGAAATGATAATGTCTTTTGGCATTCTAGGAAAAGCATTAACTGTCATTTTGCCAATAAAGGCATAAACTTGTTTAAATCATTTAACCATTCCTACAATATAGAGAAACATAAAATATAAATAGTAAGCTCCACAAGTTCAATTTATTAACTTAAGCCATGCTTTGACATTTCAGGAATAAACTTGTTTAAATCGTTTAACCATTCCTACAATATAGAGAAAAATAAAATTTAAATAGTAAGCTCCACAAGTTTAGGCAAAAATTCACTGTATTTTTGCTTATAGAGGTAGAAATGATAATGCCAAAATTAATAGGCATTGCCTCCAATGCAAATAAAAATAAAGAGTAATGAGTAAGATGTGAAAGTTGCAAGTATTTCCTTTTGTTTTTGTGCCCATTGTGAAATTTTTTACATTGCCTCCAACGCAGAATAAAATAAGTAAATAGTAAGCTACAAAAGCAACAAGGATTGCTGACCATAAAAAGATAAATACCCCAAACAAAGCCATTTTACTCTTTTATTAAGAGAATTCTGAGTGAAACTAGCAGTTAAAATAAGCAACATTAGGCTGCATGCTCAATGAATTTCTGAAGTCAAATTGAGGGTAACAATTGTTCCTGAAATGTTTTAATAAAGTAGTCCCTTTTTAACACTTTTTTTCAATATCAAAACCAAAACTTGTGGTAAACTATATTTAGAAATCATTGTGAAGCAATCAACATCTTCAAGGCCACAAGACACCTAATTTTCCTACATAAATTCACAAACCATTTTATGCGTTATACAAAGAACCATTTTATGTTTTATACAAAGATTTCAAAGTATAAACTCTAGCTGCAACTTTTGCAATATCTAATAAAACCACAACTTAGTTTTTTCAACATAACGTTAGCTTATTTTTTCCAACATAAAGTTCCCTCAGAATAATACCACAGATAAGGATAATTTTTTCCAACATAAAGTTATCTTAGTTTTTCCAACACAAAGTTACCTCATAATAATACCAAAGATAAGGATAATTCATACAATGAGAGATTTGTTATCAGCAACCTCCTTTCTTATTACATAAATGATTGTCAAACACAATGAATATTTTTTGTTGTGTGTTGGCAAACAAAAGATCAACGATTGTCAAACACAATGTATATTTTTTGTTGTGTGCTTTCTTATTACATAAATTATTGTTAAACACAATGAATATTTTTTGTTGTGTACTGGAAAACAAAAGATAAAGTGACAAACAACAGTAATTAATCCAATGCCCTCTCACTTTCATAGTGTTGAAAGAAGAATAATGATCAAAAAAAGTTACACTAGAAACCCAACTAGAGATCGAAAAATAGATGTTTATGAAAAAACAAGATTTCCGTTGCAACTGTCACTTGACCCCTCACAAAAATAATTCAAGAAATGCCCTCACTTTCATAGTGTTGAAAGAATAATAATGATAATAAAAAGCTACACTAGAAACCAAAATAGAGATCGGAAAATAGTTATTTTATGACAAACAAGGATTTCCATTGCAATTGTCACTCGACCCCACACATCATATTCTTTAATCATTGGGAGATGCATGCATGTCACCATCTCCTTAGAATTTAAAATCCCAATTCATGAACCAATTTGAAATAACATAGTAGTACATTCACTCAACAATTTCCCGACAGGCATTATCCAATTGCACAACAGATCCTCAAAATCATGTTGAGGGAGGAAATTATTAAAATTGAATGGTATCACTCCTCATTCTGACTGTCCCCTCTGAATGTTCTGAATTTTACCCACCACGACATCCCTCTATCTCTCTTGGCTTGTTCAACTTCTAGAGTGTTATCTAGAAATACTGCAATACTTAGTGCAATTGTTGGTGATGAATATGATGTTTACAAAGTCATTAAACTGCAACCAAAATATGACAAATTAAAAGTAGGCACAAGACCTCTATTAGATCCTACCTTGAAAATCAAAACAATGCATGCATCAAAATTCATTTTGAACTTACCCATCCATCATGCATTTGTATGGACAAGACCCACTTTAAAAGTAACAACAAAATCATTTAAGTATTGCGGAATAGATAGTCCCAGAAATAAGAAAACTCTAACAATGAACAAGTATCACATTGAGTTTTTGTTAGTGAATTGGATGATGGAAACATCAACAACAGCTGGAAAAAATAGCAGCAGATAGGAACACTCAAAAACCCACAAACCTAAACTTACAAATATATTTATTTTATTTGGATTGATTGAAACCACTTACCAACTATCACATAGCACACCATATAACGCAGCAAATCCGGAAAATGGTTTTGATGCAAAAAGAGTTCTTAGTTTCCCTAAATGTCAGTAAATACAAAAATACATTAATATGAAGGATTGTGAGCAAGATCATAAACATTTCTCTCAAACAAGTAAATACATTTCTCTCAAATCAAGTAAATATATATCTAGCAAGGAAAAATGAGTCACCAACGAGGGTGGGGGTGGGATGTAATATTAGAGAAAACATATTATGTTTTCTCTAATATTACCGCCTACCCCCACCCTCGATTGTGAGCAAGATCATAAACATTTCTCTCAAATATGTAAATACATTTCTCTCAAACAAGTAAATACATTTCTCTCAAATCAGTAAATATATATATATATACACCAAGGAGGGTGGGGGTGGGGGGTAATATTAGAGAAAACATATAATATTGAGGGTGGGGGTGGAGGGTAATATTAGAGAAAACATATAATATTGAGGGTGGGGGTGGAGGGTAATATTAGATAAAACATATTGAAAATAAGATTATAAAACCAGTTGATATTAAGAACATATGCAGAAGGAGTTGTGGCACTTGCAAGTCATAATGTTGCTTTATATGCTCTAGTTGATTATCAAAATATCATGACAAAGTTATTGTCAAATTACAACTGCATTTATGAAAAAGCCATGTCTACCTTATCATCTCAAATATATCATGCAAAATATTTAAAGATCTAAGCACTTCAAATGCCAATCCCAAAACACCTACCACTTATTTTTAAGCACAAGAAAGCATAAAAATGTGCCATTTGTGTATAACCTCAATAAGAGAAACAATAATTGCAAACATCATTCCAAACGTATGGCTAGAATTAAAAGTATCTCCAATGCCCAATCTTCATGTACTAGTTGATCCCGGCTCACTTTCTTAGGATCAAAGTGAAGCTCCAATGCCCAACCTTGTTGAATATTTGGCACTCATTGATGTATGAAGTATAGACATCTTAATACTAGCTCACTTCACTAGGATGGGTAGTAGCTCCACTTTCGTTCTTCCTATACTAGTTGATCTTGGCTTCCATCAAGAAGCATACTAGTATCTTCATGACAACCTAAATATTAGGTGGAGGCCAAATACAATCACCACCTGTACAACTTGGTTGGCTCCCTTTCACCATATCCTCTATTATATCAATTAAAGTTGTCTCTCTAAAGGATTAAATTGAAAAACTATGAAACTCTTTCTAGGATATATGAAAGAAGAAGAACCACTATCGAATCTCTAGAGGGCTCAAGGTGGGTGTGTAGGGGGGTTAAGACACCCACTTCTTATTTGGCATTTTTAAAAACATTCATGGTGTAATACTTGGAGGAAACAATGGATGTAAGCACTGGTCTCCACCTCTAACAGGGGATAGATGTTGTGGTTGTGCAGTCTACTGAGAATCTTAAGGGGTTGGAGTAAGAACCGATACATGAAAAGGATTAACAGGGAAAATGTTAAGCCGTGTACTGTATAATCCATTTGAAATGGGTAATTTTTACAATTTGTGAACTTCAAATGTGATGCTTTGCAAAATATCATGTTAGGAAGCACTTGGAAATTCCTACAAACTATTGGCATTATACAAAATTATCCAAGTGCCAGTAAAAAGGAGAATAGACATAAATTATCATGTTGAAGCTCTGGAACTCATTGATGTATGATAGCTTGATCACTTTTGCTTCTTGTATGAAGTATAAACATGCTAGTATCAGTTGACTTCATTAGGGTTAGTGAGAGCTCCAATGCTCAACCTTCCTATATTAGTTGATCTTGGTGGAGGGAAGGGGAGGTGGAATACAATCACCACCCGTATGACTTGGTTGGATCCCTTTCATCATCATGTTGTTTGTATCTCTAAATGTTTAACTTTGAAAAACTTTATAACTCTTTCAAGGATATATGAAAGTAGAGGAATCATTGTCGGATATCCAAGGGGCTTAAAGGGGGGCAAGGCACCCACTTCCTATTTTCATTTGGCAAAACATTCCTATTATAAACCCTGGAGGAAACAATGGATATGAGTGATTATCTCCACCTCTAACATGGGGTAGATGTCGTGATTGGGTAGTAGTCTATTGTGCAACTAGAGTCATTGATGAATGAAAACGTTGAGAAATTGATTAATACTACATATAGGGATACCACATTAGCTGCAAAGGGTTGAGATGTCATTCAATTGAAATAAATTGTGTACTCAACACCAAAAATTTATCATGTTGTAACAATAGGATAGGTTTTTTTTGTTTTTCCTTCTTTGTTGATGACTAGGAGTTTCTTTATGAAACTAAAAACCATTGAGGAGGTTTTTGAGTGCTTATTGAATTCCTAAACCGGAGAGTCAAGATTAATGTGTAAATGGAAAACAAAAAAGGAAAGAAGCTTCTACAGTCAAAATAAGTACTTGTTGGACCAATATATTTGTGTTGCAAAAGACTAAGATGTCATTGAATTGAACAAAATTGTGTACTCAACACTAAAGATTTGTGTTGTTGTAATAGTCCTATGGGTTTATCTTGTTGTTCCTGCTCTAGTGATGACTGGGAGTTACTACAATCAAAATAAGTACCTACTAGACCAATATATGGTTGTATGGTTGTTGGCTAGGGGATCCTTTTTATTGGTCCAACTCCAGCTAAACTATACATAGTTTCATTGTCATAAACTTCCATTGAAGCCCAAAACTGTAATATCTTTTGTAGACGAGATTGGTTTGCATCTTTTTTAGGATTGTGATAGATCCTAGCAAGCATGGATCCCAACATAGGTACGATACTCAAGGTGATAAAGGATATAAATCAAGAGCCTCATTGTCTATCTCCTTTGGATTGATATGAAGGAGCAAACCATTGATGATGAAATAGAACAAAGTTAAAGTTAATATTGAAATTGTGCTTTATCATGAACATAATAGAGAAAAATACAAATCCCCAAGTATTAATCTAAAGCAAAGCTAAACAAAGAAAAATACATAGCCCCAAGTGTTAATCCAAACAAAATTTAAATAGGTAGTCCACCTATTAATGTGCATCGCAACAACCATCATAGCCTTAAGGAAAACAACATCTTTAGCAAACACCCAAAATTCTTCTGACTAAATTAACGCAGCTGTAGAAATTTCAATGTGAAGCAATCACTCCTATAGAATATATCATGGATAGAGGAAACATTTAGTGGGATGGTAAAATTGAATTGGAGAATGAAAATGTAATTTTCCATTACATTATTTTACTTCTACAACATATAATTTTTTCCACTGCAATATTAAATATTTCTTGAAAATGTATTGTTGTTTTTATATAAGTTATAATAGTGATAATCATTTCTTAATATAAAAATATAAAGACACACCAATGAGGCATTGGTTAACTCATGAAGTTGATGGAGAGTAACAAGTTTCATCTCTGCTATGTTTTTCCTTGCTCAAATGGCATGGGTTTTAGGAGGTCAGTTGTTAGTCTGAAATGAATTTGGTAAATAAATACCCTATGGCATGAGTTTTAGGAGGTCAGTTGTTAGTCCCAAATGAATTTGGTAAATAAATACCCCTTGTATATGGGGAAGGATATATGTTCTTTATAAAAATTGTAATGTAGAGATACCCCTCAAATTGTGTGTTTTATATCAGAGAGAGAGAGATGTAATGAAAATAGTGTATAGACTACAAGAAACCAAAATCTGTTATATGGAACTCCCAAATACATCATCCTACATGCTTTTTTTTCTAAAATTGATTCATAATTATTACACAACTAATTGCTCAAACGTAGCAATGGTAATGCAAGGGGTAACAAAACGTTGAGAAAATTATAAACAAGGCTTACACAAGTGGCCACCAGAATTTGTCACACCTACCACATGTAAATAAATGTGGTCACTTGACCTCAATACAACATGATCAAACAAGGGGACGAACCATGCACCCTAATGATATGAGGGATATAATAACCCCAAGAGAAGGATCAAAAACATGTCGTTTCCCCCTCTGGTAGTATTAATGACTAGAAATCACATTATCATGCATGTGGATACGGTGTTGAGAATTGAGATAAAGCATTGGCTTCACTCTTATCACGCATTTGTTGCTTTTGTTTCTTTCTTTTATTTCCTGCACTCCCATCATGCATTTGTTGGTTTCTTTTATTTCCTTCATCTTTTCATGCATTTGTTGCTTGCTTTGTTGCTTTTGTTTCCTTGTTGTCTAGTTAATCTTTATTCAATTTTAGTTGGTTTGTGTTGCTAGGTTTTTCTGAGGCTAATGCTCAAATAAGAAAAGATAAGATAATTTTATTAATGTCCGACTAATGACCACAAAAGTAGGTCAAAGGGATTGTTGAGTACAATGATGTCAATACAATGCAAGAGTACCAAAAGGTCTCCTATAAAAGGAAAATTGTAGAAAGTAAAGTGCAACAAGGTAAAGTAGTAAAGAGTGAGATCAACTCCGAGGTGTGAAGAACCCTCGAACCCAAGCTCAGATACCTGCTCTAATGATAAAATGTATCGTAGGTGACGATCTAAGGACAAGAGGAGCCAAAAGAAGAAGAAGAAAGGAAATGGGTTTGTCATGTAGTGGACCCGTTTCTCCTACCATCCAAGGCCGGTTGAAGGAAGATGAGTATAGTAGGGTGTCCTAAGGGGGAGATAGTAAGTTGTATCGATCGCCCGTTGCATTTCTCACTGGTCGAGGTAGTTCACCGATGTGGTTTGGGAGATATCCTCTATCTCCTCAGAAGGGATATGGTCTGGTCATGTCACTGAAATCTCGTGGGACAAGGGAAAGTATCACATATCTGCAACGATATGGAGTCCAGGGATGCGCTGGTGTCGGTCTATCTCTTAGTGCCCCTTCTAGAGGGTAGCACCATGAAGAAGGAAGTGATCCACCGAATATGATATAATATCGTGGAAGGCTAAAGAGTATGGTCTTGGAGCTTGAAGGTCTCTTTATGTACAAGGCTAAGCATTGTTGATCCGAATACCTGAAGAATCTCGTGAGGGTCTGAGCCCCCATAAATAAGCAATGAAATCGCCCCCTGATATCATAATAAATGGGGCAACAAAAGATGAAGTTCTCCTCAATATTGACCTCTTAAAGTTGACAAACCTGATAGATAATGTATGGTCAATCGATCTGATGGTTTGTCTCTACCTGAAGTCTATGAGAGCCCACTCTGAACTGACTTAGAGGAATGCAAGGAGCATGTACCCAGTGGAGAAATGTAAAATGTGGTCAAGTGATGAGTCCATCCCTAAGCATCAATAAATGCTCAACATAGAAGGCCATCTTTGGACATAACCAACCAGGAGGATTAACCCAAGTGATCTGAATAAATCTCCTATAAATGTCATCTATGGTGATCTTGTTCAACACCTGTCTGGTCGGTAGGAGATGACCAGGTGCATCCAAGGAATACCAAAATGGAGGGAGGCAATCCACCTGAATTCCCACAGACTCTAAAAGATCTAAAACTGTTGTGAACCAACCTTGAGCCTGACCCACTAGGATAGAGAGGGAAATAGTCTATGAAGAGAAATACGCCAAGTATGGGTACCAGTCTCACCCCTTCAATGGGTCAGCTAAGCCCCGGATGAGATGCAAAAAAGAGACTAGCCCAAAAATTGTCTCGAGTCGAAAGGGTCGAGCCCCAAACTCTGCTAGGATGGTGTGATGATGAACTGTTTGTTTGAATCTAATGATGTGACGGAGGAGAAGGGTATGGGCTCTCTCAATCAAGGACCAATCCAAATCCAGTAAGGAAGGCCCCCAAATCTTTGAGCCATAGAGAATAGGGAGTTGGATAAGGGATCATGAGAGACATCTTGGATGAGATGTCTTGAAAATGGTGGTGGAAAGTACATTGTCTCTCAAGAAGGGCTAAGGACCCATATCCCTTAGCAATCTAAGGTTGTAGGGCCAATTGCAAGCTGAAACAAGGTCCTGAAAACTATACTCCTAGGTACGTGTAGGCAATGGTGATCTCGATCTCCTCCCCTCTGAAGAAGAAATGAAGATCCACGGACTTCTTCAACCCATTGAAGATCATAATCTTGGTTTTACCCAAGTTGACCATCAACTATCGAAGGTCACAGAAGAGAGCTAGGGCATCCAACTGTCTCTGTAATGCCTCTAGAGATGAGGCTAGGATGACCACATCATCAACGAAAAGAAACATGGATATCTTAACTTGGTGGAGGAGACATCTGTCATTGTCCTAGATATGCTCGTGGAGAAAGGCCTCTAACTCGTCAATATAAATCCCAAACCATGTGGGGGATAGGGGGAAACCTTGTTTAACTCCGATGGTACTCTCGATGAAATATGACATCCTCTGAACTGTGTGTGGAGACGACCAAGAACCGACTCATAAAGGTGCATTCTGGCAGTCAATAGGGTATGGGAGATACCAATGTCTCTAAGCCTCTAGAACAAGGCTTCTCTTAGGACAAAGTCAAAATCCTTCCAAAAATATATGAAGCAACAATATACTTTTGAATACCAATGTTGTGCCTCCTCAATGATAGCTCAAAGGGTAACGATGTGATCAATGGTCTGATGATTGAGCCAGAATCCTATATATCCCCTATAGCTCGAAGGTGTATATGCTCAAGATCACTAGAGAAAATTCATATGGAGAGTCATAGCATAGAGCTTCGAGAATGTATGGCCCACCATAATTGTCCTATAATTGTTGGGATTCAAGTTGGGGCTCGATTTTTGTATCAGGTGAATGATGTGGTGTAGCCAAGTCGAAGGAAAACCTATACAAACCACATGGTTGAAGAGATATTCCTAGTGAGAAACTAAAGCATTAAGATCATGCTTAAACTCTACTTGAAAACCTTCCTCATATGTTGCTTTGTTGTTGTTCATCGCCCAAACAACCTCTCAGATATCCCTTTCTAAGAATAATAAACATGAGGATGGTGGAGAGGTGACTTGAATCTGGGCTTGTCCAAGAATGTCATGTAGACTGGATATGTGGGAAAACATGGAGCTTGGATCTAGATCAAGTGGGAAGGGGAAGTGACAAGGGAGGATCGTATGCCAGAATATTTTAGGAGAGCAAGGGAGAACGATAAATCATGTCTTCTCTGATAGAAAAGAGGTGTTTCTTACAGTGAAGGATACAATGGTATGAAGCATTGAGGTTGAGGTAGGAGGGGTGAGCATGGGTGAATGCATGTTGAAGTTGGCGATAGAGGACCTTGCATTCTTCGTCATACCATTGGTTCAGAGATATCGATGTTAATGACAACCTACAAGGGTAACGAGAAAATTATAAACAAGGAGGCTTGCACAAATGGCTACTAGAAGTGGTCGCCCATTTCATAGGTACAATAGGGAAAATATGTGTGTGATAGCATGATTGAACAGGGTGAAAGATCATGCATGCTCATGATATGAGGAG
>ML805987.1:0-28054 GCA_009831015.1 Picea engelmannii | reverse complement strand
CCTTAAGGTATCTCATCACATGTTTGCAGCTACAAGGTGAACACGTTTGGGCTCCACCAGATACATACTCAAGGTGTTCACATCAAATCATATATCTGGCCTGGTATTCGTCAGATACATCAATGAACCAATAATATGTCTATATAGAGTAGCATCAACTAAATCTTACGAAGTATCAACCAAGAGCTTCAAATTCGTCTCCATGGGTGTGTCCATGGATTTACATTCCAACATGTCAAACTTCTTCAGTGTTTCAACTGCATACTTCCATTGGTTAAGGAGTATCTTCCCTTGGATCTTCCAAACTTCAAGTCCTAAGAAATAATGCATCAAGCCTAGGTCTTTCATCTCGAATTCTACAACGAGCTTCCTTTTGCAATTTGTGATGCATTTTTCTTCTCCTGTCAAGAATAAGTCATCCACATAAAGTAGCAATACAATTGGCTCATCATTCATAACCTTGAAGTAAAGATTAGAATCAAATTTACTCTTGGTAAATCCCAAGCTCGTCAATTCTGCCATACCAAGCTCGCAAAGCTTGCTTCAACCCGTACAAAGCTTTATTCAACCCACAGACATCAGTTTTTCTATCTTCAACTTCAAACCCTTGTGGATGTTCTATATACACTTCTTCAATAACACCATTTAAGAAAGTTTTTTTCACATCCATCTGGTGAAACTTCCACTTCATTTTGGCTGCAAGAGCTATGATGGTTCTGATAGAAGTGTATCTTGCTACAGGAGCAAATATTTCTTCCTAGTCAATACCTTCCTTTTGAGAAAATCCACGAGCCACAAATCTTGCCTTATAATTTTCAACACTTCTGTCTGTTGCGTGTTTTATTTTGTATATCCACTTGGAAGATACCACATCTTTGTTCTTTGGATTGGGAACTACTTCTCACACATCATTCTTTATAATGGACTAGTATTCTTTTGTAATGGCATTCATCCATTCTTTCTTCTGAACAACTTCTTCAAAGAAAGTAGGTTCCTTATCTACGAAATCACACATCAAGGCCACATAGTTGGAGAGTGGCTTAGGATTCTTGCTTTGTCTCATGGTTTATTCTAGGGCACCATACTTCTATACATCTTGACTAAGTTCTCTCACCCAAACTTGCTTTCTCTTTTGAGAGATCGTCATACGGGGAGGTTCTTGAGAGTCTATCATATCATGATCTTCTGGAATCTCATCATCATGGGTAACTGCATATTCCTTCATGGGTTCTGCAACTCTGGGAGCTACAGGTTCTTCTTCATACACTTCTTCTAACTGGCATTTCCTTGATCTCTCGAGTGTTGTATCTTCATCAAATATTACGTCTATGTTGATCTAAATATGATTGTAACCTGGTATGTAGATTCTGAAGGCCTTAGAGACCTCACAATATCCAACAAATATTCCCTTATTTCATGAAGGATCCCACTTAGTTCTCTTTTCTTTCAGAATGTGTACAAATACTAGACAACCAAATATTTTGAGATGAATTACTTATGGCTTCTTTCTGGTGAAAGATCCTATGGGGGTTTTGAATCCAAGTGCACTATGAGATAATATGTTCTGGACATATATTGTTGTTCTTGTTCTTCAACCCATAAGTGCATTGGAAGATCTTGATCATGAATCATAGTCTTTATTGCTTCCATAATCGTCCTATTCTTTCTTTCTTCTACACCATTTTGTTGAAGATTATAAGGAGTGGTGAGCTCCCTCTTAATCCAGACATCTCTGCAAAAGCTTCTAAATTCATTTAAAGTGTACTCTCCTCCATTGTCTGACCTAAGTTTCTTGATTTTCCTTTCGGAGAGGTTTTCTACCAAGGCTTTGAATTCATTGAACTTTCCAAGTACTTCGTCTTTTGACTTCAAGAAATAAACCCAAGTTTTACGAGAGTAATCATCAATAAATGATACATAGTATACATAACCTCATTAGAGAGGTCGATCACATTGGACCGCATACATATGAGTGGACAAGTTCAAAAATTCCTTATGCTTTATTGTCACTCTTTGGAAAATGATTCTTTGTGTTCTTTCCTTGTGCACATCCCTTGCATACACCTTCATGATGAACCTTTAGTTCTAGTAAACATGTAACTACCCTGCTCACATATGGTAAGGATTTGTAGTTGATGCGAGATAGCCTTGTATGCCAAAGTTCACAAGGACTTTCAGTAGAATGAGTCAAGCTACATTTGAGTGACCCTTTAACTTGTACAAACCACCTTCTTCCATTCCAATAACAACTGCATCTTCTATAGTTTTTCTTTTACACCACATAAGAAATTCACCATCTACGAATGCAACCCTGAAACATTTCTTATCTAGAGCAGAAATCGAAATTTTGTTCTTTTTCAAACCTGGTACATAGAGTACATCCTTCATTCTCATTAGAGTTCCTGAATCAATTTTGTAGGTGGCTTCTCTCAATCCTTTGATTGGGTATTGATAATCATCTCCAAGTGAAACTTTTTGGGGGGATTTTTTTTCTACAAGACTGGAGAGAGTGTTCTTCTGACCTGTCATGTGTTTAGAGGCAACACTATCTATGAGCCAAGTATCCATTCCATGTGTCACAGATCCCGAGAGAGTGGAAAACAAAACATATTCTTCAATATCTTCTTTAGATAACTTCTTGGGTGGATCATCATGTTTAACTGCATGGGCATGATATTTTTTGTTATTTCTCATCTTGTATTCTTCCCTTTTGGCAGGACAATTCTTAGCATTGTTTCCCATATTATCACAATGATAACACTGGTAGGATGAGAAATATTTTTGCCTTCTTTGACCTTTATGATATTTCTGGAATCTCTTTGAAGAGTGAGACTCTTTATGAAAGTGAGTCTCCTTTTGAAAATGAGACTTTCCCTTTCCACCCTTAGCATGAGAAGCTTGTTGACGCTTGAAAGCACAATGATGAATACTATGCTCACAAATTATTTCCAAGCTTTATTATTTAACTATATTAATAATATACGAGTAGGTGGGACCCCCTTGTTTAACTTATGGCACTATGATGGATAAACGACACTTATATTTTGTTTGTCTATGTATTAGTCGTGACATAGATTTCTACAACTCATTTGCTTCAAATCATGGTTAAAATGTTTATGGTAATATGTGGTGGTTGGGTGATTAAAACAAGGAACAATATGGTCTTGCTTATCTCTCATGAAATGTGATTATATTGCCTTTTGGATGAAATAATTGCACTCCATTTTTAATGTTGATATTGTATATTGTCCATATCAAAGATTGGGTGATCTCGACCCTTGCTACTATTGTTATGCGCATTGGTTGAGTTGCAATTGGGTTGTGTTCCTAGAAATTTGTCATATGAGGAAAATTGATAGTGGCAAGGGGTGGCACACTTTGGACTATCGCGCATTTTGCAAATTGTAATATGGCAAGTTTGGATATTTGGTTGTATTAATGGTTTTGAATGTAGTGGTATGATGAGCTGGCTAGTGGGCTTGGCTCGTACTAAGATATGAATGAGGATCTAAAGGAAGAAGCGACGTGCAATAAATGCACGTCACTCAAAATCCCCTCAAGCCCGCCACCCTAATCATTCTTGCATTTTTGCTTTGTTGGTTGTTGTTGCTCTGCCTTGCTCGGTCATGGAGGAAGTATACAACCTTGGTTTCTCTCCTCGTGCAATCTTTTACAGGTATGGGGTTTTCTTAATTTTCCATCCATGAGATTTGTTCTGCCTTAAATCAAATGTTGGCTCTGGTTTCTCGTGGTCTATGTAATTCTCAAGTTGTAATGATGTTTTTTGAATTGCGTATTTATGGTTGCATCCTTGGTTTCCTGTGGTGGTTGTTCCGAGACTGTTGGGATTAAAAAATGGGTGTGGTGTCCTTGTTGTGTGTAATTTTTTATAGGGAATAGTTGAGTAAAAGTTGTGGTTGAGCTTGCCTTGCCTATGGTTATGTATTGTGGGTTTGACCTCCCTGTTGAAATGGGTTATCTCAGTCAGCCTTACCTCTAGGTTTTGTGAATATCCCACCTATAGATTGACATTGCTGGTCTTTGTGGTTAGCATACCCACACCATATTTCGACCTTATGGTTGTTTAAGTGAAATATGACTAAAACCTTTCATGCGTTGTCCTGGAAAAACCCTCAGTTGTTAGCCTGCTTTCTTATGGCCTCATTGTCACTATTGCGTGATGAACATTATAAAGGTATGAGAACATTGCTTACCCAGATTTTGATGGGAGCACTATTCGTGCTATTTTGGTTGGGCATGGGTTTTTATTTGGTCACTCATTATGTTGTGTTGAAGGAAGTGTTGGTTTCACTTGTTCTTGGGAAGTTACAGTCTATTATATGAAGCTCATGCAGTTGATAACAATGTTGTGAATTATTGTTATATTATCCCTGGTCGATTATAATAAGGCACCTATGGAATGAGTTGTCTATGCTATTCAACTGCCAAACCCTCTTTTTAAATTTCCCCGTTGTCTCTTCCCTTACTTCCATTGACATATATCAAACCCTACACATTACAGTGAAAGCATTGCTTACTCCAGTTTGAGTTGATTAGAGAATTGTTCCTGCTCGGTTACTTGGGCACGAGTTTAGTTGGTCCCTAGCTTGGAAATTGTGGAAAGGAGTTTGTCCATTTTGAGTTTGGTAATAGAGGCAGGGGAAATTGGAATCGAGGCCATAGGAGGCCTAGATTTTCTATCCATTTTGAGGCTGAACCGCAAGAATTGAACCAGTTGTTCCAAGATGGGTTCTTTAATTGGGTTGGCCATGGGATAATGCACCATCGACCAAAAAGATCCCATTTCCATCCTCCTCAGAATGTTCCTGGCATTCTCATTCCTCCACGTGTCTTTGCAGCCTGAAGTCCCTGCAAATGACGGTTAGCAAGAGATTGTCAACCGGCCTGTCTCTCACTATCGTGGTTGGCCCACTATGTCATCGTCTTTACCACCACCTGTTAATCCCAATGTCCAAATTGTCCGTGCTATTTCACCAGCTCAGTCTTCACACGCTAGTAAGATATTGAAAACTGATATTCTCAAACCTGTGCAAGACAAAGGAAAATAAATTGCCTCCCCTTCTTCTCCCTCCATTGATTCCTCAAAATCTCTGTCTTCCCGCCTTGATTTAAAGGATGACTTCTCCCATGTGATCAGCGAGATACATCCCCAAGGGTCCAATCAACCACGAGCTACTTCAGAAAAGTCTAAGGGAAACAACAGTGAAAAAAGGAAAATTGTCTCACAAAGTGGCAAATTTGGTTTTTAAATTAAGTTTTATATGATTTAGTTGATGACTTGAATTGGTTACTTTTTGCTTTTGATCTCCATGTTTTCTTTATCGCAAAATCTGTATACATTCCAGTAGCTTTTATAAATTTTATTTTATATTGCAACATATTGAAATTATAAATCAACCTCAGTCCTTGTAATTAATACTTGCGGATTGAGTGAATACTTTGAGGATATAAACCCTAGGTAACATTCCCAAATATCTTGTGCTAGCAAGGCAAGATCTGAAAATGATTGAGTAAGGTAATCCATACCTTTTCCCCAACACAACTAGGGCTTGATCTTCATCTCTTAATAGAACGACTTCTCGATTAGCCACTCTTGCTTCTTCTTGAACACATTCTTCTCATAAACTGTCAAATTGGAGTTTCTCTTTTCTTGCACAAATAGTTTGGATGAAGGCATCCCAAGGTCTTGTGAGAGCACTAAGATTTGTCATCACGAGTTCATTTTCATCTAACTTGTCTCCAATTGCCTCTAATTGTTCCTTGAATTGAGAAACCCTAGAGAAAGTCTTGAATTGTTTCTCCTTTTTGCATTCTTGTATTCTTGAGTTGGGTTATCAAGTTCATCTTCCGATTGATGTTCCATCCTTCATACATTTTGGTTAGGGCATCAAACGCATATTTTGGAGTATTCTTAGAAGACACTTGAGGGATCAAGTGGTCTTTAATAGAATCTGCAATTATTCTTTTAGCCCTAATCATATACTTCTTGTACTTCTCTTTGGCTTCATCTTCTTTGGCTTCATCTTCAAGAATGAGTCTAATTATGTACTTCCAAGCACGGAAATTTTCCACACCTTCTAACTTGTAAACAAACTTGGTGCTTGTAGACATCTTGATCTGGAACTAAGAAAATGACTAGAAAATGAAATTGCTCAGAAAATGAAACCGAACTTACCAGGAGATGCGTTGGATTGGGGCGAGTTTGTTGGAGCAGACTATTTTTTAAAATTTCAAGTTGTACCCCTTGAAACTTGACCTACACAATTCTAGATTGGTACTTTTGGTATTGGTTATGGTTTCCTAGTTTTCTGGTTTTCTGGTACCAATCAAAACTAGGGTTTGACTTTCCAGAGAATCTATCCACTGAAAAGGTTCTCTCAAGCTACCAAAAGATGACCGAGGGCAAGGCGCACTTCCCAAGGTAGTCTTTGGTCAAAAATTCATCTTTAGTGAAAATCCCTAATTTCCTTGTACGACAAAAGAAACCTCTATATACCTAGTGAAAGATGCTTTATTCAGTGTAGCTTTGATACCATGTTAAGTTTTTACTGTTGTTATTAGGTTATTTCTAAATTTCATGAGCATTCAATGCATTTCCAAAACAACGGTATAAAGAGGATCACTGAAAGAAACACAATCACAAGGTACACAACATTTTATCCTGGGAAACCCTCATGGGGAAGAAAACCCAACAAAACTTCCTCAATAATAGATTTCCAGTACAATGCCAAGATTAAGACCAAAACACCAAAGACAAACCAAGACCAAGCATGTGTCTCTCCTCCTTCATTAGACTTCTTCCTACAACTACAATTGTCTTCAAGATATGCGCACTAGATGAGTGAGTGAGTGTGTTCAAATGAGACACCATCCTCACATATAAATACAAGTTGCGAGGTGGTGCTAGGGTTCTGACTCTTCACTTGCTGGAGCCGACTTCTCCTAGAAGTGGCTAAAACCACTTTACAATTACTAGGGGTCGACTTTATAAATACATGTTGATCAATCCACAAAACATAATTTGATCTTATACAAGACCCAACTTGATCAATCCACAAAATGAGATTTGATCTATACAATAATGAATAAAATATAAGTAGAATATTCTTCGAAGTTACAATAATTCAACACTTTTGTCTAGTTAGAGACCCTATATGGTTTTAGTTGGTCTAAGTTACTCGGTTTTTCTCAACCTTGGTCTCAAAACAAGTAAGCACCTCCTTGGAATCCTTAACTTTAGTGCATCATACTTGCCATACTCCCTACCCAAGGATGTTTGTTCAAGTGGACATTGAATGCCATTATCTCTTATGTATTTATTGAAGAAGTGATATTAATATAAGCTTTCATTGCAATCATTGACTTCGTCAATAGTTACTCTCATTAATGCTCATATATATAAAATATAGTCATTGATATTGTGAAGTACTAACCACTGCAACACATTTTCTAGCTTTATTTGTCTTGTCTCGCAAACAGGTGCCATCCAGTGGAACATTTTCTTCCTTTTGACTATCATATTGGCAGTAATCTATGAAGGGAAGCCTATCCTTAACCTTTGAAGCCTTAAACCTTGATCCTTCTCCTTCAGAACCCCAGATTACTAGGGACGTCTCCCATGGGATTAGCCACCCTAAATAGAAAGAGCTCCCCATCGAGGTGACAGTGGGTGGGGAAGCTCCTATTACGCCAGTTTGAAGCCTTGACTCAAGCTACCTAAACCCTTCCTACAAACTGTGTGATAACAAGTCCCTAGATATGTCTAGGGCCCTTGGATGTGTTCTAGGGTACCCATGCCTAAAGCATGCTCCGCTTTCCAGTTTGTTGTTCTCTGGTTTCGTTGGTTTGTTCAGGCTTTGATATATGCTCAGATCCATCTCCTTTTGGTGGTTGTTGATGGCTTTCTTCCTCCTATCTGTTGATATTATGGTAGTTGCGGGTGGTATTTAACTCCACGTGTAACCCCGACGAGAATAGAATATTCTGGGAAGCAAGAAGAAACCCTAATTAGTTGGCTAATAACCCTAGAAGACAAGTCGGCTCAAGAGAATAATTTGTATTAGGTTATTAGCCTCCAAGAGAAGAAGTCGGCTAAAGGAAATGTTATATACTAAGTAAAATAACACCCAGAATGAGAAGTCAGCCCAGGAAGTCTGCTAGAAATAGTATAAATACAGGAGGCCAGCCTTCATTCTGTCCAGTATTCTTAGAACTACAGAAGCACAATTGTGCACATTGGAGTTGGCCAGTTTGTGCGCAAGTCTTCGGAGCACCTACTGCCGACAGTTCTGCAATCTGTATTTTCGGTTTTTCTGGGTTGGACTCTCTGATCAGTTTTTGTTATTCTTGCTTGGTGCGCTATCCTTGGAGAGAGGTGCGCCACCTTTGTTTGGCTATCTAGCCTAGGGTTTTCTTCCGAAATGATTCTCTGTCAAGGTTAAGGTGCTCAAGGGTGGCTTCGGCCTATGGTTGGGTGACTATATTGCTATATTGTCTATGGTTAAACGAGCACATCCATTACTTTCTAACAGTTTATGGGCCCACACTATCTTTAGACAGTCTAACCGCTGGGAGATAGAATGGGAGGATTTGCTTAGTTGCAGTTGCAGTTGCAGCCAGTTTTTGTTGTAGCAACGAAACCCTTACTCTCTCGTTTAGGCACCTTAAGTGAAGAAATTGACCGAATTTCTGGATAGCCTAGTGCACCCTAGCCTAGCGCATCTCCTGGTACTCTCAGCAAGCTAAGACATCAAGTTTAAGTTTTTGGTCAAAATCAAGGGTTGACCAAATCAAAGCAATTATGACTTACTCTTTGAATTCAGAAAACAAGTTAGAAGCGGCTTCTAACTTCAGAGCGTGGAAGACAAGGATTGACCTCATCCTTGCCAAGAATAAAGTATTGGATATCGTGAAAGGAAAGATCGTGGAACCAGAGTTTGAAGAAGGAAAAAAGAAGGAACCTCAGAATGTTGCAGTTTTGGAGAAGTTCAAAGACAGTGACATCAATGCCATGAGTATCATCGTGGACTCTATAAAAGACCACTCGATACCCTACATCTCCCATCTTGACTCATCTAAGAAGATGTATGATGCCCTAATAAACCTCTTCTCAATCATAAACATTGAACAGGTAATGACTCTGAAGAATGAGCTTCGTGACATGAAGATAAATGATGATGACAACATAACATCATACTTTGTGAGAATCTCTCAATTGAGATATCAACTACAAGCCATTGAATAGATCATTTCATAGAAGGAACTGGTAAATATAGTACTCAATGGTCTTCCCAAGACATGGGATGCATTTGCCGCAAGCATCAACACAAGGAAGGAATATCCCACATTTGAAGAACTTTGGACTTGTGCACAAGAAGAATCAAGGATCAGTGAAAAAGAGAAACTCTAAAGGAAATACGATGATCAAGCCTTCACAGCAAAGTTCAAGAATTTCAGGAATAAAAAGAAGTTTGGCTCCAGAAAGAAACCAAATCAAGAGAAAGATATGTCAAAAATACAATGCTTCAATTGTCGAAAATATGGTCACTACAAGAATCATTGTCCCGAACTAAAGAAAAGGAAGGAAACACACGAAGCATCGGTTGCCGAAGAAAGGGAACCCTCAAAGAAAGCCAAGCAGGACATAACAAACTTCTTCTTCTAAGACAAGGTAACAATACTCTTCATAGTCCTTGTACATACCATGTTTTTTGTACATATCTTGCATATCTATTCGTTGGAAGATAATATGTTCAAAGAGAAACTATACCTATGGAAGAAACAACAAGATAAGGATTGCTATCACAATGACTACAAGACAGGCAATACACATGAAAGGATGAAGTACATCAACAACCCCTGGTAAAAATTCATGTGGAAGTTATTACATAAGTAACAACTGTAAGATAAGCCGAAATCAGAATCAATCTTGAAGAAACCTAGAAGAAGTAAAGACAAAAAGAAGTCAACAATCAAGAGGAAATTGGAAAAAGACTTGTGACACTTTGCAGAAGGCAATAAGGATGCAGACGGAAGTGTGGACTCTATTAGATGGAGGGAGCCGATTATATAATTCCAAAAGAAGAGCATGCATTCATGCATGAAGCAGGGATTAGGAGGGAGCTAATCCTAAATAATATGATCCATTGAAGATGATGAAGTATCTATCCATATTCCCATCAATAGTGGCAGCCATGAAAAGCAACACGTGTTCAGTTTGACTTTAGAAGAAGTCTTCTTTGAAAAGAAGCCTTAAAGTATCCCTGGTTGTCCATCCACATCCATGATCCTATGATGAAAGGAAGAAGTTGGAATCTTCAGGGCATGGAATCTATAGAAAACTCCATAGACCCAAGAGCTAAAGAGAAACATGAGGAAGAACATGAAGATTCCAAGAGAGAAAGAAAAGCTAGAACAACCAGTCATTGTATCAAGAATCGCAAGACTACCAGCCTAATCTGAACTCACTAAAAGCAATAAAGCAAAGGAAATGAAAGTTGTGATGAAGAACAGTGTATGGACGACTTATGAATGCAAGCATTGTGAGATCTAGAACTAGAGGTTCTCCCATATGGAGGGAGAAGACTATGATGATTGCTTGTTCCAGTAAACCAGGCATACCTCTACATGAGCCATTATATCATCCGCAATATCTATGGGTTGGAGTCTACATCAGATGAATGCAAAGACTGTTCTCCAGAATAATTGAACAAAGAGTGCATGTAGAGCAACCTCAAGGCTTTGAGGTATGCCAGAAAGAGACCCTTGTATGCAGATGGAAGAAGACAACTTGGTGGAGAACCTCCAATGCACATCAGAAGCATGGTGAAAACTTTCTATAACAGAAATATTGTATCAAAATGGTTACTCAGAACTCCAGGATGATGGATTGTCAATCCATGACAAACTCTCATGATGGCAGAAGAAGTAATACTTGGATATGTTCCAGTTTGAGCCTTGCCACGATGTTATGAGCTAGTAGGAAACAAAAGAGTTGAATTCAACTATGACATACTATAATGATCAAAGCTATGTGAAGCCTTCAGAAAACCAGTATTCCAGAAAGACTAAAGTACATTGAGATCAAGCATTACATTCTCCATGATGAAGTCCAAAAAAGAGAAAGTGGTTCTCCAATATATATCTCCACAAATGAGCAGATAAGCAGACATTTTGGTAAAGCCTCTGTCCAAGATGAAAGAGTTTGTGAACTCAAGTTGGAGCTCGTGGAGACGACTTCCTTATTGAAAAAGGAAGAGATGACTCCCAGTTTGGGAGGGAGCACTGATCTGTTATTGATCTATGGACAATCATTTTTCAAGTTCGAAAAATGGTCCAGGATGAGCAGTTTCTTTCCATTTCAGAAAGTGGTTTGAGATCTATGATGGACAGGCATTTTCCAGTTCGGAAAATGGTCCAGATCGAGCGGTCATTTTCGTAATGAAAATGGTTCAATGGATTGTTGATGTACCATAGACAACAATTCCCATAAACGTTTTACTTTATAAGCAATTGAATGGTGATTAAAGGCACAAATTGAATGAAGTGTTGATTTATTACATTGAATGCCATATTGTTCCAGCATTTATTAGTGAAGTGACATAATTTTCATTGCTATTTATAAACATTGACTTCGTCAATATTTATTGTCAAATTGCTTATATGTTTCTGAGATAGTCATTAAATTTACTTGAAGTACTAACCCATTGATCAAAGCTTGCATATATCAGTTTATTGTTGCTTTGTCTCAGGCAGGTGTATCTCTTTGGGGGGTTTTACTTTATCATTGGCCTTTCGTCAGACTATCTTCTTGGTGGTGACTTGTGAGGGGGGAATAACTACTTTATCTTGTAATCCTTTGCCTTCTCAGAACCCCAGGTCATCGGGGATGTCTCCCCTGGGCCTTACCTGTAATGTCCCCATTTTGGGACATTATAACTTTACAGAGTATTATGCCTACCGGAGTAGCCAGATAGGGGTCATAGAGAGTTCAGGAGACATTGAGGGGTTTTATTGGGCCCGACTTGCATCGTTCATCATTAGGATCTATTCCGCACAGCTTGGTTTTGGTTTCGTTGCATTCTGGCGATTTCTGTAATTTTAAGTTATTATGGGTCATATCTTAATTCATTTCACTAAGAAAGTCCTAATGGGCATATTACTTGGAAAAGCCTCTTAGTGTAATAGCTCATCGGAATCGAGAAGTTAATCAAGGAATAATAAAATGAAGTAAAAGTCACTTGGAGGGAAAAGGTCAACAAGGAATTAGGGTTTCAACAGTGAATTAGGGTTTTGGAAAGCTATAAGAGAAGAGTCAGTGACCTAATTCATCATTATGCAGATTATGACTTGTCATTGAGGAGAGAGGCGCATCTCAGGAGAGATAGTTCAGTGGATTCCAGGAGGAAGACACCAGTTGGATGATTTCGGTGTTGAGAGACACACCCTAGTCACCGGGAAGATCACACAGGTCTTCCATCATTCTTCAGCAGTAGTTACACAGGGTCCAACAGCAAGGACGCACTTATTTTAGGTGAGGGCGCAGCTCCTGAGTAGGTTCAGGGAATCAATTTGTCCCATACAAGGAGAATTCTGAGATTTCCCTCTGACCCATTTGAGAGGAAGGAAAGGTGCATCTTTTGCCTGGTTCCTCACTAGATTCTGACGGAGGAATCATCTAGGGTGCATTTTCCAGGCTTGGAAGTGCGACACTTTTGGTGGATACATTCAGGGTTCCCGAGCGAGCATCAAGACATATTCAGGGAAACCCTTCAGCCCCATTTCCCAGTAGACCAAGGCGATCATTTTGAGACATATCTCATCTGATTCCGACGATGGAATCACTAGGACGCATTTTGCCAGAAGAAGAGGGGCGCATTTCCCTAGGGGTATCCATCTGGGGTCGAGATTCATCAGCAGAGGGGTCCGATAGATACCAGTACTGAGGAATAGAGCAAGGCGCATCATTTGGGACAGTTTTCGGGCCATTCCGAGAAGTATAGCTCCCAGGGCGAACTTTCCAGACTTCTAGCAGTTACTGTCAGAGCTGCCATAGTCCCAGCGCATCCATTGATTTTGTAGTGCTCCCATATTCCGGGTATTATCTTTTAGTTGCTTATTTGTATTCCGGATAAGATCCTTTGTCTGTTGATCTAGTCAAGTATTGTCAGTTTATTCATCGGCATTCAACCATTTTGTAATCCACAGAGATATCATAATACAAACTTTGCAGTCCTTTGTCGCGTTTATTATTTGTATGATCATGTATATGTTGTAGACCATTGTTCCTACACACACATTAGCAACGTTTCCTAGACTAGCCAAGTCAGGAACATTACAGGGCCTTACCACCCTAGATAGAAAGAACCATCCCATTGTGGTGACATTGGGTGGGATTGGTTCCTGTTATGCCAGTTTGGCCTTCAAACCTCAAGCCTTTTATCCTCGCTACAAACTGTGCGATAACAAGTACTTTGAGGTCCTTGGGGAGGGCATGCAGCTTTTGGTCATCTCTTTCGTTGGTATTTTATTGGTCATGGCCTTCAATGATGTTGCTGCTATCTGGTTCTACTGATGTGAGGTGTTCTCATACCACTCTGACCAGGTCCATCCGGCCACCCGGGTTTGTTGGGATTGAATTTCTGGGTTTATTTCCATGGAGGAACATCCTGTATATGGTTTTTATCCGGCCTATTTGGGGTTTTTTTCCCAGTTTCTCGTTGATTGTATTTTCCTTGTGGCTTACCAGCCAGTTTTTGTGCCCCTTTTTGGTTTTTATTTTCTGATTTCTCTACCCATGATTGGGTTGTGCTTAAGGCACCTACATAATGTAATTTGGTTCTCTTTGGATGGATATAATTATGCTTTTTTCCATGGAAAAAAAAAATAGAGAATGTCCAAGAAAAATCACTCTAAAAAGCGCAATTGGTTAGCACAAAAGCACTTGAATTATCTTTTATCTATCCACTATATTTTTCGACTTTACATCAAACAGATACAAGATCAGAAAAGAGTATTTTCTATTATTTTCATTGTTTTCTTTCTATTATCTAAGATCTATTAATGTATGTTGTAGGATCTCTAGAATAGAAAATTTCAACATTATTGCAGGAGTTAGTAGGTACATATCATGAGGAAATTGAGTTGAAAGATGTAGATCTAACATCTAAATCGCTGGTCAACGAGGTTCTTATTTTCCACCAAGGAACTTATATTTTCTCGAGGCTGAGGCAGACCAAGGTGTAGAAACATGAAATGCTTGCCATTCTTAAGTCATGACACATATTGTATATGTGAATTTTGGACATATATTAATATTTTGCATATATGGGCATGGATTTATTTCAAATTAATGAAAATTTCTTTCTTAATCAAAACTGTATATATGCTATAGTGTTGTACTACCCAAGATTTTACTGAGATTTTCCCAAGCTGAGTCAACCTCTTACTATTTTGCCTCACCGAGTTTTTCAATGAGCCAAATTTGGTAACTATGCTCACAGGGTAGGTGCTACAATTCAAGTTGAACTAATTACATGAAGTGCCTGGATTTCTAGATACAGAATTGGTCAAGTGTGCTTGATTTTGTCGATTACCAGTGAAATTGTGGAGTTCGTGGGTGATTCATAGTCAAGAGCAGTATCTAGTTAATGATAAGAGTTCCAGTCATTAAGCCCTGACTCAGTATTAGATTAGAATGTAAACCTGTTCAAATCAACAAGGTGGATAAAGTGCCTTATTAACACATGATGTAATTATCTAGAGAACTTTAAGGAAATCTCTCTTTTACCTGTAAGGAGAATAAAAACAAAGTCAAGGGAAATAAGATCAGTGTTTCCTTGTTTGTTTAATATGATCACTTTTTTAAAGGTTTTCATAAGCAAAGAAAAGAGGAAGTCCAAGATAACAAAGTTTAGTAGTTTGGACTTGTTCTTGACAGACATAAATGTGCAGTTAAAAATGTCGCGAGTGAAGGAAGAAGTTATCGTGAAAATAATGGCCACAGCCTGTCCCATAACCATACAACAAACTTGGGGTACAATCTATAGGAAAAAATTTCATCCTTCTATCTTGAAGTAAATCATTTGATGCTTTGTTACTATAGCAGAATGCTATACATCATTTCTGGTTTATTTTGTTTCCATATTTATTTTTTATACAGTTTCTTTCTTAGTGAATTTTCAAATACCCAGAATTTATCAAGGATAACACTAATCACTATAATATCGGTCTGATAGCAAGAATATCTATGGATAGTGGGAATGATTAAGGGCTGAAAGTCAAACATGCAAACAAAAATTGGATAAGGAGAAATCAGAAGAAATTCTGACCAAAGCTAATATTCATGATCATAAAGATGTTGATGGATAATGAAGTCATAACGAGCAAATGGAAAAATGACACAAGTGCAACCAGCCGAAGTTTTAAGCCTTTAGTAGTGAAGAAGACATGACCCTGCAGCTCATTTTCACTTTTCTCATCATCTAATCAGTATCCCCATCTCAACAGGGAAAACTTCAGATAGGTTTTGGAGTGTTACACTAGGCCAAGTCCTCTCTAACCTAGTGTTGATTCAAACTCGATAAAAATGTAAAAAATCAGGTTTTTAGATCAAGCTTGGCTAAGATTTTTGGACTGGTATTCGTCAGGTACATCAACGATCCAATGATCTGTCTATACAGTGTGGCATCAATCAATTTTGACGAAGTGTCGACCTATAGCTTCAACTTCGTTTTCATGGGTGTATTCATGGACTTGCAGTCTAACATGTCAAATCTCTTCAGGATTTCGACTGCATACTTCCCTTGGTTAAGGAAGATCCTATTTGGACTCTTCCATACCTCAAGAGATAAGAAATAATGCATTAGGCCAAGGTCTTTCATCTCAAATTCTGAGGCGAGCCTCTTCTTACATTCAGTGACAAGATTTTCTTCTCTAGTTAAGAATAAGTCATCCACATACAACAATAATATCACTAGCTCATTGTTCATAACCTTGAAGTAGAGGTTAGAATCTGCTTTACTCTTGGTAAAGCCCAAGCTCGCCAAGAAACTGTCTATCCTGCCATACCAAGCTCTAGGAGCTTGCTTCAATCCGTACGGAGCCTTCTTCAGCTTGCAGACATGAGACTTCCTGTCTTCAACTTCAAATCCGTGAGGTTTCTCTATATACACTTCTTCTTCGATGACACCATTTAGGAAAGTTGTCTTTACATCCATCTGGTGTAACTTCCACTTCATCTTAGCTGTAAGTGCTATGATGGTTCTGATCCAAGTGTTTCTGGCTACAAGAGCGAATGTCTCTTCATAGTCAATGCCTTCCTTTTGAGAAAAGCCACGAGCGACAAATCTTGCTTTATACTTCTCAATACTTCCATCAACAACATGTTTTATTTTGAAGAGCCATTTGGAAGATACCACATCCTTGCTCTTCAGTCTGGGAACTATTTCCCATACATCGTTCTTTATTATGGATTAGTATTCTTCTGTCATAGCATCTACCCATTCTTTCTTCTGAATGGCTTCTTCAAAGAAAGTAGGCTCTTTCTCTAGGAGATCACACATCAAAGCCATATAACTGGAGAATGGCTTAGGTCTCTTCACTTGTCTCGTGGTTCCTTCGGGAACACCATATTTCTCTCCATCTTGAATAAGCTCTCTTGCCCAAGCAGGCTTTATTTTATGGGAGATCGTCATCTGAGGAGGTTCTTGAAATTCTACTATGTCATGATCTTCTAGAATTTTCTTATCGGGGGAAGTTACGACTTCCCTCACTGGTTCTGCAACTCTGGGAACCTCCCTCACTGATTCTTCAACTCTGGAGATTATGGGTTCCTCTTCATATAATTCTTCAAGCTGGCATCTTCTCAATTTCTTGAGCGTTGCATCTTCATCAAAGGTCACATCCCTGCTGATCTCAATGTGATGGTGACCTGGTATATAAATCCTGAACGCCTTGGAGACCTCACAATATCCCACAAATATTCCCTTCTTTCTTGAAGGGTCTAGCTTGTTTCTTTTCTCTTTCAGAATATGTATAAATACTGGGCAGCCAAATATTTTGAGATGGCTTACCTCTGGCTTCTGTACGGTGAACATCTCTTCTGGGGTCTTGAACCCAAGTGCACTATGGGACAATCGGTTTTGCACATATACGACTGTCATTGCTGCTTCTGCCCATAAGCATATAGGAAGATCTTGATCATGAATCATGGTCTTCACTGCTTCCATTATCGTTCTGTTCTTTCTTTCAGCTACACCATTTTGTTGAGGATTATAGGGAGTGGTAAGCTCCCTCTTGATCCCAACATTTTTGTAGAAGTTCACAAACTCTTTTGAGGTGTATTCTCCTCCATTATCTGACCTGGGTATCTCGATCTTTCTTTCAGAAAGATTCTCTATCAAGGCTTTGAATTCCTTGAATTTGCTGAACACTTCATCTTTAGATTTCAAAAAATACACCCAGGTCTTATGAGAATAATCATCAATAAATGATACATGGTATACATACCCACTAATGGAGGACGATGGCATTGGGCCACACACATCTGAATGAATGAGCTCTAGGAATCCTTCTTTGTTGTCTCTCTTCGGAAAAGGGTTCTTGATGTTCTTCCCTTGTGCACATCCATTGCACACGCCTTCATGGTCAACCTTGAGTTCTGGTAGACCTGCGACAACTTTGCATACGTATGGTAGCACCTTGTAGTTGATGTGGGCTAATCTTCTATGCCAAAGTTCACATGGATTCTCAATAGCGTGGGTCATGGCAGCTTCTGAGTGACCCTTTAGCTTGTACAAGCCACCTTCTTCTTTTCCAATGATGATTGCTTCTTTTATGGTTTCTCCTTTAGTATGTTGCCTTCTGCAACCTTCACTATAGCTTCCTCGGGGTTATTACCTGTGACCTAGAACAAGGTCAACAAAACAACAAGCAAGAATAATATCCTTTTGATAATATAAAGCAATAGCACAAGCAATCATCACAGTAGATCCTTTAGAGATATCACTTGTAACTTGTCTAAAGCAAAGATTAAAGGTAAGGAATACAATACGAAATGAGGTCAAAATTCTCATAGTGTTGTGATCAAACATTCCTCCAGGGAAACCTAGAACTAGCATAAGAGATTTCTCCTGGAACCTGGAGTCTTGTCCTTAAGTGTGTTGCTACTTTCCTTCCAAGTCTCATTTACTCAAGATGACCAGTGTTTTCTTCAACCTATCTTTTGTACTAGGACAATATGCTCTCTTGACAGAAGGTTAGGTTAGAGAATAAGATCTATGATCTCTACTTTAACCCATCTAATAATTTGATCATAGCTTCAACATGCAACACTGATCAAAATAATGTCATAACAAATAGATGCATATCAGAATAATCAAACCTGAGTTGCATTATTCTTCTAAATGTGTTGGATCTTGAGATCCTTCTGGATCTATGGCAAGAGATCCCTTCTCCTGCAAATACTCTTTAAAGTTTAACCATTTAAACATATGTGAGTACATACCTCTGATAGCATTTGCAGGTAGTGGCACCATCTGGTAGCAGCAGTGATCATTACCAACTTTTGAAAATTTCAAGGGTGACTGCAACTAGTTCTACGACTGATACTTCAACTGGTACTGCAACTGCAATTGATACTGCAACTGGTTCTGAGACTGCAACTTAGGGTTTTATGAGAAAACCCTAATTTTTCAAACTTCAAATTTTGAAATTCTAATCCAGGGGATAGATGCATTGGGCTGAGGCAAGTAAGCTGGCGTAGTCAAATTTCTGAAAATCCAACTTTTACCCCTCAAACTTGATCTGCGGATTTCTAGACTGGTGCTTCTGGTTTTCTGGTACTTTTGGTACTTCTGGTATTCTGGTTTTCTGGTACTTCTGGTACTTTGTGAAAACTAGGGTTTCACTTTCTAGGAGATCTAGCCACTGAAAAGTTGCACTGAGGATGCCAAAGTGATCCTTGAGGAAGGGCAAACTTTTCTAGATGGTTTTGGGGCTGAAATACTTCTTCAATAAAAAGCCTTAATTTGCATGTATGGCAACAGTGACGTTTTTCACTTTCTTTTGTGAAAGATGCTCTCTTCAGCTTAGCTCTGATACCATGTTAAGGTTTAATCTATTATTAGAGTTCTTTGCATTTCAATAGACAACAATAACATAAGATAGGATCACTGAGAAATACACAATCACACGAGACATATCATTTATCCTGGGAAACCCTCAAGGGGAAGAAAACCCAACAAAAACTTCCTTATTATAGATAGCCAAGAGATGGATCAAACAAATACAGAAAGTCCTCTCCCAAGAATGTCTCTCTCTCTCTCTCTCTTCTCCAACTGCAGCTCCGAAACTTGTCTCTCAATGAACAAGTGAGTGTGTGTCTAAGTGAGGCGCTAGGCTCCTTATTTATACAATTCTGGCACGTGTGGAAGTGTCTCTTCACTGGCAGGGCCGACTTCTCAATCTGGGTGGTTATAACCACCTTTAATATATTCTGAGGCCTCTTTAATATATTCTGGGGTCGACTTCTTATTCTGACTATTACAATTATATTTTGACCAATCCGCAAAAGGGGATTTTGTCCTTTATAATAGCCGACATGATCAATCCGCAATGGGGGTTGATCTAATGAATAATTCCACAATAATAATTAGAATACACTTTGCAGTGACATTATTTCAACAGTCTTGATTCAAGTTCAAACTCTGGCTCTAGACAAATTGGCTGAGTTTTATAATTTTCAGAAGCATCAAAGAAATAGCCTTCCTAAAGCATTGCGGCGAGAAACCCCAACGCCTTCGGCTGCACAAAGAATTGAGACCTAGGGTGTAGAAACAGGGAGCTCCAGTAGACAAGATGCTCAAGAACATCCGGAAAAAACTGAGGTTTTGATTCAGAAGGAAGACACCATGTTGGCAAATCCACCAAGTGATCAAGCTAAAGCTCAGGTTGAAGCCTTGATAAAAAAGGGAGAAGAACAACCACCATCCACACCAGCTAAATCAGCTACTGATACAGCCGGGCAACAACCATCCACTGAGATAGGCATCCCTATCCAATCTATCACACCTTTACAGTCCAGTAGAGGGAACCCTAGTGCCGAAGTGGTATTCATAGAAGATCTTACGCCTATTTTGGTAGAAGAGATGCCCCCTTCCAACATCTTCTTCAGTAAGAAGAGAAAAGTTGTAGTAAAAAGAGAAGTACATCAGAAGGAGGGTTTGTCTGTCAAGAGGTATAGAGTACTTTATGATGGATAGGCTCAAGAAGAAACAGATTTCGCTATGGACGTTGCAGGTTCATTGGGAGCCTTTGCCACAACAAACCAATTTTCGGTTGGAAACCTACAGGAAAAGTTGAAGCAGAAGGATCTGTTGGTGAGCCAATTGCGAGACCAAGTAAATACTATGGAACAGGGGGTCAGGAGCGAGATGAATAAAGGATTTGAGCATATTAAATCCCATGACAGGCAGGAAATTCAACAGCTCAAGATCAGCCTTGATGAGATGTAGAAAAATTCACAAGCAAGCAGAGAACTGGCCATCCGACAGGGAGAATTGGTCAAACAACTGCAGGTGAAAATAAGCTTGACCGAAAACACAGCAGTAGATATATCATCTTTCCGATCCCAAGCTTTAGAGGTACACGAGACACTGGGATCAGCCCAGCAAAGCCTTTTGACTAAGATTGAAGGCATTCAAAACTACTATCGATTGGCAGAACACTCTTTAAACAATATTTGCATAAAAGAGAAGGAGGCCACTGCAGCTAGAGTTACATTCCAGGAGGTTGTCCTAGCAGCAACAAAGGAGGAAGTTGCCAGGGTCACCAGATTGTCCCTCTCAGAACAAACCCGAGGAGATATAATACTTAAGACTTGGGAGGCCAATATAGTTGAAAGAAAAAGATTGGCCAGGGAGGTGAAGAAATATTGTGAAGAAGCATTCTATTCTCTTGACAAGGAGTCACTGTACGTTGGAAGAGATAATATCTATGAAGCCCTGGGACAAATTGATATAACAAAAAATCAATTTTATTTCAAGACAAGTATGGAAGAACCTCGAGCAGAAATTTTACAATTGAAACAGGTCGACCTTCCTCAGATAAATAAATGGATAATCAATCCTAGCTTACAACTACAGTCTCTATCTCTAGAAGCTAGGAGGATGGAAGATAGGTTGCCTCATATAGAAAGGAAGTTATCTACTTTTGAGGCAAATGATACAACAGAGCCTTCCAGGCTGGTGGTGCAATTCGTGGGCAGGTGCGTTCAATGCGTCGAGCAAGGGAAGGCCAGCACGTCTGGGAATAAATGATACACAGGTCATGATTAGAGACCAGCTATTTTCAAAGATGGAGTACGAGAAGAAGAAACGTCGCTTCCAGCAGGCAAAGAGACATAAATCTGCAGATGAAACATTTTAGTTTTATTTGTAATATTTAATGTTTTTGAATTGTGAGAATTCCAATCGTCTAGGGTTGGGATCGTTTTGTATAAATGCATAATTTGAAGACTTAGCAAACGTTGCTTCTTGTCGAATGTAATAGAGAGAAAATCTCCTTTTCTGAGAATTAATACAAGTGCAGACATAGATTCCAATCTTTGTGCGGTTTGAGTTATGTTTTCTTCTCGTATTCCATATTTATAGTTTCTTTTATGTCTCCTTGATAAGTGAGTGTTTACAATTTAGTACCACTGTTACTGTAATCACATCAAATCGATTGTTCATTAAGAAAACAGTTTTTCCTCTATATTTGATGTAAGTAAATACAAGACCTCTGAGCTACTTGGATAACTGAATCTTATATCCTTTCAAGAGTGCATGCTTTATTTTCTTCTACTGTGAACAAGGTAAGATTCATCTTGCATTGAAGCCTTATTTTGTTTAACGGTTTTGTAAGTTTCCCTCACACCATCTGATTTCATAAATCGACTCAGACGAAAAATTATGGCCTCTGTTTTATTCTATCATATTTTTCATTTGAGGAATTAAATCTTATATAACTAACGGAAGAAAAAGCACCTTTCAAAATCAACTTTTATATTTATGATGCCTTGACATTACTCTTTTAAGCCTTAAGTGTAATCTCAGGAAGAACATCTTTTTGGCGTTGTTGTCGGGGACGGAGATACGAAGTTACTTTTCCCTGGGAGAAACGACAAGGTAATATTCTGTCTTTGATAGTGAACAAGGATTGAATACTGTATTAAGGCTTTTATATTTCACTTGGCGACTCCACTATAGATAAGCTGGCATTCGACAAAAAGAATACCAGGAAGAACCCAAACAAACAACAAACTACGCCTGTAGCCGATCCTGAAAATCTATTGAGACCAAGGGGATACCCCAAGCAGGCTGCTTCATCCGCAAGTAAGGTTTACCAACCCAAAGCTATGCAAACTAATTCTAAGGTTCCACTTGAACAGTCAATCTCACAAGAAAGTTACACACAAAGCCACTTCGTAGATACATCAACTGATAAACTTGAAACTGAAGTCATAAACCCCGAACCGATTTTACCTGAGATAAAAGTCGAGACCGATTCGACTCCCCCTCTACTAGTAAAGGTAAAGGACCCCTTTCGATACCCGCTTTTATTTCACAAATCCCCAAAGTAAAGGTTTTGATTCCACTAAACTCTGAGGAGTATATCACATATCTTGATTCAACTCCTGTTGGTTCTCCTGTCTATATATCCTGTATGTCCGAAGAACCTAGTCCTCGTTTCCCTTTTCCCCCTTTTTCAGATTTTCTGTCTCCTACTGGTCTGTCTCCATAACTTCATTCTCCCCATCCTAAGGTAGCCGAAGAGCCACTACAAGTTTACGAAAACCCTCTTTTTATCTCACGAAGTTCATCCCCTCAACTTCAAATGGTTGTGGTTGGAGGAGGTGGGGCCGAAGGAGGAGGTGGTGCCGGAGGAGGAGGCGGCCAAGGGCCACCACCTCCCCATCCCAGGATTTTTGCCAAAGTGGCAACCAGATATGCCCCTTTAGTCCTTCCTCCTGTCCTTCACGATTTACAAGAAAATTATATGAAGAACTTACCGAAGCTCATGGGAGAAGGAGACCTAACTGCCACTAAGCACATAAACTTTTTCAATCAATTCGATGATATTCTCGACATTGAGCATGAGGATGTTTACTCGAGGCTTCTGGTGCAAACTTTTGAAGGACAAGTCAGAACTTGGTTTCAAGGGCTCCCGGTGGGTTCTATAACATCTTATGATGCACTGGAAACTGCCTTTTTAAGGCAGTGGGGAGAGAAAAAAGATCACTTGTATTACCTAACTGAATTTGGGGCTTTGAGGAAAAATAATTCAGAGACAATCTTAGAGTTCACCCAAAGGTTTCATAAACTCTATCACAAAATTCCAGCAGAAGTTAAACCCTCCTAGCCTGCAACTAAAGTAACTTACGCAGGAGCTTTCGAGCCAGATTTTGCCTTGCTTTTGAGAGAAAGGAGGTATGCTGACCTCACAAGAATGTAGGGCGATGCCATCGAAATCGAGTCGAATATGATGGCATTGAGAAAACTAAAAACAAAAGTCGAGACGGGAGCTAAAGAAACCAAATGTTTCAGAGAACAAGTTAGACCCTCTGGATCTGGGAGGTCCGCGGAGGACAAAATGGATGACATGGCTAAAATAATCAAAGAGTTATCAAACAAGATTTCTAAGATGGAACTTGACCAAGCTAAAACTGATTCTTTTGCTAAGAGAGATTTCAGAAGGAACCCCAACCCACATATCCTATAGAAACCAATAAAAAATGAGGACCAGAAAATCAAAGCTCCTTTTAAAATGAAAAACTTCATGCAAAGTGACGATATATCAGACTATGAAGAGTTAGATGAAGATATAAACAACCTCGATGATAACGACCGAGAACCTCCCCTAACCAAGCGAGATTACGAAAGGTCTTTGGATCAAGGATCACAGTTCGGAAAGGAGGAAAGTGTAAATAATATGGGAAAATCTTATTATCAAGGAATCGTCGACTCTATAATGGTCGAGCTTCAACAAAAGTATAATTTAGGGTCTAGAGATAAAAATTCTATAACTGATCCACCAAACAAAAACAATTGAAACACAGGATGCTAAGACGAAGACGGTTGAAACAAAAGCAACACAAACCAATAGAACAGAAAAAAGAGACACAGAGATCCCATTCAAAGAAGTCGAAAAGACGATTGGAAATTTCAATCTAGAAAGTGAAATTAATAAAATTAAAATTTCGGTACCTCTGGTTGAACTGGCGAAAATCCGATGTACAGAAAACAAATCGCCAAGATGATAAATTTCTCGGATGTTGAAAGTCATGTGGATACTATTAATTTAGAAGATGATAATCCTACTAAAATGTTTGGTCCGCATATTGAAAATACCAAAGATCTTGTCGTATCATCTTATATCATGCTGACTGTGCATGATCACCTACTCCATAATTGTATGTTGGATTCTGGAGGCTCACACAACTTAATGCCCAAATCCATTATGGAAAAACTGGGCCTCGAGGTTACTAGACCATATCGAGATTTGTATTCTTTTGATTCAAGAAAAGTTAAGTGCCTCAGTATGATTAAAGATTTGGTAGTTAATCTTGCACAGATCCCTGTGAAAAGTATTCTCATGGATGTAGTCGTTGCTGATGTTCCTGCAAAGTATGGCATGTTGTTGTCCAGGTCTTGGGGTGCTAAACTTGGAGGATCGCTTCAACTGGATATGACGTATGCTACGATCCCGATCTTCGATGGATAGTTCACCCATCTGTACAGAGAGCCAAGATTGGCATATACTGTAAGTGACCCACAGAACCCAAATAATTATCCGATATATGTCGTTGATCAAGATCTAGGGAACTGTATATTATCAATTGATGATGGTTTTGATGAATGTACAGAAGAAAATTGTACAGAAAAATAAAACAAAAAAATAGAAAAAACAAATAAAAATGTAAATAGTGTAGGAGTTTGGAAGATGTATTTTGATGGTGCTTCGTCCTGGGAAGGAGAATGGGCTGGGGTGTTGTTTGTGGCTTCCGGAGATGAATTTATTATTCATTTCTCATACAGGTTGCAGTGGGACATTGACTATACTAATAACGTATGTGAATACGAGGCTCTTGTCATAGGGTTAGAGGCTGCCAGGAAATTGAAAATTGAAAATCTGGTAGTTTACGGTGATGCAGAATTGATTGTAAAACAGATAAGGCAACAATATCAGGCCAAGAATCCAAGGCTAAGGTCGTACAGAAACTGCGCCTAGGATCTGATAGAAAACTTTTTCTCATCATTTAATATTCATCATATTCCCAGGGAAGAAAATCAACAAGCCGACTCCCTAGCGAAAGCGGCAGCTACTTTTATGCCACCTACGATCTTGAAGCTAAAGTATCACATAGAAATGAGGCACAGGCCTTCAATAGCAAATAATGTACAACACTGGCAAGTATTCGAAGACGATAAGCAAATCAAGCAGTTTTTAGAAATGGTAGATGAATTTTCTGAGACACGCATTGATCAGGAAAATCAGAATGACCCTACTTGGATCATGCAAGAAGACAAAGATCCTCAGAAATTCCAAGATAAAATTGCTAACCACCGCATGTTGGTGCTAAAAAACAACCAGATTCCTAAGGGTTTGATTCCTTTAGAAAGATTATTTGATCGGGACATTATACCCCTGAATTCTACCTTGCAACCCCAACCTGAAGAGGTTGAAGATTGTGATATAGGCACAGAGGAAAACCCTAAACTGGTCAAAATATCTAAGTACCTTCCACTCGAAACAAAGAATAAATACGCGGAGTTACTCAAGCAATACAAAGATGTCTTCGCTTGGTCTTACGAGGAGCTCAAAACTTATGATACCACTGTCATCGAACATAAAATCCCCTTGAAACCGGGCATCAAGCCTTTCAGACAGAAGCTTAGACAGATAAACCCTGTACTCCTGCCTATAATAGAAAGGGAAGTAAAAAAGATCCTGGATGAAAAGATCACTGTTCCACTCAGATATTCCGAGTGGGTAGCTAATTTAGTCCCAGTCAAGAAAAAGAACGGTGAAATCAGACTCTGCGTGGATTTCAGGAACTTGAACAGATCACCCCTTAAAGACAATTATCCACTCCCTAAAATGGATCACGTCCTTGAAAAAGTGGTCGGGGTTAACCGAATGTGTATGATTGATGCTTTTCAGGTTACAATCAAATTGCAGTCCATGAGGATGACAAAGAAAAAACCACATTCACCACTCCATGGGGTACTTTCATGTATGACAATATGCCATTCGGTCTGATGAATGCAGGGGCCACCTTTCAATGAGCAATGGACATAGATTTTGTTGGTGAAAGAGATAAGTTTGTTGTCATTTATATTGATGATTTAACTATTTTTTCTAACTCCGATGCAAAGCACTTGGTACATCTAAAACAAACGTTCGAAAAATGCAGAAAATTCGGTTTGTCGCTCAACCCTAAGAAGTCCCATTTTGCAATGCAAGAAGGTAAACTGTTGGGCCATATAGTATCCAGGGAAGGAATTAAAATTGATCTGAAAAGGGTTGAAGCCATAGATACAATAAATATTCCCAGGCCAAGGGTTTACGATAAGAAGAAACGTCTTTGCCTGCTGGCAGAGACATTTCATCTTCTCGTACTCTAGCTCAAAAAACAGTTGGTCTCTAATCACGACGTGTGTATCATTTATTCCCAGACATGTTGGCCTTCCCTTGCTCGACGCACTGAACGCACCTGCCCACGAATTGCACCACCAGCCTGGAAGGCTCTGTTGTATCATTTGCCTCAAAAGTATATAACTTCCTTTCTATATGAGGCAGTTGATCTTCCATCTTCCTGTCTTCTAGAGATAGAGACTGTAGTTGTAAGCTAGGATTGACTATCCATTTATTTATCCGAGGAAGGTCAACCTATTTCAATTGTAAAATTTCAGCCCGTGCTTCTTCCATACTTGTCTTGAAATCAAGTTGATGTTTTGTTATATCAATTTGTCCCAGGCCTTCAGAGATATTATCTCTTCCAACATACAGTGACTCCTTGTCAAGAGCATAGAATGCTTCTTCACAAGATTTCTTCACCTCCCTGGCCAATCTTTTTCTTTCAACTATATTAGCCTCCCAGGTCTTAAGTATTATATCTCCTCGGGTTTGTTCTGAGAGGGACAATCTGGTGACCCTGGCAACTTCCTCCTTTGTTGCTGCTAGGACAGCATCTTGGAATGTAACTCTAACTGTAGTGGCCTCCTTCTCTTTTATGCAAATATTGTTTAAAGAGTGTTCTGCCAATCGATAGTAGTTTTGAATGCCTTCAATCTTAGTCAAAAGGCTTTGCTGGGCTGATCCCAACTTCTCGTGTACCTCTAAAGTTCGCCAAGTCATAATATTAATGCCACATAAGTTATGTAGACATAGCGATTTTCGATACTCAAAGGATTATTGCCAACAACCGATTAGATGACACGTATAACACCAGAGAATGCAATGTATGCTCAAGTTGTCAGATTGTACATGTCAGGGTCTAAAAATTTGGGCTAGGAAGAATACTCTGATATAGATGATTCTAATAGAACCCTTTCCGATATGGCTATCAGAAAGTTTTTTGTCAGAATATAATTAGAATGAGAGTATATTTTATCCCGATTCAGACTTAGGCAAAAACACACAAGTGGGAAGCTCCTTGTGCAGATCAAGTCGATAAGAGAGTTCATGTGTTTGAGCAAAGTGAGGGGAAAAATCAATTCCAGGGAAAGATGATCAATTGATGTAGCAGGGGAGGTCATGTAATGTCCCCCACCTCTTAGAGAGGTGATGAGGAGACTCAGTGGCCTGGACACCCCCACTAGGTCATAGTCTCACACTGACGGGGGGAAAAAGTCAAGAAGTTAAAAGTTATATTTTTAAGTTGACTTAAGAAAGGAAAAGGATAAAGGAGTAAAAGATATCTCAACAGAAGAATAGAAGATTAACCCTGGGAGTTAACCTAACTCAACAGAGAATTAGAAGGAAAAGTATA
>ML805986.1:116507-131400 GCA_009831015.1 Picea engelmannii | reverse complement strand
CTTAGCTCATGATCTCATTATCATAACTAAATCGGGATATCAGGCGCATGTTATGGCATGATTATTTGGCGCTACGGGAATAGGCTTATTCCCGTAGCGCGTTTGACAACTTAAAATTTGAAATTCCAACGGCATAAAGGAGACACTTCTAGTTTAAACAATGTTTTTCATAATCAAAACTTAAATAAATCATCAAAAATTTTAATGCAAACCATGAAATATCAAAAATCTAAACAAAAAATGAAAACAACTGAAAACGGAAAATGAGGGATGGGTAAGGAGGGTTTTAGGACAAGGGTTTCTTACTTAAACCAAGACAAAAATAGAGACTAACACATCCAATAACAGTTTTGTTCAAAACCATGGTCATCCATCACTTGACCATCTTTAAGATGGCACACAATTTGGTCAATGACACACCCAATGGATACACACCCCCAATTTTGAGAAAATGAGTACATCAGTTTTGTCATAAAAGAGGGTTCATATTGAAGTGAGATTTTGTTACATTATAGAGAGTTGGAGGCATTCTAGGGTGTCCATCATCTTAGATTGTTGTAAAAATATCAAGCTTCAACCATAGATGCCTCAGTAATATATTAGTTTCTAGTCTCATTAAAGTTTAAAAAATAATGCAAATTCTTTATTCAAGTTTCTATCATTAAATTTTAATCACACCATTTCGGTTTTGCTAAACATGTGATTAGTCCATTGGCATGTGAGCGAAATTAGAGTGAATATTCCTTCATCCACCATTATGTGAACAGAAATTACCTTAACCTGCAAAAGGTTCAATATTTGGTGTTCTTGCTCAATCTTCACCTTCTATCTTGACAACAAGTAGAGTACCTTGTTTGAACCATTATGTTGGATTATGAAAATTCTCAAAATGATGTTGAGTATGAGCTACCAATCCACTGTTCATTGAAATATGTGATTTGGGCAAAACTGGTTGTAGTCAATCAAGCTCAAAAATCCCCGCCATGGAAAATATTAAGCTACAAAAATTCAGTATATAAATTCTATACTTGTAACTCCAAGAATGCACGGTGTCTTTGTCCATTCTGTTGTTTGGCCTAAAAATCACAAATCTAGGTTGAATCGAGTATCGACATCAACCTGACTTAGCATTTTGAAATGCACTTAGGGGCACCTCAATTGAACTTTTCATGAAGATTGAAGATGGAAGATTGAGTGTCTTACATACTGAACATCTTATCATAATCACATTTTCCCAAACAATGACCTAAAGGGGCATGATGAAGTTGTATCAAAGTTACTAAAGGGGCTTTGATGAAGACCTTGAAGTGATTGTGGGAAGGTTGCCAAAAAGTGCCAGAATATGCTTTTTCTGTTACAATTCTTATTTTCTTTAGATACTTCGCTCATCCAACTCCCAAGATATGGTTTTCTACCGTTTGACGAAGAATATCCAACTCCCTTGGTGGAATTTTCAGTCCTTTCAAAATATGCCAAGAATAAGTCTTCATTGTTGACTGCATCATTGTAAAAAGGAGCCTTGATAAACAAACTCAGATTTATTTTGTAAAGCAACTTTGTCGTTTCTAGGGTCTTTATAAACCAGACGAGTGATGAAATGTTGAATATTTCAAGTTGTAGCTTTGCAAAACCGAGAGGATATTTTCCTTGACTGATGTAATTATAAATATATTTGTTGTAGACCATACAAATAATTGGCTGGAAAAAAGTCAATTTTTATGCCATGAATCTGTAAGAAACAAGTACTTTTTATGTTACTCTATACTTTGGAATCACCTTAGCAAAGTTCAAAACCCTCATCAAAAATTTCTATGTATCAACCCTATATAGTATATATGGTCACTATGTAATGATGTATACCACATCACTGTTTTAGGTCATAGTTTATGTCTAAATAACATCAATGCCAGAAAACAAGAAAAAAATCTTCTAAAATCCAGCGAGGTCAAGACTCAAACCATCCATGAATTTCAATTGACACGATCTTATTCAAACCATCCAGAGGAAAAAAAATTCTATCAGTGATACAAGCCTGTCATTTATTTTCTCAACATGATGCCAAGATTTATTCTCTTCCATGATTATGCCAGGTTACCTTAAACAATCAAGAATGCAAAACATGAGGGGCACCAATAGATGACCCACCTATCAACTTGATAGGTGTATCATCTATTGGTGCCCCTCGTGTTTTTCATGCTTCACGGTTTAAGGTCACTAGCTACTATTGTGACTTGTACCTTTCTCTTTGTTACTTTTCTGGCCATGACTGCAATTCTTCTTACCATGGAGTTTTCTACTTTGACATTTTTCTCTTTGTTTATCTTCCTCTTTTTGGTAAAAGTTGAAAACTTTGATTTCTTAGATGTATACTAAAGAGCTATTATGTGTTACAAGCAACTTGCTTTCTTGTCCATGACTTGCAAGGTGCATGGGCACCATCCCTGAACATTGCAATAGTCTTGGAAAGTATTAGTTTTCTTCTTTTTGGGCCAAATCTAGATCTTGCCCAAGATTGGCATTTTTAGGAAAGATGTATTTTCTCTTGAGATTGGAGCCAAAGATGAAATGTTAGTTCACATTGCCTATGTAGAGAGATATATTCTATGTGGTCATTCTTTGGTTGCATGATTTATAATTCTTGGTATACTTTTTATTATTTAGAAATGAAATATATGCATTTTCTAAAAAAATAAAGGTAAGAAAATAGCCTTTTAATCCCTTAAATATAGGTTATTAATTGAAAAGGGGATGCATTTACTTTAATGACAATACCTCTTTGTATTTTTAGTCTACCCTCAGCTATCAGTAACATAATATTGCATGGTGGGAGATTTTTATTGGTCTACCATTCTCACTATGGACCTTAAAGATACTCTCCTACAACCACAACTATATCTAGTGAAGGCATAAGGGTTGTATCTCTCTTAAGCCAGAATTTGGGCAAGGTATAATAGGTTTTATGATGTTCAACCTTCTAACACCTATTTGGTTCATGCAATTCTAGCTTGGCTTGGAGAGAGAGCCAAGTTGATTTCTAATTAGTATGTCATCTTATAGGATGATTACCAAGTTCATATTGAACATCAACCATGTTGAAGTCACCATAAAAATTTCATGAAATAGAAGCAAGCACTTAGGCCAATGCCAAGTTAATATTTCACTAGTGACATTTGAGAATAAATTTTGGGAAACTGTAAACTTCATTATCAAAACTTAAAATTGTCGAACTCATTATATTTGACTAGTCCAAGTTACCGGTCGCTTTCCATTGGCCTTGTAGTGGACATACTCCTAAGGAGTTGGGTGCTTAGGCTTCTCCTAGTGTTGTTTTGGCATTTTCTACAACTATATATGTCAAAACTAAGCTATATCCTTCACGTGCAACTAATTTTTAGGATTATCTTTTTATCGATAGATCTAGACATGATGGAATTGTGGATAAAATTCTTTAGTATATATAGTAAAGGTAAATACTAAACTAGTATCCTTTCTTATTTATTCAGGCATACCTTAATTTGGAAGGAATCTTTGAAACTGCTACAAAATCAGATGTGTATTACATTCTAGACATTTTTCAATTCCTAGTTGCAGCTAAATTCACGTTGCAATGCATAATTGGTTATTGAAAAGTAGGTTTATTTCAATGTTTTTAGTATCTAATTATATATTTTGGGAGTGATATGAAGTGTTACAGGTTTTGGATCTTAGATTTGGAAGTTCCCAAATGTGTGATGGATTCTACGGGGATGGCATTACACAAATTACTTGTATAGATATTTCACCAGTTGCAGTAGAAAAGAGTTTTTGAGTATTTGAGAATTACTTGTATAGATATTTCACCAGTTGATGTTGATAGTATCAACATCAAAGAATATATCATCAATCATTAGATGTAACCATCCTATTGCGAAGTTCAACTGGAATATAGTTCAACTTGGTGGTATTAACTCTGATTATCTCAATTCTTAATACTTTTTTGACGTTGCATCATCATTTAAATTTCAATCAGTTCGATATATATTTCAGGGTACACAAATATGCTTGGTATAATCTTATATGAAAGTTGATGCAATTAAATGCTCTTTTGTTTTTCAAATAGACTATTGATTAGATAAGGTCAAATTTTATATGCAACATTCTTCTAAAGATAGTGTTTTGGAAGTTCCCGTCTACTCTTTCTAAGTGCCATAGCATCTAGATTTACCTCCTTGTAATGAATGATCCTTTCTTTGTTACATTGATTGTGCCTCTCAACAAGAAACTATGAAAACAATAGAAAAAATTCCATTAGTGTCAAGGGTCCTTTGTTGGAGACTAGATGCCAAAAGGCCCTTTTGGGTGAAGTGACGGGTGTCACTGTTGTCATGTCGCCTTCTCGTGAAAGTAAAAAGGACCTTTATGTTTCCTTGATTCCTTTTATATGAAGGAATTGTTGGGGTCAACGATTGAAAGGGATTATGTGCTTCCTTGATGCCTTTATAAGAAGGTACAATTTAGTAGCTATTGTTATGGGGTTTGGTCGGTGATAGATTTAGCTAAGGAAGTTGTAGATGATTTTTAAATGTATAAACTATTAGGTACTTAGATTACATTCTCTGATATAAGAACTCATGTTAGGAAGATAAAATATTGAGATAAATTGGAAAGAATCATCAATGTTACAAGTGTTTGTCTATTGAGAAGCCACAACCAAGATAAATCTTGTAAAATTGGTATAGTTGAATTAGAAAAATTCAATCATATATCCACCAACTTTTCATCCTCTAATATAATAACTCCCATTAGGAAGATACCAACTTTTCATCCTCTACTATAATAACTCGGGAAGATAGAATTTTGGAATAAATTGGCAAGCATCATCAATGTAAAAGAGAAACAAAAATAATTTTCAGAAGTGGTGATGTAGAGACTTATTTCCAAACCATAACTTTCAGATATATTTTTTCCCAACTTGATATATAAGCTAGAAGAAAGGAAATTTATGTATTGGGCTAGTTTTCTCATGAATATAGTTGTATTACTTCTAAATTTTATGTTTTTTTATTATATAACTTAATGGTCCAGCTTGCATTTCCAAAAACAATTACATTATAGCACATAGCATATACAGGTAAGGCCATACAACATATTCATCATAAACATGAACTTGACCCAAATGATGATTTCAGATATCCAAACAAATGTAACCCTTACAGTCTCAAAGCTTATATCAACATCAAAGCTTGCTAAAGTCCTGACAATATAATTTGAACTGAGAATATACATATTCACAGTTAGCAAGTAGTTTTGAAGTGCTTACAGAGAGAGTACATGATAGCATATACATGTTCGAGTTAAATGTTTATTTTCACTCTAAATATCTCACATATAGCACTTCCATTGATTTACTCAACAAAATATTTATGGTGATGCATAGAAGAACTAATGCAAAGTACATGCCAAAAGCAACAATGTGATCTCTTATACTTACTAGAGACGAAGAAAACAAGTTAAACATGGCATATCATTTCATTAATTTATTTTTTTTTGAATCACAAACTAATGAGTTTCTTCTATAAATACAAACCAAATTCATTGATGCATTCCCAATTCTTCTAGAATCATCAACACAAACACAACTTTGTATTAAACATAATAAATAGTATTTCAAATCCCGACTTAATGTAACATTTTAGAACCTCTCTAAATACAAGAATTTATTGTTAGACAAGGATCAATAAGAAAAAAAATTAATGTTTTTCGATATCATAAATACAACATAAATGTTTTGTCTTCATAAGTCTAGGGTTTTCAATAATATCATAGTACGTGGGGGGTTCTAGACTACAGTACAACCCTTGGAACCTTATTTTCATGCCATTGATATTTGTTTATATGGATATAATGAACAAATGAAGGCCTGTTGGTAAAGGGTTACACTATAAAGAATCTATTACATAGAAACATGACTATCTAATAAGTAGTCAACCATGAAAATATACTCATTACAAACTAGCAAGGAAACATGCCAACAAAATGCCTAATATACATAATTAACAAGTACAAAACACACAGAATTACAGAGACAAGTTTGAAGGGTCCTTTCATAATCAATGAATCAGTGATAAAGAATCCATAATAGAAGTGGTAGAGAAAAGATTAGTATCTCCTGAGCTTGACATAAGTGGTGGTCAAGATCAACACATATGAACTTTGTGGTGAAAATCAAAACTGATAGAGGGATATGCAAGTATACAGTTAGAACCTTGAAAAAACACAACCCTTGATACTTGCAACATTTCCTAGAGGATCGACAAATCATGTTTCTTTTTCCAAATATGTAAAATGAGTATATTACAATTTAATGAATACATTTTCCTATTATTATATATGGTTTTATATTTTATTAAAAAATTCGCCAAGACTTTACAAGGTTTTATAATTCAGTGAAAGATTCTCCATGATTTTACAAGATTTTATAATTCAGTGAAATATTTGCCAAGATTTTACAAGATTATATAATTGACTAAAAGATTCACCAAAAAATTATATATACATATTATATTATTGATAAAATAGCCTTCATTTTTTCCTATGTATCATGGGGATTCACCCATTTATTATACATATAAATTTTGGGGGGGTTCTTAAAATCACCCATAATCTCAGTGCAACTAACTTCATTCTGGGAATGGATATTAAGAGAGATCTAGCCACCAGAAATCTCTGGTTGAATCAGACGAAGTATATTGAAATAGTTCTGAAACGGTTCAACATGCAGGATTGCAAACCAATGAAGGTGCCAATTCTAGGGGGGACAAGTCTTACTGATGAACAGTGTCCAAAGATACAGGAAGAAATAGAGGACATGGCATGTGTTCCCTATGCCAATGTTGTTGGTAGTCTAATGTATGTGATGGTCTACACTCGACCAGACATTTCCCATGCAGTGGGAGTGTTGAGAAGGTACATGTCGACACATGGAAAGGAGCACTAGACAACTGTCAAGAGAGTATTTAGGTATTTGTGTGGCATGAAGGACTATGCTATATTCTACCAAGGAAATCCTGGAGATAACAGAGGTCGACCAACGGATATGTATTCAAGATGTTTGGTGGAGCAATAAGTTGGATGAGTAAGCGAAAAACGGTTGTAGCCTTGTCAACAACAAAAGCTTAATACATGTTGGCCACTCATGGAAGAAAAGAAGCGGTATGGCTTCAAATATTGTGTTCAGGAATCAGGTTCGAGAAAAGAGCTATGAAGGTGAGTTGCGAAAATCAAAGTGCAATATTTCTGTCAAAGATCCTTGCTTATCATTCAAAGACTAAGCATATTGATGTGCAATACTATTTTGTAAGAGATATGGTGGAAAGTAACAAGGTGCTACTGGAGAAAGTAGACACATTGGAAAACATAGCAAACTCATTAACCAAGTCAATGAGTGTTGTGAAGTTCTCTTGGTGAAAAGGGGAAATGGGAATTGTTTCCCTGGGTCTATGAACAAAATTTCAGGAATCTCATGTTTCAGCAAAGAAGAAAACAATTGGGAGAATCTTGGGTTGTTATATTATTTGGGATGAAATTCGAGTCGAGGTAGATCGACTGACAGTAGAAGTTCGAGGTGGATCGACAACAAGTCGAAGGTCGAGGGAGTTGACCGGGTAAAGTTGAATTCAAAGATATCAATGACAATTCAACCGACAAGAGGTTGAAGTGCAGGCATGAGACGACCGACTAGAGACCAAATGAAGGTCGACTGGAAGTTGACTGGTAACCCGACTTGGAGTCAACTGTAAAGGAATCCCGAGATTCGCGAGATTCGCATGGATCTGTAACCATTTTTGGGTGCCAATATTTATGGTTTTTCCTATTGTAAATCCTATAAAGAGGCATGTTTTAAGGTTGTAAACTCTAATGTTGTAATCGTAGAATGCACTTATGCAGGCTAATGCATGTGTAGGTATAGGTTTTGGTCATGCTTATGTAAACCGAATTGGATACAGGGTTGTTCTTGCACAAGCAAGAGGGTATGATGTCAATTGTGTCTTAGGTGTGGACCAAGGTTATACATGCTACCTTTTATTCATATTGAATAAGAAAACAAGAGAGAAGAACGCTCAAAGGAATGTTGGCTTCTCTCAGTTAAGGGTTCCAGGGTAAAATCTCAGTGTACCGTGTGATTGCTTGTTTCATTTATGTTCTTGATTAAATTATTCTTCTCTTCTATTAGGATTAGTGTGGAAGTTCCCTGCATTTCCTGACAATGCATTGGTGCATATGTATATAATAAATTCACTAGTGCATTGAATTATGATACACATTGACATTAAAACTTCACATAAACCTACTCAAAGTTATAATTGTGGAGGTTTGCACCTTTATTTTCATTATAAATTATTTATTTGGCATGGTTAAATCAATAGAGCACATCAATGTTCTTAAGTATGTAAGTCACAACACAAGCCAAATTTAAAAAAGAAAAAAAGTGATCATGTTTACTATCAATGCACCAAATAATTAAGTGAAAAAATGAATAAGAACTTCATTTTGTAAAAGTAAGTTTATAAAAGAAAATCATAGTCCATATTCCATTATTTTTCCAAAAGTTAGAGGGGAGACTTGTGAAATATAGATTTACCAGGGAAAAATTTGAAGTGGACAGTTTTTTTTAAAGACATAAATTTGAAAGGGATCATCGTAGATCACATACAAATATGCATAAGAGAAATTTAAGGTATCTAACTTCATTCTCTCATCTTAAATTACCCTCAATTGATTCAATTTTTTTCATAAACCTTTTATTTATTCCTATTAGTATTTATAGTGCATTAGAAGAGTTTCATAATTACCTTCAGCGTTGAAAACCCTAGTTGGATTGGGACCACTTATTGCATTGGATCCCAAACCCTATCATTGTCAGTTTTTTTTTAAACATCTTCATGGTCCGCGGTGTACACTTTTAGAAATAACACACCAATGTGTTTTTTTATTTAAAATGCATCATTTGGCACAACTTTTTAAAAAATTACCAACTTTAGTTGTGTTCATTGTATAGTAATTATGCACCTATGCATATGTATGTATTATGTGCATTAGTGTGTGTTACTGTACTACACAACGCCTAATCTAAAAATAGTTTTAGCCTAAATATCTTTACTTAGTTTGCAAAACATATTTCATAATTTGTGTATTGTATTACACAAGGATTTTATTGATAAAATATGGCCTATAGAATATTTGAGACAAAAAGTTACAATGACTGAAATGAGGGAAGCACATCACAAGAAGAGAAATTGGAAAGTTATTTTAAATTTTAATATAAAAGAAATATATTTGAATTATATGTAGGTTTAAATGAAGTGTATTCAATAATGTGTGTCATGCAAAGTAAAAACTTAAAGAACTCCAGAGTATTGTTTAGAATCTGAGTAGAAAAGAGCATAAAATCTTTATGGAAATGTTACAAAGAGAGGAATTAGTTGGATCAAGAAGTGATCAATATGAATTTTTTCTTATACATTTCATATAAATGTGCTTCTCAACAATAATCGCTAACATGATTCAAACATTATATTTCTCATTTGTTGAATGTTGTGTATGGATTGACAATGAGGGAACAAAAGGTCATCCTAAGAAGAAAAAAATTATGAAGGATGTAGATGATGATGAAATGGTCTTTAGTTCATCTGGAGTGGTGCTAGAAGTTAATGTGAGGGGGGGAATATTTTATAAAACTATGAGGGATACAGTGGAAAAAACATATAGATTTTTTTTTCATTTACAATACAAAAATCAATCTAATGATTGCAAGAATCGGGTGATACATAAACTACAACAAGTGTTTCCAAAGTAATCATCAATGAGACTTCTGAAACTTGCAATAGCAAAAACATAGAATAACAAAAAAAATCATTTAAAAAGTATTGTTGCTAAACATGTTTTTTGTAATATGAATACACTAGTCCAAAAAACTACCTAGTTAATTTTTTTCTATACTCATTTTCATATAAATATTAATTGATTTTTCATTTTGAAGAAGGTTGATAAAATTCCAAAGTCCAATTGACGTGATATCCAAAACATGTTGATAGAGATGTCGAAAAAAGTGTACAAGGAGATGGTCAAAGAAATGAGCATAATCGCATTACATGAGGAACCATCCCAAATCATTGTGCATCAAGTGCATGTATTCATTGATATTTTTCTATGTACAAGAAGCTTAATTATTGCATGGAATATTAATTTTCAATTGTTTTATTGTTGCAAAAAAAATTTAAAAATGGAACCCATTTAATGCATAAGACGGGACAAAAAGATAAAAAAGGGTTGATCATGAAATTTGTGAGTATTTTTCCTTACTTAAGATTTCATGTTTGTTGTGATATATATATATATATATATATATATATATATATATATATATATATATATATTTATATTTACAATCATATGTGGATGTTTTCTAATAGGTTTTAACATCCATAAAAAATCCATCCAAACATTTGATAAATATGGGTTGTGATTATATGTTGGAGTATCAAGGGTTAATTGAACAATTTGTAAGTAGCTATGTTGTTTTACTTCCCTTTTCTTATAATCAATGGGACAACAAGAAACCTTTAATTATATATATGCTTTGTCATGGTGTATAAAACTCCTAGGAAACAAAGTATGGAGTGGAACCAACATAAGATATCTTGAGAGACTACATGAAACATGGTTTTAAAAGGACGTATATTGTTTATGAAGCACTCATTGCTATGGTATGTTTTTTTTATTTACACAATTGTGCATATTATATTATAAATGTAGATATATTCATTACACTTTATTTATATGTTTATGGATAGAGTGTAAAGGCACACAAAGCCAAAATCAATCCAATCAACAAAACATTCCAAATAACCCAAAGTGATATATCCCATGCAAGTGATGAAGAAATGAGGTATGCAAGAAACTTGAGCAATGACAATAGTTAAAGTAATGGATGATGATCATCGAAATTGAATGTAACAAGGTGAATATTTTTTAATATTTGTTGTGAAAAGAAGACATGTTGTTTAATGTAGACCTATTGTCTCAATTGAACAATAAAATGTTACTAATAATTGTAACAATTATTTATTATCCATTTGGATAAATTGGACCTTTATGTTGTCCCATTTTGTATAACAAAGGGTCTATTACTTGTATATATTAATATGAAATTTTTATTCTATTGCATTGTCCAGTGTTGTAAAATGTTATGTTGTTGATTACATATATGAATGATTTAGGTCAATTAGGTTTAGCTCGAGTGGTTGGGAGGAATGATTGTTATAATTGTTGAGATCATAATGAGTATATTTTTGTAATGGCTTCAAGCCTTGTTGTTTATCGACCTTATGCCCTGAAGATTCTAGGGTTTGCCCTGGGCTTTGTAACTTGGAAAAATAAATATGTGGATGATTTACATTGTTACAATGAACAAAAATGTAATCAGTTAGTATATGTGTTTAAATGATACAACACATTAATGCAATGATTCTATTCAAATGCAATAACTAAAATATAAAATCAATATTATTGTAAAAAATATATTTTCTCGTGATTAATTGAAATTTTGTTAAGAAAACAAGAAGTTGTATTTGCATACCTGCAACATGGAAAAATTAAGCACTGCAATGTATTGATGTGTTATATTCTTTTTAACTCAGTAGTGTGATTCATGCGTATATACATGTCAATGAGTTTGAATTGTTATTATGCATTGATGTGAATAAATGTAATAAAATCATTGATGCTCCTAACGACAATAAAATCACTGCTTCCTTCAACAATATTGTTAACATTGTCATTACTATTATCATTACAGTTACAAGAATATAAAGTGTATAAGAAGATATACACATCAGTGCTTTCATTATATAGAATAAACACCAAGGATTCATAATATATATCATACACACCAGTGTGTAATATATTTGTAAAGCCTTGATGCATATCAAACTATGGTGCATCGGTGCCTATGGTTGATAGAAGCACCAGAGTGCATATAAAGTTATAAGTTATGGTGCACCGATGCCTATCATCAATAGATGTGCACTAATGTTATGAAGTAGTGTTGCATTGATACCTATTGTTGATAAAATCATCCCTCTGATTTCAATATCTAAATACCAAGGCTTCAAAAATATGTTGTACGCATCGGTTCTTACTGGATATATTTGGAAGCCCCAATACATAGCATTATGTAGTGCACTAGTGCATATTATATATAATTGGTGCACCAATGCACACTATTGATATATGCACACACACACAMAAAAATCCATTGGAACCTCCAACCTGTTAGATAATCCAAAATACAAATATCATAGTTTATAAAGTTAGAATAAAATGATTATTAATTTAGAATATTAAATTAATAATCTAGAATATTTGATTAATAAATGTAGACTTTTAGAAATACATTATTGTTGTAAAAGATATGACTCTAGAGAGGTGTCGTATCTTAGGCTCTAAATTGGGAGTATTGTTATAAGATTGTTAAGATAGCATTTATTGTAAATGGACACTTGTTTATTTAATAAGTGATCCATATCTAGAGTTTGTTAGGACATTTAGCTTATATATAGCTCATTGCAAGAGTATTGTATTGTTCGGGTGTAAACTCTTGCAAAGTCTCTTATGTAATTTCTTTTCCTATTTAATAAAAGTGTGTGTCTGAGGACACTTCTGCTATTACAACCTCCCATAAGTTTTAGTTATATTCAAAACCCATTAAAACCTCTGTTAAAACCTCCATTACTGGTAGTGGAGGGTTTTTTTTTATCATGTTTCCCAATCTTGTAACACTAAAATCCTCCAGAAAATCCTCCATTAGAAGGTGTTTTCCTTATAGTGCTTATAAAGTTGGGAATGGGGAGCAAGTGACGATAGGTGTAATATCTATGTTGGGATGTGGAGATAGTGTCAGATTGCATGAATAAATGATTTTATTTTTGTAGGAAAAAGGGTATTTTCACTCTTACCAAGTTAGGAATCAAAATGAGTGAACAAATGATTATCTTTTTGTAAGAAAAGGGTATTTTTTCTCTTACCAAGTTATGAATCAAAATGCTACTTATATTTGGCAGCATGGGTGGAGTACTACATAGGATATAGTTTTAGAAAGAGGGTAGAATGATTTATGGAATACTAGAGGACACATTAGGTTAAAAGATGAACCTAATTCATTAGAATTGGGAAAGAACAAGAGTGTAGGGGTATACACATTAATATTGGGATACCAATCAATGTTTTACATTGAGCAACAAGAGCCATTATTGTGGTGGAAACATGTATAGAAGATAAAGGGCCCTAAGAAGAAAAGAATATCTCTATTGTTAGCAATAAGGAATAAGGTCTTAACATTGGAGGTTATGCAAAAAAAAATCAAACATGGGCTTGGGATATGTATGATGTGCAAAAAGGAGTCTAAAACAATAAAACATTTAGTCATAAATTGTCCTTTTGTGCAACAATTGTGGAAAAAAAATAGAAATGCTCACAGACAATCCTAATGAGTGGAATAGGGGGATAGTGGAGGAGTGTTTAAGGCTATGATTTGACAAAAAAAAAAATTAAAGGAGTTTAGAACAATGACATGCCTTATTTTGTTGGGTATATGGCTAGGTTGAAACTCTCAAATTTTTTAGGACAAACACATTCCAACATTTCAAGTCATGGCACAAATTAGCTCTTTGTTATCTCATTGTAAAATGATAAATTAGCAGATTGTTCCATGACAAGTTGGTGATTTGGATATAGATTAGTCTTATCCATGGAGTTATTTTAAGGGATTAAAGAATGTCCCTCCTAAACTTAGCAGTGTTGGGGGGATCCTTCATCTCTCGCCTTCTCATTGTTTAAAGTTTAAAGTAAGTTTGGGGAGAGGTTCCAACAATTTTGTTGAATTGATGACCTTGAAAATTCTGATTAAATTTGATTTGGAGAGGGATATTAAAAAAATCATATATATGGTAACTTAGCTTTCGTGATTCACTAGAAGAAAGGTGATTTTCATAGAAATAATGTTTAGATCATGCCCATTACAGATCAATTAAAGGAGGCTTCTTATATTTTTGATAAGGTTTCATATACACATATATGCAGGGAGTTGAATGTTGAAGATGATACTCTTTCTAAGGAATGTGAAAGGATAGTTGAAGGGGATTTGGCAATGGAAGAGATTAGGTATGGAATCCCTCTATTTTCCATTATTAGAATATGTCATTCCCTTTCCCTGGTTTTCATTTTAATGAATTCAAATTATTTTCCACATCATGTTTTTTTTTTTTTTTATGTATATCCTTTGTATCATAAGGATGTCGTGGAGATTTATGCATTGTTTTATATTGAATTTTGGTGTTTAGATATATTTTGGATACAATAGTTATGGTTTTATGAGCTAATAGATGACATATGTGTACCTTTTTTTATAGCAAATACTAAATGTTTATTTTTTTTCTAGAGTCTTTTTTGGATGATGCAAGATAGTGCTCAATTTTTTGAGCACATATATGCATATCCATTTTGTATCACATTTCAAGCACTTGAAAAGGGTGATTTCCATTTTCACCATGATTAGAAATTGTGATTTTTTCTATGGACAAAAGATACAAATTATGAAATGTGTTTTAAAAACATAGTTACCAACTTAACGAGAATCGTGACCTCAAAACGAGAACTCTAGCCCTTAAAACCCATATTTTTGCATTAAAAACATGAAAATCAACAACAAAATCAAAAAGTGGTGCTACATGTAGCACCATTTTTTTCTAACCGAGTCAAAATTACAACATTTTTCAAGCATGGCCTTAAAAAATCAAATAGTTGCTCAGAAAAACCTTAAAATTAACACCTAAATAAAAAGTGATGCTACCTAAAG
>ML805986.1:99633-113752 GCA_009831015.1 Picea engelmannii | reverse complement strand
TAAATATGCATAGAAATAAATCAAAATTGTAGGTAATTTGTGAATCAATCAGGGGAAAACTTGTCAAGATGAACAAAATGAAGTAAGATACTTGAAATTTCTCCTTTGTATATTTGTATGTGACCCACAATGACCCCTTGTGAATTCTACTCTTCAAAACAATTGTCCACTTCAATCTTTTACTTGGTAAATGTTACTTTCACAAGTCTTCCCTCTAAATTTTGGCACATCAATGAAGTATGGTTTTGTTTGACGTGTTTTTAGAATATGAAAATACCATGTTTTGTTTTCGTTTCTTTTTCGATGAATTGAAGAAAAATGTGCTAGTTTTTTTCCTTTAAATACTTTTTGGCACGTGGAGCACCAAAAAACTATTGACACATTGGTCTTTTGGCCAATAGGAGAGGATGAAAAAGAATATTATCTATGTAAACTGGTCACTAACCATGAGATCCATGAGTGCGTTGTGCCATGAAATTGTTGAAATAAAGATTGAACAACCATTCGAAGTTGGTTTTCTCTTTTGGGTTTCCAAGGTAAACGTTGCATCATTGTGTTATGAATTTATCTATGTATGTTGTGTAATTTTTGCATGAGAGGGATTATAGGATGCCTACAACAACATGTTTTTGGCCTCCTCAATTAGACTAAGGTGTTCTCTTTCCATGTAAATGGTTTCTAGGTTAACTTATAGGAAAAAAAATAGGTTTGTGGTTGCATGATGAGGAGACATGCCACCTAGGGTTTCCTTAAAACCTATGGTTATCATCCTGAAGGGTCCTAGGGGACACATCCACCATTTATTCCTAGTGTATAGGCTCATGGAAGAGGAACTCATTGACTATTCAAATGACACTTTGGGCCATTAGAAGATCTAGGCTAACCCGAAGGTCATCCAATTCACGCAAAAATATCTGACACCTCCATGCACAAGCTTCATTTTAGGATCCCATTAGGAGTGATGCCAATTTTAACCTCCTATCATGTCCCAAATTCTCATTCCCATGAATCAATGATGACAACCTCTCTAGCACCTTTTGGAACACCTCACCTGCACAAGGGAGAAATCCCCATCGACATGATGACATAAGGGTTTGGAACGAGGGACTATGAGGATTTATTTCATGGCTCGCATGGGTATAGTTTTAATGGGTAATTTCTCATTGATTATCTAATGAGTGGTCTCTTTTTCCCTGACTCTATATCTCTTGCAACGGGAAGTACAGGACTAGGAGAATAAGGGAACACTGGAAAAATAAAGAAGTGCATCAAGCAAAGATATGAGGCCATCAATGTGATACTAGGGGATAGTGTGAAGTGAAATGAAATCATGGAGTTTGAAAAATATTCACTGGTTGGAAGATTATTGAGTCGTATGATGGGAGAACCCTCCCTAAAAATTTGGACTGACTATTACAAATTTGTTGGAAATGGGGCTCTTAGGCTCTCTTTCTTAAAAAATGGCACTTATATTTCGATGCACGATCGACATAGATTGATTTTATGCTGATTTATGTTAGAATGTCATGCCTCGTGTTGATTCTCTTATTTGAGGACATGTTTAAGGAAATCAGTAATTCCATGGACCTATATTATGAAATAGACAATTCTTTCCAGGTTACAGGGTACACGGGGATGGAAAGGATCCTTGTAGGTCTTGACCTAACCAAAGGAATGGTGGATTCTATTACTATCAGGAAACATCCCGCTTTATTTCAATATACCATGAATTATGAAGGAGATCCTCTCAAATGTGGAAGGTGTCATGAATATGGTTACTTGGTTAGGGACAGTGTGGTCCATTTTCCATAATGGTGTGGGTGTGAAAAATCCCAGTCCCCTTCCAAAGATCCTAATCCCTTGACACAAAATAGGTCCTACCTCTTCTTTACAAACCCATCAGATGGGAGATCCTCTAGTTCTAGACCATTTGGTAGGAAATATAGGGATTAATCAACAAGACCCTACCGAGGAATGACCTACAAAAATATCTTGCTAGAAATGTGTAAGAACTCCTATCCTCCCCTTGAATCCTCTTGTCCTCTACAATTTGGAACCTCAGAAGGAGGATTAGAACAAGGACCCAAAATTTTCCAAGAGGAAATTCTATCCAGTCTCTCAAGGTTCACGATCCCCCATCCTCCTTCCCTCATTCCCCTAGAAGGATTTGGAGACTCCTTGGCTAAACCTCTAGAACCATATGACCCTAACCCTCCTCCCTCATCCATCATCTCTAAAAAAGCATCAAAGAAGGCTTGTCTTCCTCTGAGATTAGGAAATATAATCTTATACCATGTAACAAAGGACCTAGTACATTCAAAAGAAGTGTTTAAGGTGGCCTTGGTCACTTGGAAGAAAAAAACCCTAAAAATAGGCAAAGAGTTACATCTCCATTACTCAAAATAAATCCAAATCAAAAGTGAAAAGTGGAAAGCAAAAATATTTAATTAGGGGCCTTAGAGCATCTACCCCTAAGACAGTCCCAAAATGATCTTCCTAATCTTAAATTGTATAGGGTTGGTCAATCCCTTTAATAAATTGGCCCTCGAGAGGTTAGAAAACACTCATAACCCCTCATTCCTTCTTCTGTAAGAGATTATGACAAAAGGGGACAAAAGTGTTCAAGGAATCTAATTTTTTTTTAAAGAATGGGACTTCAGTTTCATGGATGATTTAGGGCACTCATGAGGGCTAGTCATAGGTTGGAAGACCAAATTTTTTTCTCTTAATAATTATTTGGATTTTTATTAAGGGATGGGGGTTTCCCTTCACTCTCTTTATTTAGAAAAAGAGTTTAAATACCTGAACATATATGGTCCATACTCAGACCACTTATAATATTGGGACTACCCCTTCTCCAAGTTGCGGCTCAAGAAAGGGTAGGTCATTCTAGTCGGTGGTCCAAAATTGACTCTTAGCGCATCTAATATTTGGGGGCCAATGGCCCAAGTGGAATCTTTATATGTTTCTCTCATTAGGAGTATAGAGAAATTTATCCTCCTGGGTATCAAACCAACCAAACTCACCACCACATGGACAAATAAATAACTGGGGAGAGATAAATCGTTAAATGTCTTGATCGATTTCTAGTATTAAAAGATTTTTTAGAAGAAGCCCTCGGATTCCGTCGATAGGTTTTAGTTAGAGGATATTCTAACCATTGTTTTGTTCTTCTGAAAGTGGTCCCTGTGCAAGAAAAACCTCCCATCCTTTTTAAACTAAATCCTAAATGGATATGTTAGCACTGAAAGTTACACCTTGACTGCTAAAGTGCAAGCTCAATACCCATCAATAGGTTTATGAGATAATTCTTAAAATGTGGTGTCAAATGGATAGAACTCAGTCCAACAATGTCAAAACATAGGAAATTCTAGATGAAATGCATCAGCAAAAGAGGTCTTGTTTAACTTAGGTCAGGGTTTTGAGGATTAGTGTGGATAGAAGGAAGACTTAGTAAGAAAAATGAAGTGAGACTACCACTAGAATCAGGCTTTACCAGTAGACAAAGGAGAGAAAAGATTAAGATACAAGAGCTTCTTAAATCCAAGCTAAAACACTATGATAAATTTATAACAATATCACAATCAAACCTTCATTATAATACACCTACAAAACATTATTTGAATCATTCAATGATAGTAAAATTTCAGAGTGAGAGAGAGATAAGATGGCAAGAGAGAAAATTGACTTCCATTAAACAAAATTTCATCAAGTCTGATACATCAAACCAGAGTAATCTTTGTTACATTAATATCACCAAAAGAGTATTTTAAATCAACCATTTGAACCCACAAAAGGTCTTATAATTCTTATTTTATAGACTAGACAGGGAATGATAGCATACAATGTGAGTTTCATCCTCTAACATAGGATTCTTCCATCTTAAACTGAGGTAATTACACCTGTACAAACTAGAAATAACAAACTGTTATAAAAAAGGCTAATGTTGGCAACTATCCTAACACCTTAATCTTGCATAATGAGGTGTCCTTTGAGTGCATTCCTTATCTTTCCAGGTATCCTCCAGATTTAAACTGACCTCCAAACAGTTGTACTTGGCCTGTACGAGATTCTCACGATACATATCCATGAGGTCTCTTAACTTCTTATTTCTAACTAATTCTTCCCTTTTCAATTTAGAAATTTAATCTCTTGCTTCTCTAAGTTGCCTGATCACCCTTTTAAAAGTAGTGTTCTTTGGAGGGGTGGTTATGTCTATCACCTCAATGTGTTTTACTATAGCCATAGATTTTTCTCTTGATGGGAGCTTCCACTATGTTCTCATTTTCAATACTTTCTTTATTTTTTTATGACATGGTGAAAGGCCTCCTAACTTTAGTTTCAACTGCAACAGATGGTGATGGGAAAAGTAGTCTCCTTCCCTTTGTGCATGTGGCTTTGGCTGATGGAATTTCTGCTAATTCTGGAGCTAGTTGGGGTGAAACTTCCCTTTGTGGAGAGTGATAAAACCCTCCTTCTCCTTCTTGTTAATTATGAGCCTCATCGTTTTTAGAAATGTCTTTGATCATCCTCTTCTTACTTGTTTATGTATGTACAGTGTTATCATCTTGAAGAGGGCTCTGCACTTTGGATTGTGGAGTAGGAGAAACATTCAATTGAAAGTGTGTTGAGGAAATGAACTGCTCCTTGTAAATGTTTTTCTTCTTTAAATCCTCCATCATAAGAATCTTAATCAACCCTAATTAAAAAACACTTGTGTCAACAGCCTTGGACTTAGCTTGGACTCTGTCAGCCATTTTTCCAATGCTTATAAACAAATAGAAAGGGAGGTTCATGAGGTCTTTGTGTGTGAAGTGTAGCAAAAGTCTAATGTGGTACTGATAAATCATATTGAACCTACCCTCACAGGTGAAATATATTTGGATCACCCTTAGCATCTTATCAAATACTTCAACCATGTGGCTCTTAGGCACTCCCTTTGATAGGTTATCTCCCTAACATTCTGGTTTAAGGAATTCTTCAAAAAATGTTGCATTTAGATTCTTGGCCTTAAAGCATCTTTCACCAGTTTTTGGTATCTCAGTAGTTGTTGCTATGGTTCCTTCAGATACCTCAAGTTCAAGAGTCCCCACCTTAGTTTTGGTTCCATCAAAATTCAAGGAAAATTCTCTAGCTACCTCAGGGTGCCCCCTCTGCATCTTCCGACAGAAATTGAAATATCCCACTCTTTGGAAGACCTCCACGATCAAAGGTTCAGCAGGGAATAGTTGCATGTCATAGGGTTCAGTCCTCACTATGCCCCCACCCTTGTGAGCCTTATTCTGTTATGGAGTATCCATTGATATTATAGGAAGAAAACTAAACCAACAATTTGAGTGATGCAAGAGGAAAAACAAGAAAAAAAAGGGTTTAGGGTTTGATGGATAATCTCTTTCAAAGGATGGTTCTATCTAAGGATTTAGATTCTTTCAACCTATTTGACCTCTAGGCTTATAAAAGGGCAGTTGATAGTTAGGAAATGAAAGAAGACTACATAGGAAAATGGAGATGCAAGGAGAAATCTTGCTGCAAAATATGTTGTTCAATACTCCACCCTCACTTTTATAAAATCATCATAACTTTACCAACAAAATTCCTTTCTTTCAAAAATTTCCAAACTAGATAGAATTTAGACTTGAATTAGAATGGAAATCTTGATGGAAACAAGTTGGTACAGGTTCTAAGGTAGGAAAATAACAATGTTAATTTATGCATAGAGTTTGTAGTGCGAGAACAAGGGATTCGCAGCAGAGTTTGTAGCATAAGCAGCAAAAGGCCAAATATTGTATAGGCAAGGTGGCCTAACAATAAGATTTGTTTAAGATTTAGTAAAAGGAGTTGAGAGCTCTGCAATTGGTTGAGAATTGTAATAACAAAGGTAAGAGGGATAGTTGGCAGTGTGGACCACCAGTTTGCAGCGCCTAGAAGAAGAGATGATAAAAAACAACCTTTGTTGTCCTTCAACAGAGCTTAAAATGATCATGGAGTACCTGGAGATTGAGGCTTGAAAATTTGTATGCTTGAGCTTGGACGAATCCACCTGCAGCTGGTCTAACCTCCAACTCACTTTCGCCAGCGAGTTCGCAACAATTTCCATGGCGCCTGTTTGAAAACACCAGTTTTTGTAGCGCCGAGCTAGGAGCAATTTGAAATCTTGGAAAAATAGTTAGAAAATCTTTAAATGATGAAATCCYAGGTTATTTCCTTAAAAACATAGTGTTGAAAATAAGGAGAACAGATGACAAGGTGTCATAAGTGAAATTGTGATGATGAAAGCAAGGTGTACTTGAGATGCATTGTGAACTCTCTGATGAGATGGCAGCGTACAAAAAGAATCKGATTTGACCTTCTAATGGGTAGAGGGACAAAGTGGAGGGGTTTTAGTACATCGTGGAAGTGGTGACATGTTAGGGTGGTGTTGGAGGCATAAGGATGATGTCTTGTCTAATCTTGTCATAAAAATGAAGATATAACCCAAGGGTTTGAGCCAATATCAACACTAAATTTATTTGTGCTAAAACCCAAAATGACTATAAGGAAGAAGAAAAAAGTAAAAATTAAACAACACTAATGATAAAAAATAAAAATAAAACCTAAGGCTAGATTGACCCAATCAATTCCATGTGATAACAGGCTCAAAGAGAAAGAATTCATTCAATTACTAAAAAAACACATTGGTTCCCTACAATAACTCTCTAAGTAAATATATATCTATGCAATTTCTCTTGAACATGAAAAATGATAATTCCTTGGAAAACCAATGGTCAAAGGAAAAGTGAGACTAGGATGAAAGAATCTTTTGGGAGGTTGAAGAAGCCTTCAACAATAGATTCTCTTTTAAGTGTTTTGGGTATTTAACGAATGCACGAAAGTAGGAACTTTGGAAACTAGAAAGAAAGAGAAGGAAATTACTTCTAGAAAAGGAAAAGGAAAGGAATGGAAATTAAAAAATAGGGTGGTTTGGCTTGAGGTAGGGGATGACAACACATAAATTTTCCATTGTTTTTCAAACCGTAAAAAAACCACCAACTCAATTTGGAAAATTGACAAAGGGGATGGATTCTGGGAAGAAAATGTCTTTGACATAACTTCAGAAGGGTTCAATCATATTTAAAGAGGACAATCAAGCCTTGATAGATGCATCCTCTAGATCTCGGTATTCTTCCCCATATTTGTAGACATGGAAGATAATAAAATTCTAATGGAGGAGGTGGGAAAGGAATAATTTCTCAAAACCCTACATAGTTTTTCAGAAATATAAGAGCCATGAACTTGACAAGTTTCCCATAAAATTCTTTCTTAGTTATTACAAGTTCAAACAGGAGGACTTATGTAAGGTGGTGGAAGCCTCTCAGATCTCTAGGAATATTCTATCAGCCTTCAACATTACTTTCATTACTCTCAGTCCAAACATATACAACCCAACCAAATTTGAGATTTTTCTTCCAATCTCTCTTTGTAACAACATCTACAATATCATCTCTAAAATTATTTCTCGCAGACTGGAGGAAACTCTTTCAAAGCAGGTCTCTCTAGAGAATTTTGGTTTTCTTGGAGGACACAATTCATGAAGTTAATGGTGTTTCTCAAGAAGAATTACACTCTGTAAAAACAGTTGGATAGTTGGTTGTCATTAATGTCAACCCTTGGAATGTTTGAGATACCCCAAAGTTGTGATTGATATTGATGGTGAGTTAGTTGTCATTAATGTCAACAAGAGTGTTTGATGTCAGCAGATGTGTTGGGTGCATTTAATGAAGTCTACAAGAAGCCTTGGTGGTGTGGTCATGAGACTCGAAGTTGTTTGAGGAATAAGTAAATGACGGAAAATGAAAATGCAAGTAACACACTCATGGATGTATATTCATCATCATGTTGTTTTCGATGATAAGTGGTACGTCGTGTGGTTCCTCATGGTTAGGAAGATATTCTTTCATGAAGTTGGAAGCCCCTAAGAATGGTTAAGAAGCCCCTGTTTGGTTACAAGTCATTAATGAAAGGGTAAAGTGGTTGTAACAAGAAACCCTTAAAACAAGGAGAGAGGTTACTAAGAAAAAGTATAAATAAACCTCAAGGAGTCTCTCATAAGCACATTCACACACACATTCTATTGAATACCTTTAAGTGAAAAAGTGATATGGTTTATATTGTTATTGGCGAATCTGAGGTCGAATATGAGGTAGAAAGTCTGAGGTTGCGAAGGAAGTTTGAAGGTGAAAGTCTTGGAGTTTCAGCAAATGTGAGTAACCCTAGTCTTTGAGGTATCTGCGGGTTACAAGTCAGCAGGGCACGGATGTACACGAGTTGTAGTGGAGGAAAGCGTGAATATCTGTGGGAAGTAGAGGAGCAAGTCATGGATCTTTGAAAAGGAATGTGAAAGGTTGAGAAGTGATGTTAGTGCCAGGTTGCTAAGGACTGGGGTAAAGCTATAGGTATGTGTATCAGGATCAGAGGCACCAGGTCAGTTACAAATGTAAAGGTATGTTATTCTATGTGTTCTGAGGTTGCATCTTGGTGATATTGAGGAAAATGTTTGAGGCATATCCTTTTGGATTTTGGTATATGCCTTAAGGCACATCTTGGATGTATGGTACATGTTGGTTGAGGTATATTTGTTGAGGTTCATTGTTGGTGCATATCTTGGATATATTGGCACATGGTTATGGTGATTGATTGAGGCATATCATGAGTGATATGGCACATGTTTTAGGTACATGGTCTATGGATGATTGGCATGTTGTTTGAGTTATATGGTTGATGATATGGTGCATGGTTAGAGGCATATGTTGGTGATATTGGTACATGGTTTGGTACTTTGTTGAGGCACTTCATTTTTGATATCTTATGGTACATGGTGTATGAGATGATTGAGACATACCATGAGTGATATGGTATATGGTTGAGGCATATTTCATGGTACATGTTGGTATATGGTGATGTTATGGTACAGGTTTGATGCATGATAATGTGCATGGTTGATGTACATGGTTTGGTGATGGTTTTTGTATCCATGTGAGTGGATTTGGTTGATGATGGTAGATTAGTGATGGTGATCATGATAGTAACAGTGACGGTGACAGTGATAGTGACAGTGAGACAGGATCAGTGACAGATTGGTTGATGAGACAGTGATAGTGACAGGTTGATGTGGTAGGTTGACGTGGCAGGTTGGATACAGTGACAATGACAATGGAAGTAACAGTGGAAATGATTGTGGTAGTTATAGTTGGTCTACACTTATATTTCAGGGTGGTTGGACGAGGCAAGGAAAGGGGGTTGTAGCCTCCTTCCAATTGGTGTTGGAGAGCACAGGGATTTGGATATTCCTTCAGGTTGGAGCCTGAGAATTAGGGGGTTGTAGCCTCCTTTTGGTTGGATCCAGAGAACACGGGGAGTTGGATATTCCTTCAGTTTGGAGCTTGAGAATCAGGGGGTTGTATCCTCCTTCTGGTTGGATCCAAAGAATTCAAGGATTTGTAGCTTCCTTCAGGTTGGAGCCTGAAAATAGGGAGTTGTAGCCTCCTTCCAGTTGCAGTTGGATAATTGGAAATTTGGTGCTTCCAATGAATGTATTCTTGAAAATATATAACAAATAATTACGTTGTTTTCTCCCATTTGGGTTTCCACGTAAACTCTGGTGTATTGTTTATTTGATGTGATGTTGCTTATATTTATATTCTCATGATATATTGAATACAATCATAGATGATATATTGATGATATACTGTTGATAAACTTGAATTTTATATATTGTGGTTAAAGGTAGTAAAAGTGCTCATATTGATTCATCCCCCCCACTCAGCCTTCCAACAAAAATAAAAAACCTAAAAGCTATGATTTCCAAGTCAACCTATATAAGGCTTTCAATCATGTTAGTTGGCTCTTCCTACGTCTCATACTCATCCACTTGGGATTTAGCTTACACTTTTTTCCATGGGTTATAGGTTGCACTAGCTTGGTAACTTTTGTAGTCCTAATCGATGGATTACATTCACCCTTCTTAAAATTAGAGCGAGGTATTGGGAAAGGATTCCCTCTCTCTCCCTTGCTCTTCCTCCTATTAGAAAAAGGGTTAAGCATGGAACATTGTTTCACATTTACTTTTCATTAATGACACACTTATAATATTCCATGGCTAAAAAATCATGGTGGAGAAACTTACGGAAATTCTAGACCTCTTTTGCAAAGCCACGAGTATGGTAATATGTTCTACAAAGTCCAGTTATTTGTTGGGGCCTCTCTAAGCCTAAGAATCTCTATATCAATCAAATATTTTCCTTCAGGTCCTCTATCTTGGATGGTAGTTTAAAATACTTAGGGTTCTAGTTGAATGCAAAAATTTATCTACAAAGGGATAGGATTTGGTTCCTTTCCAAGATTTAAAAAAAATGAATACTTGGTGCAATAGATGGCTCTCTCGGGGGGGCATTTGGTTCTACCCAAATCAATCCTAGAGGTTATCTTGGTTTATTGGATGTCTATAGCATCGACTTCGAAAGGGATTCTTGACAGTATCTGCATGCCCTGCCACCGATTGATCTTGTCAAGGGATGGGAAGAAGAAAGGAATGGCTCTAGTCTCTTGGAGGAAAATAGTTATCCCAAAGAATCTACAAGGTTGGGGACTAGAAAATATCTTTCATTTTTCCAAAGTATTAACAACCAAAAATGTCTTGAGGCTCATCCAAGACCAAGGCCTTTGGGCACAAACTATATTAGACAAATACCTTGGCCCCACATCAATTGAAGACTACATCTAGACCCCACACAAAAAACTATGAACTCCCCCATTATATGGAAAGCCACAATCGAAGCAGTCCCAATCATTGGAAAATGGATAATTTGGAAGGTCAAAGAGGGGAAAATGTTCTTAACCACCTCGACCCTTGGATTGGAAGCGAAAATAATAATTGGTTGTTTTCTCCTCTCATACATGATCTCAGATTGAAAGGATATTAGTCCTTTCGGCATATTGAAATGAGTCAATCATTAAATTCCAAGAATCAACAATGGTTATTCTAGAAATATCTAGAGCTCAGAGATGTCTATGCAGAGACCTGGAATTCCTACATCGATAGTTTAAGGAAATACAAAAATTTTATCGACAAAGAGGAAAATGAATTTCTATGATCTATGAACACCATGGGGGGTTACGTACCCAGAATCATATATAGAGTGTTAGCCATGGAAGGATACAACTAGCCTTTGATCTAGTGGTGGAAGCCACTTTCAAAACACAAATGCCCAGCAAAAGACAATTTTTTTATGTGGCTCCTTTTAAATAAAAGAGCATTAACTTGGGATATGCTTCAAAAACAAAGCTTCCATGGCCCTAACAGATGTTACTTATGTGAATTAAACTTGGAAACAAATTCTCATCTCATAATTTGGTGTCCCTTCACTTAGCAGGTACGCAAGGAAGTTGAAGGTTCTAGAGGACTGAAATCCAAATGGCAGGGGGACACTCAGCAATAAAAAGATGGCACAAAGACAAGGACACACAATCATTCAAGGCCTTGCCCTTGATGTTGTCCTGGGGAATCTGGCTTGCAAGAAATGAAAAAAAATTCAAGAATAGGGACACTTTTCCATTTCATAGCGCTTCTCAAAGCCTCAACATATTAAGTTCCTTCCCTGAATTTTCATCCACCCCTTAGCTGGTTCGAAGCTATATCATAAATATTAACACCCAAATCCCATGGGCCTTTTTCGATGAAGCATGCCAAAGAGACATGGCCAAAGGAGGAGCATGGGGTCTTCTTTACCTCTCTCAAAACCATTTCAATGGATTCAAAGTTAGAACATGATGGTCCACTAATAACCATAGTGAAATCACAACACTGAAGTTGGTTTTAATCATAGCCATGGAAAAAGGAATCACACAAACACAAATCTTTAGAGACTCTCTCTTGGTGATAAAATGGTTAAAGGGTGAATTTTTGTTAAGGGACTTTATGCTCAAGTCATTTTTCCATTATATCAAGAACCTCCTAGCCTCATTTTCTCACATTACATTTGCTCATATCTATAAGGAAAACAACTTGAAAGTTGATAAGGTCTCCAAAGATGATCTCAAGATGCAAGAAGGGTATTGGAAAATCAATGAGTGCCTCCAAGGACAAATCACTTCTTATCTTCACGAGTCGTGGATTTAACATCCTCTCTATTTTTAGTGAATATTTAACAAAAATGGTCACTTCAATGATGTTTCAAGAATTTTCCTTTGAAGGATTTAGGATTGGATTTCTTTATATGTGTAATTATTCAAAACATGTTGTTGTGTACACATTAAGCTTTTTTGTAAAAGGTTGTTTTAAGGGTGATATGTTATCCCCCAGTTATGATGTAGTTTTGTATACTTCCATCTCATGATCCCCATGAGGTTGATCTTCAAAATCAAACAATTTAATTTTTATGTATATACCTCTACTCCATCCTTTTTAGCCCAACGGGGTATCCTGAAATACCACTTATGATATCAGTCTCACGTAATTTTATTATCTTTAATAAAATTACTCAATTTTTTCCTTGTAAAAAAATATATTGACTCATCAAAAGGATAGTTTGCAACTAAATTAGAAGTGTAAACCTATGCAAATCGTACATTACAGAGGTTCTTTTGTGCAGTAGTTTTGGTGTAGTTTTTAATTAGTGCGGGATAAAAATTAAGTGAAAAAATGCATATTATATTAAAAAACCACACATATGAATCTAATATAATGAGGATTGTTGATTGCTATAAAAACACCTTCTAAATTTTGTTTGAAGTTATAATGTTATGTGCTTCCCACACTTTATTTTAGGAATGCGGACATGCATTGATTGTGGTTTTGGATCAAATGTAAAGGGGAAAGTGGTAATATCAAATGGCCGATTTTTTGTATTCCTTGTTCCATGTCATTTCAAGTACACCAAGTTCTCCCTTTCTCTATGTAGTTAATCCATATTTTATTTCTATTTTTGTTATCTAATTCAATATCTTCTACCTTTGCATGTGAATTTGAAGAATTGTGCACTGACCTTTGCAAGATCCTGATATGGGATTAAGTTCAAATGTGCAAGCTATTCCACTAGTCCAACCTCTGAAAATATTCTACAAGCTCTTATATAGTGTAAGCTACTACAAGTAGATGGTAGATGAAAATGGAGAGCTAGTTTTCCCTGCCACCTATAATATTCTATATTCCAGTAGCCATCCTAGGCTATTGGTACTTCACCATGAATTGAATCTCTTTTATGATACACCAATAGCATATGGTTGTTCAAAATGTAAAGGGTCGAATATGAACCCTCAACATGCCATGTTGTCCCATTATGTTAATTATGAACTACCACAAGTTTCTAGCCTGATACCTCCCATTGTTGTCAAGGATATAATAGGTTATATAAAAAAAAACAAATAGGAACACTTCCATATCCTCCATTTTTTAAAATTTGAAACCAAACAAATTGTGTTTCATTCGAAATCAACCAACCTATGTCCTATTAAGTCAACCAAAATTTCTAGAGAGCCCAAGTATGATATAAATACTACTCAAAACATCTCTACTAGCAAGTCCAAAAATTTGTACGAGCTGAGAGAAACAATGTCCAAGTACACACCAAAGTCAATTTAATTATAGAGGGTGGTGATGACTTCTCTCTTCCTATCCAAATGAAAAGTAAATGAAAATTTTGTTGCAATCATGCTTTGTATGGTGCTTGGTTTTCCTCCCTACGTATCCTTAATGTTGGTACCAAATTCTCCTTTTGTATTAATGATTACATAATTGCTAAGTCTAAATTGGAAGTCGCAAATCTTGGGTTGTTTAACCTTTCACATGTCTTCGTTCCTCTAAAACAATTAATAACACTTATGTCATCTCAAGGATTTATTTATAGTCGGTTTTATTACTTTATTATTGTTAAATACAAACATAACATTTCCACGTATATTATGTGAATGAATGGGTATGCTTCAGGAAAATTTGATAGGAAGAACTAATTATACATTATTGGTTGTCCATGCACTAATGGAAACAATGTAGGGTTCTCAAATAGGTGTAGATTCCCATTGTTTAGTGCAAATTGTTTATTTGAGGAACACATCAACCAAAAAGAGTTATTTATAAAAAGGAAAG